>JAZKJV010003526.1:452500-581213 GCA_037367405.1 Ottelia alismoides
AGCTAAGGAAGGCCAACCCCTTTTTTGTATAATACAGGATGACTTTAGTATAATACATATACAGTTTTGTATTAGAATGTGCAGTTTTAATGTTTGTATTATAATGCGCAGTTTTGTATGCGGCTTTGTATTTATAACGTGCGCCTATAATACAAACTATATACGTATTCTACTAAAGTGCCCTGTTTTATACAAAAAAGGATGGCCTTCCTTAACTCAGGAAGGACTGCATCCTATTTGAAAGGCCCCCTATATATATATATATATATATATATATATATATATATATATATATATATAAAGAGTGATCCTGTGAGAGCAAAAATCTGTGAGAGTATGATAGTAGTGATTCTGGACCACTAGATTATGTCTTCCATCTCCTGGTTGAATCTAGTGGCCCAGAATCATTGCTCTCATGCTCTCACAGTCTTTGGCTCTCACATGATCACTTATATATATAGGAGTGATCTTGTTAGAGCCAAAATCTGCGAGAGCATGAGAGCATTGATTTTGGACCAGTAGATTGTGTCTTCTCTCTGCTGCTTCTCTCTCTCTCTCTCTATATATATATATATAGGGAAAAGGGAAGCTACACCGGGTGGTGCAACCAACTAGCTACACCCGGGTATTTTTCTCATTGATTTTTGATTTTTTTGAAGGAAACTTGTGGGGGATTTACTTAGTTTATTGTGTGGAATATGTGTTTCAAATTTCATACAAAACAAACACTCATAGTATGCCCATCTAGATACGGTCAACTTCAATAATTCTGAAACCGTTAAAATGTGATAGCCTTGATGGAGATGATAAAAATGTCGAATTTAGTTGAATTTGGTATGATATCGTGGTGATATATAGTGATTTAAATCCCTCTAGATTTCATTTCAAAAACACAAAAAATCAATGAAAAAAATGGTCGGGTGCAGCTAGTTAGCTACACCCCCGGGTGCAGCTTCCCCAGCCCCATATATATATATATATATATATATATATATATATATATATATATATATATATATATATATATATATATATAGCAGAAACTTCAAATGAGGCGGGGTCTCATCATATATATGGTTAGCCGCCCTCAATTTAAGCATCTTTTCAATATATTTTACAATTTCTTGTTTCATACATATAAGAATAAATATTAACGAAACATGTATAGTGAAATAAAATTACAAAAATATTTTTATATTGGATGGAAATCTTAATTTAAATTTGAATGCTATATTTTACAAAATCATTTTTTTTATAATGTACAGTTTATACTTTTAGAAAACTGTTACATAGTTTTTACTAAATTCACAGTGGACTTTACAATTTCAGAAAAGCCCCCACCTCATTTGAAAGGCCCCCTATATATATAGGGAACACATGAATCGAGGTGGCACATCCCTTAATTATGGAAATGTGTAATCTTAGGCCATTAAATGACTAGTGTACGGATAAGATGGAAACCATTAGGTGATTTTCATGCCAACTAACGATCATAATAGACGGCGGATTAAATTACCACCAATTTACTAGATTACACGTTATTGATCATTTTATATTTAGGTATATGCCAAGTGATGTACATAATCTTCCAGACATATATGATGGAATAAATGTTCACGTTTTGAAATAACCGTTAACAATTTACAAACGATTGAGATGTTTACGATTCCATGTTATAAATTACAAACATGTAACTACTGATATTCGTAAAAATGCCCAATCCGACGAAAATTTGTATTTTTTGTGTAGATTTGTTTCCCAAAATATAGAGTACTTTGATCATGTGCTAATAAATTGATATATATGTGGAAAAAATTCCTAAATGATGAGATTTTTGTTACAACTGTATTTCCTAATATAAGAAGATTTTTGTTACAACTATACGCCCAAATCCTATTATATTTTTTACAAAGTATGCGATGCAACTCTTGGAATTCATCAGAAATTAAGCTTCTGAACAAGTTTCGAATTTTTCGAGTTTCGAAATTTTACAATGCATAGTTCTATATTACAAAGAAATTACAAATACATGAAATATTACAAAAAATTATGAATAGATGGAATAAGTGTGTTGACTAAGGACTTCTATTATGTGTAAATCTTTGATATTTTACACAACAATAACATATTTTACATTCTTAATGATAAATTATATTTCTAGTGAAATTGTTGTTGTATCAATACGAAAGAAGAAGTTATATCTTCTATGCAAATAACTGATAACTTAAATTTTCAAGTTCCTCAATTTTGCATTGTATAATTCTATATTACAAAGAAATAACTTATTTTACAAAATCAGAACACATTTTAAAAAAAAGTGCATGAATTGCTAAGTTGATGGTGTTAACTAATGACTTCTATTATGTGTAATTCTTTGCTATTTTATCAAATAATAACATATTTTACTTTCCTTTATGATAAATTATATTTCAACTGAGATTGTTGATGTATCAATACGAAAGAAGAAGATATATCTTCTAAGCAATTAACTGATAACTTAAATATAAGACATAATAGATTTAAAGACTATGATTAAGATACAAAAATCAACTTGATATCGCTTGATTCAGAACAAGGTATATATTAATATAAAATAAATGACGAATATATGTTCTAACATTTATTTCACTTGATATTCTTCGTTTAGAATTAAAGATGGCAGACTGCAATTTAAATAAAAATGTGAAATCAAATCAACATTTAAATTCTAACTACTAATACTGGAGAATCTTGATTTGGAATACTTGATTATGATATTTCATTAGAGATTTGTAAAGTTTTTTTCAAGAACATAAATAAAATAATGAAATGAAATAAAATTTAAGAGCAAAATGCATTTCAATTGCACAATGATTTTAGTTATATCAATAAATTTCAAATAAAAAATTTGATTGCATCTAGCCTTAAGATGATTCTTAAGATGACTGAAAAGTTTTACATTTAAAAAAAAATTGGAAGCTAAAACTATTGGAGAAGAATCAAATGTATTTATGAAAAGAATATTACAGATAATGTGATTAAAATTATAAAACGAACTTGGTAAACTATTGAGATGATTCCGATGAGGAATTAAAGAGCTTGAAATGAAGATATGGCTGAAAAATCGAGATAAAATCTACAACAACATTGTAGATGATTCTACAGCAATTAACATAAACAAGAAAATATCAATTTTGTTTTAGAAAAAAAGTATCAAAAGTGATGATAATTCTTTCATTTTGCTAAAAATTAAATTATATCTTAGATTGTTTCTATTATTAGAAAAGAGAAACAAACATATAAATTTTAAACAAGATAAATATATAAAATATAAAAAGAAAATATAAAATCAGAAAATTAAAATCAAAATACAAAAATTTAAAATCAAAAATTAAATAAAAAAATATAAAATTAGAAAACCCACAAAAACATAGCATAGATAGTCACTTGATCACATTCACATTTTTGAGCAATTTTGCCCTGTTCTACCTGTCTGCTCCCTGTGTTCGACCTCTACACATACTTGCACCTATGCACATCTTTGTTGTAGAGTTATAATAAATTTTAACTCAACACATTCACTTTGATGGCTTTATTTGATTGTTGTGGGTTAATTGTTGTTGTAATTAGGGATTTTTGAGCGGTCAATACACCGACTGCGGTTTCGCTTTGTGAAACCGTACGGCCCTCAATTTCCTTGGTTAAACAAATAGCGCCGTTGCCGGAGAGCAACAACGCTTAGTTCGGGTTTTTGCTTGATTATGATTCTTTATCTATTTCGCAGCTTTTATTCTTGCTATTGTATTTTCCTTATTCTTGATATAATTGTTTGAGTTGTCTAATCCCCTCTCTTTGTTGACTTCGTGCGAGGTACCGCGGATCGAGGGAGGCGCTCCACCCTAGGCGCCTACGCACCCACGTGAAGCCGGCGATAGCCTTCACCTAGCACCGAGGAAGCTTAGAGAAATTTTGCAGATTTATCTCCACTTGTTTTATTGCATTTACTTGTGTAATTTTTTTGTGAGAGAGACCTTTATATTTGTAATAATACAGGTACTCAGAACTTGGACATTCAGGCCTAATTTCCGAGTGATTGTTCACTTGGGGGCTCACTGCGGTTTTCTCGCGTTTTTCTTCGCATTTTTTTATTTGTTTCTCGATTTTGTTTTCTTTACTTTGTGTGATTGAGCCCTTAGTTTTAGGATTGCTTGCGATAGATTAAGGCCAAACACCTAATATATTTGCATGTACCTATAGACTCGTTTGGACTTAGTCAAATTCAAACAGTCACCCCATCATCTTCGAGCCTTCGTGCCGTGATCCCAACCTGTCAAGTGCTACTCCTGAACTCGATGTGTCGAGAAGAGGAGGGTTCAGCCTAGGCCGAACTCTTGGATTGAGGATCGATGACCGACTTGTGGTTCTTCGTGATAATAGCAATTTCTGAAACTTAGGGCGATTTCATCGGCTTTGCATTTGCATATAGATTAGGTTTCAATTCTGCTGAGCATCTTTGCATGTAGAGTGCTGGAGGCAAGGTGAGCATTTACGCTTTAGCATACATCATCGTTTTGCCGCTTGCATTGCTTTTCCGACTCTCTACCTCTGATTTTGATCACCTAGGTGCTAAGTAAAATTGACTACTCGATAGGTTCGTGCATTTCTCATTAAAAATCCAAAAAAAGTGATAATCAATAAAATTGGGACTGTTAATATTACTTGACCCTAAAAACCACCAAAAAGAAACATTTGTCTTGGGGTGAGTAATCCCCTCATTGTCTTCGTTTTACATTGCTCGCGCATACACTAAGGTTAGTGCCCAAATCCCATTTCACCCCCTAAGTGTTTGTGCAACTTTTGGACTTCTCACCTAACTCTAAAACAGACGAGATAAAAAGACCGACTTTTCGGTCTCTACCGAGTTGAGTAGGTGAATTGAGGGTTTGTTTTGTGTGAGTTTTCTTGTGTGTGTGCATTCTAGATCGCCTCTACGCATTTGCGCCTTTTCTCCACTTCTCTTGACTTGACCATCGTGCTCTCCCGATCATTGTCTTTTGTTTTCGATATGGACCCTTGGAGCGTATTTTATCCGGACTTTGCGGATCCCTCGTTCACTCCAGCCGGCCCACCTCCCTTTTTCCAGGAGGACTTTGCTCCTGACTTTTGTACATATCCGACTAACCCATTATTTCAGGATTCGTACTTTGACTTTCATCAATCATTTCCACCACCATCACCCTCACATTTTGACAACCCGCTCTTCCTTGAGTATCCTGATCCGGAATGTGATTTTTGACCACACCCACCACCCACATTCGACACACCCGATCCTGAGATTTTGGAGTCACCTTTCATGATATCCACGCTTGAGACCTTGAATCAGATGATAGAGCATATGAACTCGAGGATGAGCGATATAGTTAGCATGAATAAGATCCAGAATGTAGCCCCATTCTTTGAGGATTTGGATTCAGATGAGGATTATCGTGAGAGATTGCAATCGCCCAAAATACAAAAAAATGAGAAAATTTTAAAAACGCAAAAAGATTTTGGGAGACACATGATTGAGTCAGACTGTGAGGAGAGTGCCCACTTGCCTGATCATTCACCCACACATTCATGCACACACTGTCCCACCTTTGACCCCGAGGATGCCGCTGTACAGACTGCTCTTGGCATGCCTCGTGTAGATGCTGATTCTGACTTCCTCCCTTGTATGGAGGAGGTCCAAAAATTCAAAAAAATGTTGACTGAACCCGAAGTGGTGGCCACCATTTATGAGATTATCCGTGCCCCACTTCAGCAGGCCATGACTGATTTATCTGCTCCTCTTCCCAAGAAGAGAAAGTGGAGGAGCAGATCTGAGCGTCATATTTTGACCATGGCCTCTGCCCGCGCCATCACACACCGTCCCATTCCTAGGAAGAGGAACACTGCCACACATTTCATTAGCTGCACCATCTCTGACCACACATGTGATTACACTCTCCTCGACGGCGGTGCTTCGATTAGCATATTACCCTTTTAACTGGTACAATCTCTTCACTTAGGGCCTCTCAAGAAGACCAGGATGATCGTTCAGTTTGCTGATGGATCTATCAATAGGCTGAAGTGTATCCTTGAAAACACCGTCATTTCGATTCAGGGCATGAGTTACCATGTTGACTTTGTCGTATTGCCCATGGAGACCTCCACAAGGGAGCCCTCTCCAATCATCCTGGGACGACCATTCCTCGCCTCTGCGAGGGTCGTTATTGACTATGGATCAGGAGAGATTTGCTTCCGTCCTGCTGACAAGAGCGAAGTGATGATCACCGCACCTGATGTGACTTTACCTATCTTGGCTGACCTTGAGGACCATGACCTTGATGAGACTATCAGAGAATTTTGTTGCTTACTGGATTCCACTGAGACCCAAGAATTCCTCATCCATGAGGAAGACTTGGAAAGCATGGACCTTGGAGTTCCTTCTTCTGGGACGTGGCACTGTGTCGATGACATCCACGAGATTTACACGATTGACACCATTGAGCGGAGAGCAGATCCTGAGACTAGACAGGATGGACATTACTCGACTACTTTCACTGATGAGTCCTCTCCTGTTCACATAGATACTGATGAGACAAGGATCGAAGTTGATTTGATTGCTTTTATTCGGGAATTCGGTCCTTTTGACGAAAAAGATGATCCGGTTGAGATTATTGAGGACGAACAGAGTTCGACTACTTCCACTGATGAGTTCGCTCCTTTTGATTTTGACCTGGACGAGACCTCGCAGGGTGACTCTGATTACACTACTTCCGATGATGAGGAGTTTGCCCCTTTTCACTTTGACACCAGCGAGACTCCTAAGGCCGGACCTGGTCGTACTTCTTCCACTCACCAGTCTGTGCCTTCACACCCTAGGTCCCCTGAGGATGTTCACTATGTCGACCCTGATCGGCTTCCGTCCACTGTGGACCCTGATGTCGACCTGCACCACACCAGATCGATTCCTCAGCGATCCCGCAAGAAGGTTCGCTTTCTACCTTCTTGATCCTTTGTACATCCATCTCTGTTGTATACCCTTTTGTGTGTACCTCTGTTCTCTCTACCGTATTACTCGTCCACCTATTCTCGTGTTTGCCTTACTTAGGACGTACTTTGTCCTAAGTATAGGGGGGTGGACGAGCTGAGTGTTCATTCGTCGTTCCGTTTCATTACTCCTATTGTTGCCTATACTTAGGGCTTCTTTTACCCTAAGTATGGGAGGAGTGATGCATACATCCTTCTCTATCTTCTTCCATCTGTTGATATCTTTTCTTCTTTTCTTCTGTTCCTTATCTATCTTCTCAATCTACCAAAAAGGTGTCGCCCTTTTTGTCAGTCTTCTATACTTAGGACGTACTTTGTCCTAAGTATAGGGGGGTGTGCACCCTGAGTATTTCTATTCTTTGATCCTCTCAATTGTCTCCTCTTCTTGTCTATACTTAGGGATATCTTACCCTAAGTATGGGGGAGACAGTCTGAGTACGATCTGTTCATTCCCACCCTTGACCCTCCCTGCTTTGTGTACAGTCTGTTATACGTTATACTTAGGATTATTTGATCCTAAGTATAGGGGGACGGTCAATTTCTCATTCTTTCGTTCATTCATTCATTTATTCTTTAGATTTTCCTATACTCAATACGAGTTATGTCTTCTCTTTTCTCTCTGATCTATGAGGACATTGCTCAAGCCAAGTATAGGGGGGTCGTATATACTACGTATATACTTTTGCCATAACTCGTACTTTCGTATGTTCTTAATAATATGGCTAATTACACTATTAAAATTCATTAAAAACCTTAATAAAAAGATGTGATTATTCCTCAAATTCTTTTTGTACTTACTGATTAATAAATCAGGTGAAAATATTTTTTGCAAATTGTTTGAAAAATAGTTTGAAAATCCTTGTGAAAATCTTTTGAAAACTATTTGGAAAATGTTTTGTTACATGTTTTCAACCTTTGTATAAATATTTCGATTGTAAAATTATTTTCTTAGTGTGAAATAAAATGTTTGAAAAATGATTTGCAAATGGTTTGAAAAATGGTTGCAAAAATATTTGAAAAAACTATATGTACTGTTTGGAAAACCTTTGCAAAATGATTTTCTAATGTGTGTACATGTTTGTAAAATGTGTGTAAAAATTATTTTGGTCTATAGATTTCAAAAATTATTTGAAAAATCGGTGTCAAATAAGTTTGAGGAATACATACATCACACCAAAATCCATTATATACATACTTATAAAATTGAGCACTTACCCCTAAGATCTACTTCTTGTAAATATAAGAAGCATCCCTGTGTAAATATTTGTACCTAGATTTTAGCCAAAATCTTTTTGTTTTCAAAAATACCAAAAACATTTACAAAATTAAAATATCAAAAACATTTGAAAAAGTTTTTTGAAAAATACAAAAAATGCATATGCATCATCATCATCTTTTCAAAAACCCATAAAAAGTTCAAAATCTTTTAAAATTGCATCACAAAAATATTTTCTGCGTAGCATTTTGATGAATCCACATTTCATCATCTTTATTCTATCATTTTGGCACCAAAAACCCTAGCAAATGCCTGTAAATAGCATTAAAATCATCATCTTAGCATTCATGCATGTGCATCTAAACAGTGTATAAATTACTGTAATTAAAGCCAAAATTATAGAATAAATAAAGAAAAGAAAAAGAATAAAATATTGTAAATATTTTATGACCCAAAACCCCCGAGACCTAGGCATCTTGATGAATAGGTCGACAAGGAATAAAGTAGGGGGAGATAAGGTCAGAAACACAGATAAAATACCTTTACATTTTATTCATTCTTTATTCTTTTTGGGACCTATTTTTGGTTCCACTTTTTATACATCAAATAAAGAAACTTTGTACATGAAAGTTGTAGATAATAAAACAAAGAAAAATACAAAATTTATTTCACAGAAGAATAATGTACAGATAAAAAGTTATGGTCTGAATAAAAATCCAGAATGCCAACTTCCCAGACCTGTATCTCACAAATAAACACTCCAAATGCAGCCTACTCACCTTTAATTGTATATAGAATAAAATAATCTA
Source organism: Ottelia alismoides (assembly GCA_037367405.1). Taxonomy (NCBI): domain Eukaryota; kingdom Viridiplantae; phylum Streptophyta; class Magnoliopsida; order Alismatales; family Hydrocharitaceae; genus Ottelia; species Ottelia alismoides. The sequence goes on from JAZKJV010003526.1 coordinate 461,579, forward strand.
TCCAATGGCGGTGGTTTCGCATTTGGCGGAGCTACGGTTTGAAAGTTGACTTTTGGACCCACATTGTACCCTTGTACCTATTAAAATATTCAATTTGTTATTTATTCATTATTTTTATATTTTTATATTTTTATAATATTGTAAATAATACTTATAATAATTATGTACATTAAAATTAGAATAAAAACCTAAATAAAAATAAAAATAAAATACTTGTAAATTCAAAACATAGGTATTATACTTATACACATACCTGTATAAATAATACTTGTATTCTATTAAATATACAAAACATATCAGAAAAATAAAATAAAAATATATTTATGTACATAAAAGTACTTTATGTTTTTATAAAATAATAAGCAAAAATAAATAAATTAAAAGACACAAAATAAAAATAAAATACTAAAATATATAGATAATATACCTATATAGGGTTAAAAAGGTAACTTGTAAAAATGTAAGTCATAAAAATAAATAAAAATCAGAATAAAATACTACATAAAAAATTAAACATTTTTTATTTTATAACCATAATTTAATTCAACCTATTTCTATTTTTAAATGATTTAATAAAACAATTTCCAGGGCTTTTTCCTGGTTGGTCCACGTGGACCAACCAGGTGTGGTCTAGAGTTGACCCCGGTCAACTCCCCCGACCAAAGCCTGCCACCTTCTGACAGCCCGATTTGAGCCCGATTTCACCCAATTTCCGAGCCTATTCTCTTCGTCTTCTCCCCTCGATTCCTTCTTGGGAAGTCTTCCCCGATCATCGCTGAGCCACGCCATGCTCCCAGATCACGCAAAATCTTCATCATGCGCGCGTGCTCTTGCTCCCAAAATCACACCTCGCCACGCCTTAAATAAGAACCTTCATCTTCCTCCCCTCGGTTGAGTCCCCTTGGTCCACCCTTCAGCGTCTCTCTCGTGCTCCTGAGCTCCGTGGAGGTGACAGCTCCACCGCCAGCCCTTCAGCCAAGGCGCGCGAAGTCGAGGGAAGCTCCAGCACCTCCGCCAACCGTCGGCGTCGAGGTACCCTTCATCCTCTGGCTCCGGCCATCGAGGGCAGTCCCCCCGCTATTTCTTTATTGCATTTTATTCCTGTTGGCTTAGGCTTCAAAAACCCAAAAAAAATCTTGAAGTTTCGTCACCCAAATCGACCGATCAAGCACCTTGGCCGGAGCGCACCTCCGGCCGTGCATCCATCTCGCGAACCATACCTCCCCCCGACCATCCAAGGGTCCAGGCAGTTTGCCCTGTACCCTTTGACTATTTTTGCAGGTCAAAGAACGAGTAACGACGCCTGGAGGCGAGTTTTGACGCTCGCCGGAGCGTGGCTGGACCCCCCAGCTCCGCCACCTTCGCCTGAGCACCTCGGCCGACGCCGAGGCTTTTTGACGCCACCAGCCGATAGAGGGACCGCCCAGGAGTCTGCAGCTCCATTTTGGAGCCATTTCATCGCCGGAGAAGCGAGATCGAAGCCCGGGAAGTTCGCCTTCGCCGGCCTTCTTTCCGGTTCTTCCTCCTCGCGTCCCCACCGTCCGATCGAGCCGCAGCTCCAGATCAAGCAGTAGCCGTTGGATCGCACCACGCCGCAACCGTCAGATCGTCTTCGAGCGTTCTAATCTCCGCCGTGCATCCACGAATCGTCATCGACCGCTCAGGACACGCCACGTGGATAAGTGGTTCGCATCTAGCCGTTGGATCGCGTCTCGTCGCCCAGCCGTTGGATGCGTGCCACGCGTCTTCATCAGAGCGCTCGGGCGAGGGTATTTTGCATCTCAACCCTCGCCATTTTTGTATTTAGTATTTAGTTTTTAAACTTTCGTCTGTAGTTTAAATATTTTGTAATATTTGCAAAGAGGCCCCTAGACTTTCTCTTATTTGCATCTGAGTCCTCAGCCACGTCACCTCACGTGACCTGTACACGTGAGGGGGTGGGCATTTTGCAGAGGAACCCTCGGTTGTTTTCTTATCTCGTTTTAGTCCCAAAACTATCGTATTAAGTGCAAACTTTTTGGATATTTTGCAAGTAGACCCCCAGGCTTTTGTTATATTGCATTTTGGTCCTTCCCAGGCGCGTGCAAGTCACGCGCCCTGGTGGGAAAATTTCAGAGAAGCCCAGGCGGCTATTGTAATTGCATTTTGGTGCTAAAAATTGAATATTCAGTGTATATTTTTGTGGAAAATTGCATGTATGCCCTTGGATGTTCTAGATATTGCACATATACCCCTGCCAGGCCTGTTTAATGTTTGGATGTTTGCTCTAATTATTTAACCTATCATTTTAACTCCAAATATTCCACAAAAATAGGGTTAAGCTCCTGGACATGTGTACTTTAACGCCACATATTTAGTTTTTGATTTTATTTTATTTGGTATTTATTAAAAATCAAAAACTTGCTTTTTGTGCACTGTCCAGGTTAGAAAATACCAAAAAAAATAGTAAAACACCTCCAAAAATTCCAAAAAAATTACCTAGTGTCTATTTTATTATCTTTTAGTGTCAGTCCAAAAACCACTAAAAATCTCAAAAGAAAAATACTAAAAATTTAAAAACACTGAAAAACTTCAAAAAATATATAAAATCAAAGAAAAATCCAAAAAATATAAACCCAGGTCCTGTTTGTTCTCTATTTTACTCTCTTCATTTGAAAAATAGTGTGCAAAATTTTGATTGCCGTTTGCCATTTTTAACTCCTATTTTACTCACAGCCAGCAATTTTGTCACTGTTTTCTCTTATTTCAGTATTTAAAAATATCAAAAACACCTTGAAAAATCCCCAAAAATCACAAAAACAGTAAAAAACCCTAAAAAGACTAAAAACAATTTGTTTCTGAATTTTTGGTAATTTTTAATTAGTTTTATAAATATTTTAGCTTGCCTTCTATTATATTGTCTTTACTTTCCAATATTGAAAAAGAAAAAGAAAAATATAAAATATAAAATTATAAAAATCAGAAAATTAAAAATCAAAATACAAAACTAAAAAATTAAAATAAAAAAAAATTAAAAATTAAAAACCCACAAAAATTTCTTTCCTTGCTTGCTTAGTGTAGACACATCACATACACATACTTGTGCACATTTTTGCGAACTACCCTGCTTGCTCCCTGTGTTCGAACTCTCTACGTACTTGCATCTATACATCTTTTATGTAGAGTTAAAAATAAATTTGACTCCACACTTGTTTTTCATTGTTTGATACTTGATTGTGGGTTCATTGTTGATTAATCACATTTTATTGTGGGTCGCCACAGCGACGTATTTAGACCCTCGATAATCTGCAGATATCAAATGGCGCCGTTGCCGGGGAGCAACAGCGAGTAGTTCACATTTTGTCTGATTGTGTTGATTGTCTACCATAGCCTTACTTTCTATCTCTTACAGTTTTGATATATCTGTTGAGCTATCTGACCATCTCTTTACTTGTCTTCTTGCGAGGGACCGCGGAACGAGGCGGATCGCCTAGGTGACCCGAAGCAACCTTGGGAAGCGGAGTCGGCTTTTCTTAAGCCAAGCCGGCAGGAGAGAGCAGGAGGAGTGAGAGAGAGTGTTTGGTTTAGCTTGCATTTTATTTCTGTGAGAGAGTGACTTTGATAATTTGTAATAATACAGGTACATTCGGACTTGGACACTACCGAGCCTAACTTCCAAGTGTTTGTTCACTTGGGGGCTCACCGCGGTTTTGTGTTTTTCGCGGTTTTCTCGCCTTCAATTCTATTTGTTTCACGAGGATTTAGCCCCTAGACATAGGAATTTTTGTTGACTGTGACGAACTAAGAAGCTAAGGCCCAATCCCTAATATCTTGCCTGTACCTATAGAGCGTAATTGGACTTGGCTAAAAATTCACTTGAAAAAGCTATTTGACTTGGACTAGAGCCCACGTGCCGCGAGCCCACCCTGTTAAGCGCTACTCCTGAACTCGAGTGTGTCGAGAAGAGGAGGGGTGAGCCAAGACCGGACTCCGGACTCTTTTCTTTGTCATAGCTACTTGTTCTTCACGTTAATAGAAGTTGCTCATCTTAGGACGATTTCCTCGTGCATGCATATAGGTAGTTTAAATTACTGTCTTTCAATTATGCGCGGATCACTTTGCATGTAGAGTGCTGGCGACAAGGTACGCATTTCTATCCCTGCATGCATCATAGATTTTGACCGCGCATCGGCTTTTCCGCTTTCCTCCCCCTGTTTTATTGAATTTTAATAACAAGGAAATTGGAAAATTCGTTAGACGATGTTTGCTCAGAAAAACACCTAAAAAAGTGAAAACAATAAAAATTGGGACTGCTAATGCAAACTCGACCTTAAAACTCATCCCACCAAAAATTGTGTTTTGGGAGAGTAATCCCCTCCTTGTTTGATTTATCTGCTGCGAGAGAGTGACTCGACACTAGGATAGAGCCACATCTGAAATTTTAGTTGACTACTGGTCGTGGTTAGTCGTTCTCCAGTGAGGATCTCTCCGGTAACCGGTAAAGCGGACCGCGATATCCTTAACAGATTGAATTAGCGGGAGCAACCGGGTTACGGTCCGCGAATTCATACTGGCTGGGAAAGATCTGACGTGGATTGGGACAGTCGTCTAGGAAAGTAGGATACCTAACAGCTCGCTCTAACGCTCTGATAGATTGACTGATCACCTAATAAAAATTGACAAGATAACAGACCGAACTCTTACGGTCATCAGCTCAAGTGTGGAGTAGGTGAAACTGGGGTTTTGATTTTCATCCTGTTTGCATTCCAGATCTCATCCGCCTTTCTCTAAATCAAGATGATGGGACGGAGATCTCTTAGGCCGACCTTGTCGGCACCGCTATCCCGCACTCCTCCTTATTCATCTAGGAATACCTCGGAGAGTCCGCTCTCCGAGCCTGAGTTTACATCCACCCTGTTCCCCCTCGACCACCCTTCTCATTCTTCTTCCATCAGTCCAAGAGTGTCTGAATACAATACTTTACAGTGTTCCGCTCATTCGACAGCACCTGAGATGGCCTCTTTTGCTTTTTCAGAAAATCCAGCCATGGCAGACAGAGGCGAGCATGAAGATGATCATGAGCACCCTCCGTTCATATTTGATCAAGCAGCCATCAATAATTCCTTGTTAGCATCCCTGGAGACTATGCAGCAACGGATCCGCGACCAGGGCACATTCATGGGTGACCTTATGAGGGAAATTGCTCAGATGAGAGAAAACCGGGAAGGTGGTGGAGGAGGAGGACCAGACGCAGGAGGAGGCGATCCAGACGGCGAGAGACCGCCACAGACCATCATGAGGGAATTGCACAACCCAGCTGCATCCCTCACTCACCGATGTATTCGACTCCCGCCCATCCACGGAGATTTCGAGCTTCGGCCCCATACTATCCAGCTGCTACCCAAATTCCATGGGTTGCCGACCGAAGAGCCACACCTCCACCTCCAGGAATTCGAGATGATTTGCAGCACCATCCATGATCGGTTGACGACCGAGGACACAATCAAGATGATCGCCTTTCCATTCTCTTTGGTTGACAGAGCCGCCTATTGGCTCAAACATCTTGGGCGTTTCGTCGACACATGGGCAGATCTCCGGACCGTATTCTTGAAGAAGTACTATCCTCTCGGCCGGACCAATGCAGCTAGAGCAATGATCAGCAACTTCGTCATGATCCCTAACGAACAATTCCATGAAGCCTGGGATCGATTTAGAGAACTCATTGACCGGTGTCCACATCACGACATCTCCAAGCCCAACCTGGTGCAGAGTTTCTTCTGTGGGCTGACACCGGAGCTGCAGGGGCTTGTAAACGCCTCTTGTGGTGGATCCTATTTTTCTAAGGGTGAAGATGATGTCTGGGCCATATATGAGGGCATGGCAGAAAATTCTACAGTGATGACTCAGGCCCGTGTCTACACCCAACAAAAGCCACCACAAGGAAGTGGAACCTTTCAGAGGATCGCTCGCATCGATGCCGGTCCCAACACAGTGTCAGTTGCCGCAGCCCAAGCCGAATCAGCCGCAGCCGACATGGGCATAATTAGTGAAAAATTGGACCGCATGGAGATCCTTGAGAAGAAACAGAATCAAGGCATGGCCCAGATGGACCAAATTGCCAAAGTTATGAGTGACCTAAAAACACAAATGCTATGCATTCAGGAGGCCCAATCTCATGCTCAACAGCCTCCTAGGTCACAGGTTGCCTCTAGCAGCAGCAATCCCAACCAGGGCTCTCCCTCATACCGCCAGGTGAACCATATCCGGGCGGAGCCGGTTCCATTACTGCAGTACCATCCAGAGCAACCGCCATCTTCCGACACGCAGATGGTGGTTTACCAGCCGGAGCAGCCACTGGCAGTTCTTCCTCCACCCTCCTTTGAGCAGGAACCATTGATGGAAGTCAATGGGATTTGGTATGACCGATACCCTCAACCCGCGATTTGTAGGGATCACCCCGGATTCCGTTGGGGGAATGGTGGATCCTCGTCCCAGCAGCATCCTCCTGCCCATGGACAGCAGAGCAGCCAGCAGACACAAAAGCAACAGCCCCAGTATGCCCATCATCAGCAATGCCAGAATGGTCCTCGTCCCTCCTATCAGGGACAGCAGTGGAGGCAGCGACAGCAGCCTCAGCAGTCTTATCACCAGCCTTCCCTCCAGTATCAGCAGCAACAGCAGCAGCCCCATTTCCAGCAGGGACAGACATCCGGTTCTCAGGGTCTAGCCTTTGAGAACCCGGCCCTTGATGATCTTGCCCGCTTGCTATCCGAACAGCGAGCATCTTTCAGGCAAGAAATGGATGAATTCCGGCAGGAGATGCGGGATATTATGAAAGGCAAGGCCGCCATACCCGCTCAGATTGAACCTAACCCGAACAATCTGAAAAGGAAGCCTGAGCAGGTAGAGTTTACAGAGGATACCTCTCCTAGTGATTGTTTGAGTGACGTCTCTTATTCCTATCATGATGCTAATTTTGTCACTACTAGGAGCGGTAGGATGCCAGCCGGCGGCGCCTCCTCTGAGCGACAACTAGATGCAGAACCAGGAGCGCCCGAGGAGCACAGGAGCAGTGCTGATGCCGCTGATGATGATGTTGACGGTGGTGCTGATGCCACCCATGATGAAATCCAGAACGACGGTGCTGATACCGTCGTGATACCAGATGAAGAAGGTGGTGCTGAGGCGACCATGTTTGATGAAGAACCAGAGAGCGGTGCTGATGCCGCAGAGACAGGTGCCAGTGGTGGTACTGAGGCCACCACCTCTACTTTTGTTGAGCCTCCCACTGTGATGTTACCACATTTTGTTCCCCTGGACTGTGGTAACGAAAAGAACAAAAATATGAATAAAGGAAAGGTTCCTGTTCAAATTACAGATCCATATGTGTTGCATGATGATATTTGTGTGGATTCCCTACCTTCACAGGCACAGGAACCGTTTCCTAGTCCTCCATCTGAGGAGGCCCCTACCATCCCCTTCCCTGAGGCACTCCGCCGAGCGAAGGGGGATAAAAATGAAAATCCTAAAAAGAAGCAGGAGGTAGAGTTCGGCAATCAGATGATTGACAGATTTCACATTCAGCTAACTCTACGAGAAGCGTTTGAGCATATCCCTTTCTTCAAAAAGAATTTGAAAGACACAACTACTGTCCGAAGAAAGCGGAGGCACAGAGACCAAATCCATATGCTCACTCATGATACTTGCTGCACCATTCAGAACAAGCTGCCAGCCAAGCGACCAGACGCAGGAGCTCCCTATGTCAGATGCGAGATTCAAGAGCAGCAATTTGATCGTACTCTATTAGACAGCGGCTCCTCAATTAACCTCCTTCCGGCAGCCTTACTCAAGCAGTTCGAGTTTGGCCCTCTTCTTCGAAGCAGAACGGTCCTTCAGTTTGCTGATAGGTCGATTAAGAGGCCGAAGGGGTTATTGAAAGACGTGGTCGTTACCATTCAGGGCTTGAAATTCCCCGTGGACTTCGTTGTGTTGGACATGGAGATCCCTGAGTCGGTAACTGATGCCCCCATCATATTAGGACGCCCATTCTTGGCCACAGCCAAGGCGGTGACCGACCATGATTGTGGGAAGGTATGCTTTCGCGTAGAGGGCGAGACCATACAAATAGAGACAATCGAGGAAACCAGAGCCAAAGAGTTAGAATGCTCCGAGCAATCAAGTGAAGCCGCGCAGATGACAGAGGAAGAGCTAGACGTCCACCAGGTTCGTGATTTTGAGATGACTGATGATGAATCTAACTGGAAAGACCCTGTAGCACCGACTCTCGCCTTGCCTACCGATTCATTGTATCGCAAGCTTATGGCAATCGAGAGCCGGGAGAGCACATTCCTGGATACGGATACACCTGAGGCTGACAGTGTGGTGACGAGTGGTGCCGATGATTTCAGTTCTTCTGTTTCTGATCCCTCCTATTCAGATATTGAATGGGCCTATTTCGATGATCCGTTGTCTTGTCTGATTCATTCTGAGCCAACAACCGTGACAGAGTGCGAGCCCGTACAGTTTATTGAGAATTCAGTCAGCCGCCTTTCGTCAGAAATTCATGCAGAGCGAGAGTTCTCCCATGCAGACCTGGTAGCATTCACCCAGACATATCAGAAGCCAGATCTGCCGCCTCCCAGTTGTCCTGAACGGAAACATCTACCGCAATCAATGAAGTATAGATTCCTTGAAGGTGAGCCAGATATGCACCCAGTCATTATCTCAGCAGATTTGACTGGAGAACAAGAATCTCGTCTGATGGAGGTTCTTGAAAGAAACCGCAAGGCAATCGGTTGGAATATAGCTGATCTCAAAGGGCTGAGCCCGAAGCTGTGCTCCCACCACATCTATCTCGAGGATGACGCTAAGCCATCGCGTGAGTTCCAGCGACGGCTGAACCCGAATCTTCGAGAGGTCGTCATGAAAGAAATTTCGAAGTGGTGGAGCGCTGATTTCATCTATCCCATCTCTGACTCTAAATGGGTAAGTCCGTTACATGTGGTACCCAAGAAGACGTGTGTCACTACAGTGGTCAATGAGTCTGGAGAGGAGATCGCTACCAGAGTACCAACTTCTTGGAGGGTCTGTGTGGACTACAGACGATTGAATGAGGCCACCAAGAAGGATCACTTCCCACTACCCTTTCTTGATCAGATTATCGAACGGCTAGCCGTGAAGAGCCATTATTGTTTTCTTGATGGGTACTCTGGATATAATCAAGTGGCCATTGCGCCCGAAGACCAGGAGAAAACGACATTCACCTGTCCGTTTGGGACATATGCTTTCAGACGGATGCCCTTTGGTCTATGTAACGCTCCGGCGACATTCCAGAGGTGCATGTTGTCCATCTTCTCGGACATGGTGGGTGACTGTTTAGAGGTCTTCATGGATGACTTCTCGGTCTATGGCGACGGGTTCGATGCTTGTCTTGACTGCCTAGATCGTGTGCTGAAGCGCTGCATAGAGGTCAATCTTGTCTTATCCTGGGAGAAGAGTCATTTCATGATGACTCAAGGGACGGTCCTTGGGCACATCGTCTCCAACAGGGGCATGGAGGTCGATCCTGCCAAGGTGGATATCATCAGAAAACTCAATCCGCCGTCCAATCTTCGTCAGTTACGGTCTTTTCTAGGGCATGTCGGTTTCTACCGACGGTTCATTCAGGATTTCAGTCGAATTGCCCGACCGCTCACTGACTTGCTGACCAAAGACACCGAGTTTATTGTTAATGATAAGTGTCTTGAAGCATTTGAGACTCTCAAGAGTATGGTTGTTTCGGCTCCTGTCCTTCAGCCACCCGATTGGTCTCTTCCATTCGAGATCATGACGGATGCTTCAGATTTTGCCGTTGGGGCTGTGCTTGGACAGAGGAGGGATGGATTACCGTTTGCCATTCACTACGCCAGCCGGACCTTAGATGCCGCTCAAAGGAATTACACTGTGACTGAGAAAGAAATGCTGGCCGTAGTCTTTGCTTTGGATAAGTATAGATCTTATATTCTCGGATCTAGAGTGACTATTTACACCGACCATTCCGCCATCCGGTACTTAATGGCTAAGAAGGATGCCAAAGCACGTCTCACCAGATGGATCCTTCTACTCCAGGAATTTGATATTGAAATTAAGGACAAGCCTGGAGTCAAGAATGTGGTGGCGGATCATCTATCCAGATTGGAGAATCTTGAGGAATCTGAGCCCAGCGCACCTATCTCAGAGACATTTCCAGATGAGGCGATCTTGGCTGTCACCTCACTCCCGTGGTATGCCGACTTTGTAAACTATCTTGTTGCCAAGACAGTCCCTCAGGGTTGGCCCAGGCAGAAACTCGAGACCTTCCTAGCTAAGGCCAAGTTTTACCATTGGGAGGATCCCGTCCTTTATCATGAAGGAGGGGATAGTATCTGGAGGAGGTGCATTCCTCAAGAAGAGCAGCATAGCGTCCTCACATACTGCCACAAGCTTGAGGCAGGAGGACATCATTCTGGAAAAAGGACAGCACAAAAGGTGCTTCAATCCGGCCTATGGTGGCCTACTCTCTTCAAGGATTCTGATGAGTTCGTGAAGGGATGTACTGACTGTCAGAAAATGGGAACCTGCGGACAGAGAGACATGATGCCCATGCAACCCATTCACTTCTGTGAGGTTTTTGATGCATGGGGGATTGATTTCATGGGCCCATTTCCTAAAAGTCAGGGATTCGAGCATATTTTGCTCGCTGTGGATTATGTCAGTCGATGGGTTGAGGCCATTCCCGCCCGAGCCGCAGATGCGAAAACCGTGTGCAAATTCTTGAGGAAAAATATCATTTCACGGTTCGGGGTGCCTAGAGTTTTGATTTCAGACGGGGGGTCTCATTTCATCAATGACAAGGTTAGGGCCCTTGCTGACGAGTTCGGCATTGACCATCGGGTTGCCACTCCTTATCACCCTCAGACTAATGGTCTTGCTGAAGTATCGAATCGGGAGATAAAGACTATCTTGCAGAAAGTTGTCCGCCCAGACCGAAAGGATTGGTCACAGCTTTTGGACTCGGTCTTGTGGGCCTATCGGACCTCTTTCAAAAATCCATTAGGGACATCTCCCTTTCGTCTCGTCTATGGCAAGCCGTGCCATTTGCCAGTGGAAATCAAGCACAAATCTTTTTGGGCAGTTACTGAGTTACTTTTGGATCCCGAGAGTATAGGAGACCAAAGAAGAGCAGAATTGGCAGCCCTGGAGGAATTGAGAGATACAGCTTTTTCCAACAGCCTACAGTATAAAGAAAAAGTGAAGACATGGCACGATTCGCATATCAGCCATAAACAGTTTGAGCCAGATCAGAGAGTATGGTTGTTTGATTCCAGGCTGAAATTATTCCCAGGGAAATTGCAGAGCAAGTGGAAAGGTCCGTATGTGGTTAGGAAGGTACATGACAATGGCAGCATTGATATATCCGAACCGTCATCTTCGTCCACCTTCCGCGTCAATGGTCAACGCCTGAAGCTATATCGAGATCATGATCCGCCGACCATTGACGTTGCCCCCATTCTTCTGGTATGAGATGTGTCCTTTAACTCTCATCATCTACATCTTATACATGGTGATCAACTCCATCTGCCGCTGTACAGATCCATCTGTTCATATCACTTTCATCTGTTGAGTCATTTTCTTCTTTTCTTCTTTTCTTCTTTTCCATCTCTATCTTCTTTATCTATGAAAAAGGTGCCGCCCTTGAGGACAGTTCCCCAGACTTAGGACGTACTTTGTCCTAAGTATAGGGGGGTGTGCACCCTGAGTTTCTATATTCTTTGATCCTCTCCATTGTCTCCTCTTCTTGTCTATACTTAGGGATATCTTACCCTAAGTATAGGGGGAGACAATCTGAGTACGATCTGTTCATTCCCACCCTTGACCCTCCCTGCGTTGTGTACAGTCTGCTATACTTAGGATTATTTGATCCTAAGTATAGGGGGGACGGTCAACTTCTCATTCATTAATTCATTCATTCTTTAGACTTGCCTATACTTAGTACGAGTTATGTCTTCGCTTTTCTCTCCGATCTATGAGGACATAGCTCAAGCTAAGTATAGGGGGGTCGTATATACTGTGTATACACTTTAGCCATAACTCGTACTTTCGTATTTTCCTAATAAATATGGCTAATAATTCTTTAAAATTCATTAAAAATCCTTAATAAAAAGATGTGGTTATTCTTCAAATTCTTTTTGTATATACTGATTAATAAATCAGGTGAAAATGTTTTTTGCAAAATGTTTGAAAAATAGTTTGAAAATCTTTGTGAACATCTATTGAAAACTATTTTGAAAATATTTTGTTGCATGTTTTCAACCTTTGTAAAAATGTGTGGTTTGTAAAATTTATTTTCTTTGTGTGAAATAAAATGTTTGAAAAATGATTTGCAAATGGTTTGAAAATGGTTGCAAAAATATTTGAAAAATCTATCTATACTGTTTTGAAAACCGATTGCAAAATGATTTTCAAATGTGTGTACATGTGTGTAAAAATGTTTGTAAAAACTATTTTGGACTATAGTTTTCAAAAATTGTGTGAAAAGCTTGTGTCAAATAAGTTTGAGGAATACTAACATCACACCAAAATCCACTACCTATATATATGTATAAAAATTGATCACTTACCCTTGTAAATTCTTAAAACCCATTTCTTGTATATATAAGAAGCACTCCCGTGTACATATTTTCACCTAGTTTTTAGCCAAAACTTTTTGTTTTCAAAAATTCCCAAAAACATTTGCAAAAATTAAAATCCAAAAACATCTGAAAAATTGTTTTGAAAAATACAAAAAAATGCATCTGCATGTGCATCATCATCTTTTCAAAAATCCATAAAAAGTTCAAAAACATCTTGAAAATTGCATCACAAAAATATTTTCTGCATTGCATTTGCATAGCATGAGCATTTTTCGGATTGAGTTTGATAGTTGAACAAGTCTAAGTAAAATCTGGAGATTGGAGCTTGATTGGACCTTAAAATCTACCTAATAACAGGAACCTTATAGGAACTGGGTTTGAGGTACTTCAGGTCTAGTTGACTTAATTCTTTGAGGATCACGGGACTTGGTTCAATGGATTCTTGACTGCCTAAGTAGAGTATTTCGGAGCACACGCACGACTCTTGTTGATAATGACCTAACTTGGACACCTGCACCTTTCACATAGCTCTCCACGGATGAGGTGGTGAGGAGGCAGTTTCCTTTGGCTTGGGGTAGCATATGAGGGTAGTACTTCTAGGCGGAACCTCTCTTCTTCTTATAGTGAAGGAAGTGCACCTCAACTTGGTCTAGTGGTGATGAAGGCTAAAGACAGAAGCCGTGGGTTGTAATAATGCTTCAAAAGAGGGATAGTCTACTGGCTCAAGAGGAAAATTTCTTGTATATATGCTGCACCATGTAGATATGTTGTACAGATGCAATTGAAAAAAAAAAAAAGAACTCCAAAAAAGTGGTGGGTCGGATTGAAAATTTAATAACCCCACCGGAGTGTATATAGTCTAATAAAGCAAAAGCTTATGGTATCCATGTTACATCTCATGAAGCTTGCAGCGGGAGACTTGGCTACACTGGCTGAGCTTCCAAAAGTCTATACTTCTTCCCCCTCTTCTTGAGCTGGTTGCACTTGAACTTAGAAGGGAATACCCCGCTTCTCGAGGAAAGAGTTGCTAGACCAAGGCATTAGAGTTACCAGGTTGGGGGAGGTTGTTTCTTTGTCACTTCTGAGGTGGGGAGCTACATATCACTTACACTGTACGAGTTAGACTCATAGTCGTAAGGGTTTGCGTATGAGTTGAAGTACTTCTGACCTGGCTATTGAGGAGACTTGGACAGAGTTTTGGGATTCTCAAGGACTGTTGGATTTCAAACTTGGTTCTCATTAAGGTTCCGACCGCACTAAAATTCCAAAGGTCCGACTTAAGCTCCAAACTTTGATTTGGTGAAGACAAGTTTGATAATTAAACTTTATCCAATTTTCTTCTTTTTCTTTTCTTTCTTTTCTTTTTGCACTTATTGCATAAGTGTTTGCTAGGGACTAGCAAAGGTAAAGTATAGGGGGATGATGAATCCACATTTCATCATCTTTATTCTATCATTTTGGCACCAAAAACCCTAGCAAATGCCTGTAAATAGCATTAAAATCATCATCTTAGCATTCATGCATGTGCATCTAAACAGTGTATAAATTACTGTAATTAAAGCCAAAATTATAGAATAAATAAAGAAAAGAAAAAGAATAAAATATTGTAAATATTTTATGACCCAAAACCCCCGAGACCTAGGCATCTTGATGAATAGGTCGACAAGGAATAAAGTAGGGGGAGATAAGGTCAGAAACACAGATAAAATACCTTTACATTTTATTCATTCTTTATTCTTTTTGGGACCTATTTTTGGTTCCACTTTTTATACATCAAATAAAGAAACTTTGTACATGAAAGTTGTAGATAATAAAACAAAGAAAAATACAAAATTTATTTCACAGAAGAATAATGTACAGATAAAAAGTTATGGTCTGAATAAAAATCCAGAATGCCAACTTCCCAGACCTGTATCTCACAAATAAACACTCCAAATGCAGCCTACTCACCTTTAATTGTATATAGAATAAAATAATCTATCCAATGGCGGTGGTTTCGCATTTGGCGGAGCTACGGTTTGAAAGTTGACTTTTGGACCCACATTGTACCCTTGTACCTATTAAAATATTCAATTTGTTATTTATTCATTATTTTTATATTTTTATATTTTTATAATATTGTAAATAATACTTATAATAATTATGTACATTAAAATTAGAATAAAAACCTAAATAAAAATAAAAATAAAATACTTGTAAATTCAAAACATAGGTATTATACTTATACACATACCTGTATAAATAATACTTGTATTCTATTAAATATACAAAACATATCAGAAAAATAAAATAAAAATATATTTATGTACATAAAAGTACTTTATGTTTTTATAAAATAATAAGCAAAAATAAATAAATTAAAAGACACAAAATAAAAATAAAATACTAAAATATATAGATAATATACCTATATAGGGTTAAAAAGGTAACTTGTAAAAATGTAAGTCATAAAAATAAATAAAAATCAGAATAAAATACTACATAAAAAATTAAACATTTTTTATTTTATAACCATAATTTAATTCAACCTATTTCTATTTTTAAATGATTTAATAAAACAATTTCCAGGGCTTTTTCCTGGTTGGTCCACGTGGACCAACCAGGTGTGGTCTAGAGTTGACCCCGGTCAACTCCCCCGACCAAAGCCTGCCACCTTCTGACAGCCCGATTTGAGCCCGATTTCACCCAATTTCCGAGCCTATTCTCTTCGTCTTCTCCCCTCGATTCCTTCTTGGGAAGTCTTCCCCGATCATCGCTGAGCCACGCCATGCTCCCAGATCACGCAAAATCTTCATCATGCGCGCGTGCTCTTGCTCCCAAAATCACACCTCGCCACGCCTTAAATAAGAACCTTCATCTTACTCCCCTCGGTTGAGTCCCCTTGGTCCACCCTTCAGCGTCTCTCTCGTGCTCCTGAGCTCCGTGGAGGTGACAGCTCCACCGCCAGCCCTTCAGCCAAGGCGCGCGAAGTCGAGGGAAGCTCCAGCACCTCCGCCAACCGTCGGCGTCGAGGTACCCTTCATCCTCTGGCTCCGGCCATCGAGGGCAGTCCCCCCGCTATTTCTTTATTGCATTTTATTCCTGTTGGCTTAGGCTTCAAAAACCCAAAAAAAATCTTGAAGTTTCGTCACCCAAATCGACCGATCAAGCACCTTGGCCGGAGCGCACCTCCGGCCGTGCATCCATCTCGCGAACCATACCTCCCCCCGACCATCCAAGGGTCCAGGCAGTTTGCCCTGGACCCTTTGACTATTTTTGCAGGTCAAAGAACGAGTAACGACGCCTGGAGGCGAGTTTTGACGCTCGCCGGAGCGTGGCTGGACCCCCCAGCTCCGCCACCTTCGCCTGAGCACCTCGGCCGACGCCGAGGCTTTTTGACGCCACCAGCCGATAGAGGGACCGCCTAGGAGTCTGCAACTCCATTTTGGAGCCATTTCATCGCCGGAGAAGCGAGATCGAAGCCCGGGAAGTTCGCCTTCGCCGGCCTTCTTTCCGGTTCTTCCTCCTCGCGTCCCCACCGTCCGATCGAGCCGCAGCTCCAGATCAAGCAGTAGCCGTTGGATCGCACCACGCCGCAACCGTCAGATCGTCTTCGAGCGTTCTAATCTCCGCCGTGCATCCACGAATCGTCATCGACCGCTCAGGACACGCCACGTGGATAAGTGGTTCGCATCCAGCCGTTGGATCGCGTCTCGTCGCCCAGCCGTTGGATGCGTGCCACGCGTCTTCATCAGAGCGCTCGGGCGAGGGTATTTTGCATCTCAACCCTCGCCATTTTTGTATTTAGTATTTAGTTTTTAAACTTTCGTCTGTAGTTTAAATATTTTGTAATATTTGCAAAGAGGCCCCTAGACTTTCTCTTATTTGCATCTGAGTCCTCAGCCACGTCACCTCACGTGACCTGTACACGTGAGGGGGTGGGCATTTTGCAGAGGAACCCTCGGTTGTTTTCTTATCTCGTTTTAGTCCCAAAACTATCGTATTAAGTGCAAACTTTTTGGATATTTTGCAAGTAGACCCCCAGGCTTTTGTTATATTGCATTTTGGTCCTTCCCAGGCGCGTGCAAGTCACGCGCCCTGGTGGGAAAATTTCAGAGAAGCCCAGGCGGCTATTGTAATTGCATTTTGGTGCTAAAAATTGAATATTCAGTGTATATTTTTGTGGAAAATTGCATATATGCCCTTGGATGTTCTAGATATTGCACATATACCCCTGCCAGGCCTGTTTAATGTTTGGATGTTTGCTCTAATTATTTAACCTATCATTTTAACTCCAAATATTCCACAAAAATAGGGTTAAGCTCCTGGACATGTGTACTTTAACGCCACATATTTAGTTTTTGATTTTATTTTATTTGGTATTTATTAAAAATCAAAAACTTGCTTTTTGTGCACTGTCCAGGTTAGAAAATACCAAAAAAAATAGTAAAACACCTCCAAAAATTCCAAAAAAATTACCTAGTGTCTATTTTATTATCTTTTAGTGTCAGTCCAAAAACCACTAAAAATCTCAAAAGAAAAATACTAAAAATTTAAAAACACTCAAAAACTTCAAAAAAATATATAAAATCAAAGAAAAATCCAAAAAATATAAACCCAGGTCCTGTTTATTCTCTATTTTACTCTCTTCATTTGAAAAATAGTGTGCAAAATTTTGATTGCCGTTTGCCATTTTTAACTCCTATTTTACTCACAGCCAGCAATTTTGTCACTGTTTTCTCTTATTTCAGTATTTAAAAATATCAAAAACACCTTGAAAAATCCCCAAAAATCACAAAAACAGTAAAAAACCCTAAAAAGACTAAAAACAATTTGTTTCTGAATTTTTGGTAATTTTTAATTAGTTTTATAAATATTTTAGCTTGCCTTCTATTATATTGTCTTTACTTTCCAATATTGAAAAAGAAAAAGAAAAATATAAAATATAAAATTATAAAAATCAGAAAATTAAAAATCAAAATACAAAACTAAAAAATTAAAATAAAAAAAAATTAAAAATTAAAAACCCACAAAAATTTCTTTCCTTGCTTGCTTAGTGTAGACACATCACATACACATACTTGTGCACATTTTTGCGAACTACCCTGCTTGCTCCCTGTGTTCGAACTCTCTACGTACTTGCATCTATACATCTTTTATGTAGAGTTAAAAATAAATTTGACTCCACACTTGTTTTTCATTGTTTGATACTTGATTGTGGGTTCATTGTTGATTAATCACATTTTATTGTGGGTCGCCACAGCGACGTATTTAGACCCTCGATAATCTGCGGATATCACATTTGCATGGCATTCGCATTTTTCGAATTGAGTTTGATAGTTGAACAAGTCTAAGTAAAGTCCGAAGATTGGAGCTTGGTTGGACCTTAAAATCTACCTAATTAACAGGAACCTTATAGGAGCTGGAATTGAGGTACTTCTGGTATAGTTGACTTAATTCTTTGAGAATCACGAGACTTGGTTCAATGGATTCTTGACTGCCTAAGTAGAGTATTTTGGAGCACACGCACGACTCTTGTTGATAATGACCTAACTTGGACACCTGCACCTTTCACATGGCTCAACTCAGTTGGAGTGGTGAGGGGGTTGGATTTACTGGTATGAGACACACACAAGTGGAAACACTTGTCCTCCTCTAAGGAGGGAAGTGCATCCCAATCCGTCCAGTGATGATGAGTTTCGAGGATAGGAGATCGTGGGTTGCGATAAAGCTTCAAAAGAGGGATAGTCTATTGGCTCAAGAGGAAAAACTCCCTATGTAAATGCTGTTGTATATAGTATTCAAAAAAAAATTGCAAAAGCAAAAACTCCAAAAAAGTGGACAAGCCTGTACAAAAATAAAAATGCCTGCCAGAGTGTACATATGTGTAAAGTCAAATAAGCAAGCTTGAGCTTCAAAGTCAAAACATGTGAGCCTGGAGCTGGATGACTTGACTACACTGGTCTTGCATCCTAGGATAGGTAGCTACACTGGCTACCGTCCATTCTTCTCTTCACCCCCTCCTCTTGAGATGGTTGCCACTTGAACTTAGAAGGGAATACCCTGCTCCTTGAGGAATGAGTTGTTGGATTGGAGAATCATTGTGTTGTCATATTGGAGAAGTCAGTCTCTTTGACATTCTAGTTGGGGAGAGCCACCATCACTTACACTGTACGAGTCAGATTCATAGTCGTAAGGGTTTGCGTATGAGTTGAAATATTTCTGACCTTGTTATTGAGGAGACTTGAGCAGAGTTTTGGGATTCTCAAAGGCTGTTGGATTTCAAATCCGGTTCTCATTAAGGTTCCGCCCGCACTAAAATTCCAAAGGTCCGACTGAAGCTCCAAACTTTGATTTTGTGAAGACAAGTTTGATTGTTAAACTTAATCCAATTTTATTCTTTTTCTTTTCTTTGTTTTTCTTTTGTGCACTTATTGCATAAGTGTTTGCTAGGGACTAACAAAGGCAAGTATAGGGGGATGATGAAGCTACGTTTCATCATCTTTATTCTATCATTTTGGTCTTAAAAACCCTAGTAAATTCATGTAAATAGGCTTAATTTAAGCATTTTAGCATCCATGCATCATTGTGTAAATATTATATAAAATGTGATTTTTAAAGCCAAAATTATAGAATAAAGAAAAGAAAAAGAATAAAATATTGTAAATATTTTATGACCTGAAACCCCGAGACCTAGGCATCGTAATGACTAGGTCGACAAGGAATAAAGTAGGGGGAGATAAGGGCCAAAATACAATAAAAATACCTATTCATTTTATGCATTCTTTATTCATTTTGGGACCTATTTTTGGTCCCACTTTTTATACTTCAAATAAAGAAACATTGTACATGAAAGTTGTAGATAATTAAATAAAGAAAAATGCAAAATTTATTTCATTAAAAAATAATGTACAGATAAAAAGTTATGATATGAATAAAAATTCAGAATCTAAACTTCCCAGACCTGTGTCTCACAAATAAAAACTCTAAATGCATTAAACTCACTTTAATTGTATATAATTTAAACTAAGCTATTTAATGGCGGTGGTTTCGCATTTGGTGGAGCTACGGTTTGAAAGTTGAGTTTTGGACCCTTGTAGTATACTTGTACAGATTAAAATATTCATTTTATTATTTATTTATTATTTTTATAATTTTATATTTTTATAATTTTGTAAATATTATTTATAATATATTTATATATTAAATCAGAATAGAAATGCAAAATAAACACAAAATAAAATACTTGTATATTTACAATATATAGGTATAATACCTGTATATACACCTATATAATAAATACCTATAGTTTATTAAGTATATAAAACATATCAGAAAAATAAAAAAATATATTTAAGTGTATAAAAATATTCTATAAATTTATAAAATAATAAACAAAAATAAATAAATTAAAAACACAAAATAAAAATAAAATACTTAAATATATAGATAAATATACCTATAAAGGCTAAAATAGGTAACTTGTAAATTTATACCTCTAAAAAATAAATAAAAATTGCCATAAAATACTTTATAAAACAATAAACATTTTTTATTTAATAATAAAAAATTAATTAAATCGTTTTCTATTTTTTAATGATTTTACAATGTATTTTTCAGGGTTTTTCCTGGTTGGTCCACGTGGACCAACCAGGAGGGTCCGAGAGTTGACCGCGGGTCAACTCTCTGACCCGCCCCCTGTCTGTGTCGAAATGGCTTTTGGTCTGTTTTCTCGATTTTTTCGAGGGCTCTACGCTCCTCGTTTCGTGTCGAAGTCTTCTTGACTTTTCTTCCCCAATGATCGAGGATGCTCGCCCTAATCTTATCTTGGGCGATGGATCACTGACGCTCCTTTTGCACCTTGATTTGCGTAGCCTGTTCGCCATCTTTTAAAAACACCACCGTCACCTCCAGTCCTCTTTGAACCCTCTTTGACCACCTTCTTCCATCTCTTGGACCTGCTCTGGACCGGACTTGGTGACTGCAAGTCTTCCAGCCCTTCGGAGGGGAGGTTAGCGGCCGGGAGGCGCTTCATCACCATATCTCCGGCCAACGACCGTGAGCTCTCATCTTGTTGGTCGTTCGGCCAACTCGAGGTTATTTTGCGTCCATTTTCTTGTCCATTAGCTAGCCTTTAGTTTTATCTTTTAGTCTATGCGTTTAGTTGATTGTTCAAGCGATTAATCAGTGTAGTTTCCATCGTCGAACACCTCGCCGGAGCTCACGAGCTCCGGCAACCACCATCACCATCCCACGTCACCTTTTCTCGCCAATAAAAGCCCCTTCCTACTTGCGAGAGATCTGCCGTCTTTTTGGTTTTGTTTGCAGGAAGAGAAGGAGGCGTCTAGGCCTCGATTCACGCTAGGAAAAGAGCCCAAGCTCGCCAGCGTTCGCGTGACCTACGGGGGCCATCCAAGGGTCCCTGGAGCCTCTCGTGGGTACCTAGTGCTTTGCCGTAGCTGTAGGAGTACGGAGAACGTGTCGGAGGGGATCCAGGTACACGGGAGCCCGAGCTTCGGTGAATCCAAACTCGCCAAGCTTGAGTTCCTCGTGTGTTCTTCTAGTGCCATCCATTGCCGTTGGATCGCCCCCGATCATCCAGCAGAGCAGCAGCCGCAAGATCACATCACACACGACCGTTCGATCACTCTCCATCCATCTAATATTGGCCGTTGCACGCGAAGGGGTATCGCGAGCCCAGGCTTCGACACGTGGCAAGTAGGTGGCTTTACGCCGTCCGATCCCGCATGCATGGGTAATTTTGCATTCCTCCCCCACCAATTTTTGTAAGAGTTTATTAGTAACTAAACTTTCATTGTCCGTTTAAACTTGTTGTGTAATTTGCACTCAGCCCCCAGAGTTTTGTATAATTGCTCTGGAGTCCCTGCCAGGTCACGTGCATGAGGCACGTGACTTGGCATTTTTGCAGGCGATCCCAAGAGACTTTTCTAATTAGGCATTAGTCCCAGAACTTTTAATTACATCATTATATTTCTTGTATTTTTGTACAATGAGCCTCACAGTTTTTGAGAATTACATCTTAGCCCCTGGCAGGCGCGCGTGCTTACGCACGTGCGTCGTAGGGATTTTACATAGTAGCCCTCGCGGCTTTAGCTATTGATCTGTGGTCATGAAAGTTTTAATTAAGTTATAATTATTTCATGAAATTTACAACGAGGCCCCTAGATTCCTAACTAATTACATAAATGCCCTTGACTGTATGTAGTTCTTTTTGCTATATCTATTTATTCCGTGCCTCTATAAAACTTGAAAAAATCCCCAAAAATCATTTTAAGTTCCTGTTTCGTTGCACTTCCACGTCATATTTTTACTTTGCCTAATTATTGCATTTAAATATTTATAAAAAATCAAAAACTTGCATTTTGTGCATAGTGTGCATTATAAAATCCATAAAAAATATAAAAACTTCCCAGAAAATTCCCCAAAAAATATATTTTGCATATTTTAGTGTGTTTTAATTTCAGACTAAAAATCATTAAAAAATACAAAATAAAACTCCTAAAAATTAGAAAAGCCCAAAAACCTTCCAAAAAATATTAAAAATTCAAGAAAAATCCTAAAAATAGAATTTCAGTTTATGTAGTTTCCCTATTTATCTTTAATTTGAATTTAATTTGAGGAATTTCAGACTCTTATTTCTATTTTTATCCTAATTTTAATTTCGTCCAGCAAGTTTTATCCAATGTTTATAGTATTTTTGAATTTAAAAATACCAAAAAAATCTGAAAAATCCCTAAAAATCACAAAAACATTAGAAAAATATAAAAAGATCAAAAACATTTTATTTTGTGAAATTTCCTTATTTTACCTATTTTTATAAATACTCTACTCTTCTCTCGTATATTGTATATATATTCTATTATTGGAAAAAGAAAATATAAAGATATAAAATATAAAAAGAAAATATAAAATCAGAAAATTAAAATCAAAATACAAAAATTTAAAATAAAAAATTAAATAAAAAATATAAAATTAAAAAACCCATAAAAACATAGAATAGATAGTCACTTGATCACATTCACATTTTTGAGCAATTTTGCCCCGTTCTACCTGTCTGCTCCCTGTGTTCGACCTCTACACATACTTGCACCTATACACATCTTTGTTGTAGAGTTATAATAAATTTTAACTCCGCACATTCACTTTGACTGTCTTATTTGATTGTTTTGGGTTAATTGTTGTTTTAATTAGGGATTTTTGAGCGGTCAATACACCGACTGTGGTTTCGCCTTGTGAAACCATACGACCCTCGATTTCCTTGGTTAAACATTGCCATATTTAGGTAAATGGGTTCCATACCGTTCAGAGATATTGGGGTATCACATTTTATATTAGAATGTGACAAAATAATCAAAATAGTTTTTTTAAATTAAATTAAATTAATTAATATGCAATTAATTTGAATCATGCGATTTAAAATAAGTAGATGAGATTGCCGGCACCATGGGGGTGATGAGCCCCCATCTCACTTGAAGTTATTCATATGTGTATTTGTATAAGAGAGAGAAAGTAGAAGATGTGTCCGTGACCGCTTACAGTTGTGTATTCCTAAGGTAAAAAATGCATACTTTTTTAAAATAAATAATAAATGAACCTATTGATCTTGATTCATGCTACTAAATATAGATTCCATTAAAATTTCGAGTCATTTGGAGTTTGGAAACTCATCCATCAAGTGATGATAGACTCATTTCATCCTAGTCATTATTGTTTATTAATGTTAGATTGTGTTGACACTAGGACTTTGATATATAAAAACTTAGTTGGCGCACAAAGTTGTGTGTGCCAATTGGCACATACTCCATGCCCTATATATAAGGCCCTTTTAAGAGGACACATTAGGAAGGTTGCATCCATTTTGTAAAAAAACACTAGTATTTTAATAGAATTAATATACACTTTATATTATAACTAGTACATTATAAATATAAGAATAGACATTATAAAATACAAACTACATATTGTAAAAATACAAACATCAAAATTTACATTATAATACAAACTTTATAATTATTCCACTATAGTGCTGGTGTTTTTTTTTACAAAAAAGGGTCGACCTTCATGAACTAAGGAATGACGACGTATTGTTGGAGGTTTCTCCTATATATATGCATATATAGGAGAAACTTCAAATGAGGTGAACGCTCATCACTTTTGTGGCGAGCCATCCATTCCATCCCTCTATTTTCAATCCCACAGCTGAATTTAATTATGCATAATTTAAATTAATTGAATGATTGAAACCCCATTTTTATAATTCTACCACATTCTAAATATATAATGTGACTACTATTTGATCTAATCCCTCTCTCAATTGTTTGAGAGCGCCGTCTCCCCCCCTCCACTCGATTCACCAACAACGATGCCAACAACCCTTTCTACACAAAGCTTCTCGGCTGTCAAGGAGGAAGCCACAGTGGAAGCAACCTGGAGGAGGAAGATGAGGTGGATGAAGGAGTCGTACAAAGAAGAAAGGTTATGCAACGGAGGCGGGCACATAGGAGGAAGATGCAGAGGTGGAGTCAACGATGCCATCCTACTCCTCCACACAACTCTCAGCCGTGGAGGATAGGGCGTGAAGGAGGGGGCACGGTATAGGAGTGGTGCGGAAGAGGGGCGACCCCCTTTTTGTAATAAACTCTATCACTTCAATAAAATAAATATATGATTTGTAAACTAATATGAACTTTTGATGTTTGTTTTTTTATTATGCAATTCGTATTTTATAATGTGCATTTTAATAATTATAATATGCGGTTATAATACAAAGTGTATGCTTATTCTACTAAAGAATTAAACTTCTTTTTCAAGAGAGGGACGACCCTCCTAAACTCAAGAAGGACGCATACTATTGGAAGATCCCCCTATATATGTGTGTGTGTATGTATGTATGTATGTATGTATGTATGAATGAATGAATATGGGTTGGGGAAGTTAAACAGACGGATGTAGCCAACTCTCAACACCCAGCCACTTGTCATTAGTTTTTTTTATTTTTATAAAATGACACATAGGGGGATTTAGATCACCATATATAATCATGTTTTCATGCCAAATTGAACTTAATTAGATACTTCTATCATACCCATCATGACTATCAAATTTTAACAATTTTAGAATTGCTAAAATTGACCCCTTTAGATATTACATCAAGTCCTTCCAAAGTTGAAGATATGTGTACTGCTTAGTGTAAATTGCTCTCAAGGACCTCCTCTTTCTAGGAACTACAAAAAGACCCATTACAACCTAAATATTTTGTAGAAAAAGCCCTACCAACATATTTTAATTGCAGATATGTCCTTTTAATTATTTTAAAACTATTTTATAAGTAATAAAATTTGCATTTATAAACATATATTTTGTTTTATAACTTTTGCTACAGACTCCTATTTTTAATGAATTTGATGTTGTTTTGTAGCTTGTTTAATTCTATTTCATATGGTACATAGTAGATTTTAGTGTGATTTATGATGACATAAATGTTACTCAGTGAGGTTTCTTTGTATTTGTTGACTATTTAATTTACTAAAATTACACTCTTGTCAATTACTTGTAAATAAAAAGCTTAACTGAAGCTTGACTCAGGTTGACTTTATTCAAAAGGGTTGTGAACTCATTCAATAATATTCTGAATAAATAGCACAATTGAAGCTTGACTGATGTTGACTTTATCCGTAAGGTCTGTGTACTCCTTCAACAATATTATGGACCTTAATTTCTTGTGAATTTGAATAGAGCTAATAAGGAATTTAGATGCACTTATCTTATAGATCATTAATTAGTAAATGGATTTGTATGTGTCGTAACTCAGCCATGGTCGGTCCCAAGCATGGGTAAATGAGGAGGGTTGCGTTAGGTAGCCGACAACTAGCGTAAAACAGTCAGAGACAACTTACTAAATAGTACTTTTTTTCTAAAAAAATACTATTTAAGAAGTTGCCTCATGCCAGTCAGATCTATTGAACATGGATTTAAGAAACATACAGATTTCGTTGGGGCATTCTGAAGGATTTTGAGAATCCTCAAGCGCATCACGGAAGCGTGTCGATCGCATCGTATGCAATCGGAGCAACTAGTCGCACTAGTCGCTAGATGCGGTGGAAATTAAAATTTTTAAAACTAAAGATGAAACCACATGATCACGAGAACACTTCTCAGTTCGTTTCATCAAACCACAAAGTATAAGGAATACCTCTTGAAGCGTGGTTGCGATCGTGAGATCTTAAACAAGAGATCCTCCTATCTTAAGTCCGATCCACGAAGAATGCACTTGCGAGCGCGATGATGAGTCGCGTTCCTCCCTGCAATCCTCGATGAAGATCCAAGCAATGGATCCCCTGATTTCGTCACATGAAATCCGTCGTCTTCCTTTAGAGAAAGTAGCCCCGAAGAAGAAGGAGATCCTCGAGTCGTCGAAGGCGAAGGCAAGATGCTCTCCTCATCAATGCACAAAGTGGACAGCCACTTGCAATTGAGAGAGAGAGCCTAGTCGAGAATGAGAGAGAGAGAAAGAGTTGTAACCTCGTACAACTCTTAGAAATGTACCTTGGAAGGCTAGGCTAGCCCTCCTTTTATACTAGTTTGGGATCCAATGGATCTCAATCCATGGGACACATAGATCCAACGGCCATGCTTGGTCTATGTATGATCAATGGCTATGATTGTTGTTGGTTAAAACCAACAACAATAATTTATATTTAAATTAAAAATATGTTGCAACATTATCAACATAATTTAATTTAACATAAATTAATTAATTAATAGATAATGTGATAAAAAAAGAGGCAACTAACCACCCTAGATTATAGGGGGCGTCACCTATGAATAATTCATAGGTGACACCATCTATTATTTAGGTGGTTGTTTTGCCTCTTTTTTATTTTATCTTATTATTTCTTAATAAATTTTGTAATAATCATTATCACAAAATTATCCACCAAATTAATTCCAAATTAATTTGTGAATATTTCAATCATGCCATTGAAAATATGTGAATCAAATTCACAACCCAAACTACTTTGTAAATTACATTTCCAATTAATTAATAAATGTGAATCCAATCCACATTATTAATTAACAAATGCTATTTACATAAATTCTCTCTCTTATATATATTATAAATCATATTTATAATACACATATATCATGGATAGTATTATCCACATTCTTTAAGGGTCTGTTTGGTTGCTGGGTTGGACTGGGTTGGGTTGGGCTGGGTTGGGATGGGTGAATAGTAATCTGTGAGGAGAAAGTACCCTTGTGAATAGTAACCAGGATTGGGCCAACCCTGCCCAACCCTGCAACTAAACATGCCCTAATCCTTGATAATTAAATCCCATTTAATTATCTTGGATCTCTTTTCTCATGTGCCCAAATAACATGAATCATATTCACGTTATTCATATCTTTGATAATTAAATCACATTTAATTATCTTAGATATCTTCTTCTTATAATATGAATCAAATTCATATTATTCATGATAATTAAATCATATTTAATTATCCACTTTCTCGATGCTTGGATACAAAAATCATCAAATGAATTATTCTTAAACTCCTTCAAGAATAATGTGCTTTCTCCGCAGATACTTGGAGATAGGGACAGGGTGATTGTATTGTTCCACGTATAGTGACTTGGATATTGAGATCTTATCTCAAAATCCAGATCTTACAAACCTCCCACAGATGCTTAATTAAATCAAGACCGCAAATCTAATCTTCTCATTGCATGTGAATCTCATTCAGACCAATGTCCAACACTTGGACTAAGATCATATTACTTCTCTACTGAAAGGAGTCCCTAAAATCCAGACCTGTTTCATCACTCCCTCGGAATGGAAGCGTCATGGATATACAATCGTTTATGATCACATCACCCTCAGGTATTCCCAATACCTGTACATCCTGCATACTGGAAGACCTATGATCAACCCGAAGATCAAGATCAATTTTATATTGTCTTCTTCAGGGTTTTATCAGTAAGTTTCTCATTTGATCATTGGGATTTGGTATCGATCATATACTTTCCAAAAGCATATATCATACCTAGGCCTTGATCATATACTTTACAAAAGTATATATCAAACCTACAAATTCAGTTAAGCTTCCAAAGCGAGACGACCGTGCACGGAATTTGATTCTTCCAAATATCTCATGAGTGAGCTCATGTCTTCCGGTTCAGTAGTGAACCTGTATGATCCCTTTGAGAGATCATATTACCCATATGCCCTTATATGCTCACCAACGCGCCGGTGTATAGACCTTGGTTAGGTCATCAACCTATTGGTCTGTCAAATGAACATACTCAGACATATAGTAATACATCTGTCTCCGGTCAGAGGATGCGTGCCTATGCTGTGACATCTTTCAACATAGGACTTAGGTTATCTTGATCTCGTTAAGTCAACTATTTGACCTAACTAATCTGACACCTCCGAATCTCTATTCCTATGCAGAGGACCTGCATCAAGAGGTCTGTCAGATATCAACCTATGCGAGAAAGGATTGCCATCTCCTACTCAGGCTAGAGATCACATCTTAACAATCATTTGACGGTGCTTGATGAGTCCTCAATCTAACTCTTTAGATATTCATCCAAGCACTAGCCTCTATGATTCAATAATTGAATCAACAGTTGTATGATCATTAAGATAGCCATGGTACATAACCCTAATTGTACAGAGGGACCTTTTATGCAAATTATTTATTCTTCATTTCAGATCAGGGAATGATATTTGCAACAACATTTATTGCATAATGGCTCGCCGTGGGCTCACATGTCCAACAATTTCCCACTAGCCCAACGAGCCATTAATGGGCTAATCATTTAAACCCACACTCATATGACAATCATATGCTATTTAGAAAAATAGCTAGGTAAGCAGATCAGTCACTCTGTTCCCAAAAGACTATGCCAAGTCCTTTTACAGCACTTGCATATCCTTAGGTAACAATGCTCGCATCCAATGCGAATGTTGCATCTAATGCAACCAATACTCAATCTAGCCAAAGCAGTTATAGTGTCCTTGACACTATTGCTCAATAACTATTATAACTAGTATTTCCATAATCCTTATTAGAATACCCTTATTCCGGGAGATCACTATCTCTCAAGGTATCCACAGTTAATACCTTTTAGATAACATCTAAAAGTCTTAATTTTTTGAACATAAGACTTAGAAATCACTATCTCTAAAGCCTTGTTATCTTTGAAGATATCGTTATTACTGCAATCAAGTGTTCTTTCTCCATAGTAGGATTAGTAACAATTTACTACTCCCACTGCATGGCAGATATCTGACTTTAATACACATTTATCATACACTTAGCTTCTCGTAATTGATGCACAGGTGCAAGCAGTTCTAGCATTCACTTCCTCAACTCTTTGAGGTGCTAACCCTTAGGTCAGTACCAAATCTCAAGGGAAGGAAGCCTTTATTGGAATTTCCAAGAATGGAAAATGTCCAAGGTGTACTACAAACGTGACAGTCCCAATACCCTCTTTTTTTTGCTTCTGAACAACTTCAGAACTAAGATCCAAGAGGCATCTTTGAGATCATATCTCAAGGTATGGAATAGCCAGTCTATAAAACACTTATTATCATCCTTATATCATTCCAAATGATTAGGATATTATCTACATTTAGCATGATGAACACAATGGCACTCCCACTAAGCTTTACATGGTACATCAAGATTCTATTTGAAATCATAACATTTATAATTTCATCAAATCTTATGTTCCAACAACAAGAGGCTTATTTGAGTTCATAGATGGATTTCTTTAGCTTTCACACCTCACTTTCCCCAATCATGAAGCCCTGGGGTGACTTCATGTGAATATCCTCAGAGAGGTATTCTTTAGAAGAATGCAATCTTGACTTACATCCTGAAGATGCAATAGTCAAGTTGTGTAGCTAAGGTTATCAATATTCTGATGATTTTAAGCACGGTTTCCGAAGAGCAAGTCTCATTGCAAGCAATGTCTTCTCTTACGGTGTGTAGCTCATGGCTACGAACCGTGCTTCGAAGGTCTCTACCTTCTCATCAGGTTCCCTCTTCTCTTGAAGATCCATTTACACCTTAATGGGTCTAACCCTTATAGGTGGATCCTCGAGGGTCCATATACAACATTTGTATATGAAGTCTACTTTAGACTTTATTGCTAATTTCCATCTTTCCATGTCATGATCCTCAGGAGCTTCATCACATGAAGTCTGATCATTCTCAGACTAAACCGACACATGGAATACATCCTCAAACTCATTTGAAGAGGTATTAGTGCTTCATCTTTAATTATCCTTTAAGTTTCCGATTTTAGGAGCCTCATTATCTTCTCAAGAATAAATGAGTTCCTACACTTCATTTTCATCTTGATTCTCAAGAGAGTCATCCTCTAAGAATCACATTCTCAGAGGTGAGATCTTTTAAGAATCTCAGGGTCATAAAGTAGGTATCCAATACCATACTTTATTTTCCTAATGAAGTAGCACTCTCAAGTGCTAGATTCCAGCTTACATGCATGGAACCTTATTAAGTATATATATTGTAGTCTCTACTACACATATATACCTGGAAACTAAGGGATAATTATGCTAAAATTCATCATTGATCAAATCATGTCACACATGATCCAATTGTATCTCCCTACAACTCCACCGAGTTTAGGTGTGTTAGGAGGATTGAGGTATAAATGATATTCATATCTTCATAAGGTATTCTTTGAATTCATCTAATAGGTACTTGCTACCTTGGTTAGATCAAATTCATTTAATCTTCCTTCAAACTTTGGTTCTAAACCAAAATTGTGAAATCTTTGAACATTTCAAAGATTTTAAGGTGAAGAGAAGAAATCTCATATCATACATAATCATAAATAGATATCACATATCCATAATGTTCACTATGATATAGATGATCCACATACATCATATGTATGAAATCCCGAATACCTTGACATCTTGCACCTTTCCTAAGAGAAGGGTGTATTGGACATTTTACTTTGAATACAATATTTACAAGTGTGTAAGATTTGAAATTTTAGACATTCTAAAGTTTCATATCTTACTAGTCTATTGATCTCATCAGCAGACATATGTCCAAGACTTGGTGCCAGATCATTGTCAAATGATCTTCATCATCCTATTGATCTATCAGGGTTTATTTTCAGTATTAGAAATCTTAATGAACCATTCATTAATTTTTCTAATTTTGTGGAGTCCACTAGATGTTAGATTACTATCTGAAATATATCCATCATAACTCTTTATGATAGTTTTATCTCAGAATTCATGTTTATTTCCAACATTTAGAAACAAACAATGAGTGTACTCTACTATCTAGGTCATGGAGACATTCTCCAAGACTAAGGGCTCTCCCACTGAGAATATGAAGTCTATCTATCCAACAGAGATTGTTGTAACAATTACAACAATATCCATGTAGATGACTACAAAACCTTAAGATCAAATTTCCAATCTTCTAATATATATGCAACCAATTGCAAATGTCATCAGAAGATTGGGATACAATTGTCAGACTTTATCTTATGAAATAAGAAAGTCAGAGTCAATGATTACATGTAGATTATTCTGATGCTCTGTCTGAGTCCTTCACTAAGGATTTTAGACAGACTTGATAGTCATACTATTAACACATCAACTTATTGTAGTATTGGCATTCATCCAACTCTTTGGATGTCATATGGAAGTCACAGAAGTACAATGAACTCTTTAACTTTCCTTCTCACATGGGTCCGACCCATGCTTCCACTGTGCTCTCTTCATCTATAAACAACCATTGTTCAAGATAAAGAATCTCTTATGTTGAATTCAAAAGATTTCAATACAAGAGCACTTCAACATTTATGCATGCTTCATTAAATTCATACAAAATGATTCATATGAAGCTTCATGAATGACTAGAGTACAGATAGTAGAATGATGACACTCATCATATCTACATACATCTTAACTCTTAGAGACTTAGGTTCAAGTAGGTATTCAAGCTTTTTGAATACATCATCTCTTTTGAGCCACCATTCTGCATAATGCAGAGAACCATGTCATTCATGATTAAATGTCTAGAGCACATCTGTATGCCAAAATATCTTCTTTTATTTTATAAGGATTATTCGACAATTACGATCACCATCGACATGTCACTTCCAAAGTACACTCGATGAAAGATCGAGACTGTAAAGACATACAAACCCTAGGGTGATGTCTTATTGTCTTATTTAATTGTCATTCCTCATTATGTTGAGGGAACTTGCACATTGCAACCACATACATTATGTGTCCAATTGCAAGTACAATATCTGGATCATGAGTCCAATCCAAGATATTTTTACTGGTTATCATTGAGTATAACATTGTGTGGGTTAATGAAGGATTATCTGAAATAAGAAATTTGCATAAGGGTGTATATATATATATATATTATACATGTTTTACTTTGATTTAGGAATTTTTTATATCAAAGTTGTCTTGCCTTGTCAACAATAAAAGTTCATTCCCTTAATCACTTTCAATGTAAGAGATATTCTTACCATTATATCTCTAGCAAGATCTGGGATCTTCTTTTCTATCTTCGTCACATCCCAATAATATGAGAACCTGTGACTCTGATAAAAAGAAGCGGGAACACATTCCGCCTTGCAAGTCCAACTTGCATTTCCCAATTCGGTCTTTAACAACCGGGCCCACCACCCCTAAGAAAATGTTGACCCGTCATTAATTGAACCAACCGTCAACAGGAATACAACTCTCCATGCACAATCCAATATCGCCCTAATAATATGAGGACCCGATATTGGGGTCACTACGCATACGTCCTTACTCTTTCGAGAAGTAAAGAACCCGATCCAATTAAGTCATATATAGGATCTGTCACTTTGGACAGGCGTCTCCTATATACAACAACTGGTGACAGAATTCTTTGCCTTGACGGGAGACCATGAATGTCACTTATGTGATCCTCCATCTCATATTCAAATTATATAATTAATTATCGCGAATCATATTCACATAATTAATTCTTCCAAGGGAAATACACATCTATTCATAATAGAGTGTTAATTGGATATAATTAATTTAATCACATTAAATTAATCATTAATCCAATCATCAATCAACAAACTTGATTATTACTTGAATAGTAGGTATAATCTCAAAGAACATATTATTCGAATTTTAATAATTAGAAAAATACACTCTGACTTCTCCGGCATTATCCAATCCCTACCCGCTGTCATGGCCAGTACCGACGAGAGTGGGACGGACCACATACGTTGCAACCCGCGACCCCAATGCTCTCCGACTAGGCACCATATCCGCCTCGGGAAAGGATAATACCAGATAGATCATAATGTACTTTTAGATGCTCACCGGTTTTTCAACCGAAATTATACCATATAATATACATCAAAACAATTTTGATTATATTATAAGGAGATTTGTTAAACAAATCCCCAATCCTATTCAAGCAAGAGGGTTTTTCATGTAAATGTTGTCCTACAACTATTGTAGGATAAACTAAGATTTTTCATGAAATCAATGTTTGTTGATGAATTCATATCAACCAATGATCAAGATCAATTATCTTATCATCAAAGTTAGGCAAATGTCATTCAATGAAATAATTATCTCTTTATATATTTCACAAATATTTATCACTAATTATTTCAGAAAATTAACAATTAATTTTCATCATGATATTTGAATGACTTATCACAAGGTTCATGATAAAAAATGTCAATTTCCAGCAGTGACCCCCAATCACTAAAATTAACTTATCTTGATCAATTTAAATCCAAAAAATGCAAACTCATTTTTCTAAGATTGCCAAATTGATTTATTAAAGAACTCAATTGATAATTCACGCATTTCGAGGCAGATCAAAACCGATTAACTCATTAATCACGTTTACATCCGCAGTTCCCGCAACAGTGAATATATGCATATTCAAAAGGCCATATCTTGAGCAAATGAAGTCCAAATTTCACAAAATCAAATCCTATGGTTTCCTTAATTAATGAGGAACAAAATCCAATTGCAAATTTCGTGTTTAAACATTTTAAACAGTACAGGAAATTTCAATTAGACATAGGTGCGAAAATTGAAATGCAACAAAAATTTCTTCAATTTTCGCGACCCTTTGAAAACCAAATCGTCTAAGGTCTATGGATCATATCCAATACCTTATTCAACCTGGCTCTGATACCACTTGAAGGATTTTGAGAATCCTCAAGCGCGTCATGGAAGCGTGTCGATCATATCGTATGCAATCGAAGCAACTAGTCGCACTAGTTGCTAGATGCGGCGGAAATTAAAATTTTTAAACTAAAGATGAAACCACATGATCACGAGAACACTTCTCGGATCTTTTCATCAAACACAAAGTATAAGGAATACCTCTTGAAGCGTGATTGCGATCGTGAGATCCCAAACAAGAGATCCTCCTATCTTAAGTCCGATCCACGAAAAATGCACTTGCGGGCGCGATGATGAGTCGCGTTCCTACCCGCAATCTTCGATGAAGATCCAAGCAATGGATCCCCTGATTTCGTCACACGAAATCCGTCGTCTTCCTTTAGAGCAAGTAGCCCCGAAGAAGAAGGAGATCCTCGAGTCGTCGAAGGCGAAGGCAAGATGCTCTCCTCCTCAATACACAAAGTGGACGGTCACTTGAAATTGAGAGAGAGCCTAGTCGAGAATGAGAGAGAGAGAGTTGTAACCTTGTACAACTCTTAGAAATGTACCTTGGAAGGTGATGAATCCCAATTCATCACTCTTTATTCCTTTATTTTAGCTAGAAACTTGAGCAAAACATCATGTAAATGAGTGTAAATATCATAAATTACCAAAACACATGCATCTTGTAAATATGCATAATTAGCATTTTTTGTGCCAAAATAAAGGAATAAAGAAACACAAGAAAAAGAGGGAAATATTTAGAATAAATATTGAGTGACCTAATCCCAAGGGAGGGCTCAACATGGGCCTGATCGCAAAAGAAACCAAGTAGAGAGAGATAAGTCATTCATACTTGTACATATACCCATGTACATAAATAAATTTATTTTCCTCAAAATAAAAATTAAAAAGTGTTTCTTTTATTTTGTATATATTTATAAAAATAAAACTAAAATAAAAATAAGGAAAACAAAATAAAAATAAACAAATTCCCTCTCATCAGTGTATATAGACCATGTACATAGAATAACATATCTATTTATTTTCTCTTTGTGAATAATTAATAAAAATCCAATAAAAATATTTCTATATTCCATATGCCATAGTGTAAATAAATAAAATAAAAATCAGGAAAATAAAAATAAAATAAAAAGAAAAATAATAAAAAATCATTTTTTACCTTGTAAATATACCATGTAAATATGTGTATATACCTATTTATTTAACTTATGTAAATAAATAATAAAAATAAAATAAAAACACATTTTTATTCATAATTTTATGTTATAAATAAATAAAATATAAAATTGGAATAATTGTATAAAAATAAATAATTAAAAATAAAAAGTAAAAAATCCTTTTATGTATATACCTATATATAATAATAATATAATGAAAATACCTTATTTATTTTTCAAAAAAATAAATAAAAATCACTAAAAATTAATTTGAAAAATAAGAAACATTTTTCATGTTTTAACTTTTTTGAAATAAAATAATTATCAATTTTATTTTGAATTTCCAAAATAATTTCCAATGGGGGCTTTTGATTGGTCCATGGGGGATGTTGACCCCCGGTCAACTCCCCCCCTTGGACCACTCCACCCGGATTCGTGTTCGAGTACCCGTTTTCTCAGACTTTTTTTGACACGATCCGATCACCACATATCCAAATCCTGTGCTCCATTTGATCCTTGTACATCTGAGACCCTCGCCCGATCCTCCTTCTAGGGATCCGAGCTCCGACCATCTCGCCCGATCGCCATCTAGCCGGACCCTTCCCAGTATAAAGCATCTCCTCAGCCGCACAATTCACGCCATCTTTGGCTACGCCCCTTCGTCCCAGGACCTCCATCAGCTCCCTTAGAGTGAGAGCTATCCGAGCGTGGTGTCGAAGAGAGGAGAGGGAGTCTCTAGCCAGTGATCCAGCGACCTTCGTCGTCGTGCGCCGCCGTGAGGTACGCCTGAGCCTCGGGACCCGACGCCCCCTTGAGGTGAAGACCTAGAGCTCCACGAGCTCATCCCCAGTCGATATCCTTCATTAGGTAGACCCGTTAGCTCTTTGTGCATTGCCCATTTTTGATTTTCACTTCTCAGCTCCGCCAGCTCCGCCCTAGTGGTCGGAGCTCCGCCAGCCCATCCTACCTGTACCGTTACCCTCGCCGACTCATTGTCACCCTTCTTGCACGATCTGATCATCTCGACTTTGGCCACCAGAGCCAGGATCGAGCTGGGCTCCCTCCGCCTTCGCCGGAGCCCTCATCCGCTCACCTACGTCACTTCTTTTCCCCTTTTTGCGAATAACCCCCGCCGGAGCACTCCTCCGAGCGACCCCTTTGTTTTGCAGGTGAAATAAGAGCAGGTACCCCCTTTGGTCGTGCTTTCACCCCTTCGCCGGAGCTCCTCTAGGTCGCTCGTCCCTCACCGGACGATACGACCGTTGGAAGCTTCATTGGAGGCTGCCACCCGACGCGGAGAGTCATCGCGAGCAAGACTTCCTCATCCATCGCCAGTCGTCGGATCTCCCCGCCGCTCCAGTTCGCATCTCCACCGTCCGCTCTCTGTGATGTCAGACTGTCAGATCATGGTCTGACGGGCACGCGCCACCCACGTTCGCCACACGCCTCCATCGTTGGATCGTCCAGGCGGCTACACTAGGACCCACATCAGTAGCCAACCACGCCTCGACACCTGGCGCCTCACATGCGCCATCACACATCTCGGCTGGGTAATTGCACCCATACCCCTACAGCTTTCAGTAGTTATAGTTTAGCTTATTAAATAAATTTTCTTTCTTGGACATTTTACACATAGGACCTTGATGTTTATTTTATTTGCATTTTCGTCCCTGCCTGTGTGAGACACGTGCTTCGTCACGTGATATTTGGACAAATTGCATATTCAAGGTTGTGGTTATTACTGTGTTATGAAATGAAACTTTAATTTCCATATTTGTAGTTATACCCCTGTGCATGGTTTTATTCAACATGTAATGAATATCCGGGCTTTTTGCGTTTTTTACCCTACAGTTTTCACATGTGTTACGATTAAGCCCCTGGAACTATTTCTCTTTGCATCTAGGTCCCTATGTACTGTGAGCCTTTGTTTTTATTGAATAAAATAGCAAATTAAACCTAAATTAGGTGAAATTTGGATACGTGGACCCTGACACTGTGTAAAAATTTCCTAAATTTTTGGTACATTTTTGAGGCTTTTTGATATTTTTAAAAATTCTAAAACAATGATTTTTGCTAATGTTTGACTTAGAAAATGAAAGAAAAATATAAAAACTCTTTTTAAAACAAAAAAATAGGGTATGTTAGTTTTAGTGTCTTTTAATTTCTATCCAATTTTTGGGCGTTTTGGATTTATAAAAACCCTAAAAATTAAAAACACTCTAAAAAACTCATAAAATTCTAAAAAATTCTAGAAAAATAAAAAATACAAACTCTTTTTCTGAATCTTAGTTGTTATTTATACTTTTCATAAAAATTGCCTCCAGACTTTTATAGTCCATTTTATATTTTTAATGGACCTTTCAAGTCTGGCTGAACAGTGATCTCCTGTTCTCACTTTCTTGATTTTCAGAAAATTACAAAAATTAGAAAAATCTGAAAATTCACCAAAAACACTAAAAACCCTAAAAAACATAAAAACTTTTTTATTAGAATTTTCGGTGCATTTTTGAGTGTTTTGAATAATTTCTTAAGTTGCTTATTTTGCCGTTTTCTTCTTTTTCATCATTATTAAAAAACCAAAAAAAATATAAAAAATAATTAAAATCCACCAAAAAAATATTTTAGTCCTTTTTATTGATTTTGACTACTTTGTAGGCCGCGAGTTCAATTTGTGCTCCCTGAGACCGACCCTGGATGCTATACCAGGTTAATAATTTAGCGAGGACCGCTATTTTGTCATTATTGAATTTATCTCTCTGATTGGTGGTTTCCTTCATCTTTTTGGATTGAGCTCTAGACCCAAGAGGTTGAGGTCGCAACGACCATTGACACCTGATTTACCTTAGTCGCTCGGGTCCGCTCATCAGAATGGCGCCGTTGCTAGGGAGCACGGCTTAGTAATCGATTTCGATTTTTCCATGACTTTTCTTTTCCGCGGTTTTCTGTAGATATTTTTGTAGATATATTTTCTCTGATTTGATTATTTTTCTGGACTGACACTTTGGTTTCTCTTTCTTGTGAGGGCCCGAGGACGGAGACGGCTTCTTCGGAAGTCGAAGCAATAGCGGGAGTCGGAGGCGGCTTCCTTCTTCATGAAGCCGCAGGAGAGCATGAGGAGAAAAGCCGAAGTTCGGGGGCCGCAGAATAGCGGCGAGGAAATAACCGTAGAATAGCCGTAGATTAGGTTTAGCTTAGTTTATTTTTCAGCATTATCTTATTGTAATAATACAGGGACAAACACTTGGACACTTGACGATTTTCGGGGTCTTTTTCGCCGAGCACCGGTGTGCTCGGGGGACCTTACCGAGTTTTTCGCGATTTTCGTGGCTTTTTGACCATTTATTTACTACTTACGTGATTTACGTGATTTTTAATCTTAGCTTAGGATTTTCATTGATTGTGACGTAATTAATTAGGATCCAAACACCTAATTATCTGCATGTACCTATAGTTCGAATAATTGGATCTAATTTATTAATTCATAAGAAAAAGCCAGATTATTAGATTTCTGGTCCACGTATGTAAAGCCTTGAACTTGGTATATCTCGGATCCTATATAATAAGATCCGGCTCGTCAAGAGAAAACCAACGAAATTTGTTTCGTGTGAATCGGACTTCGTTTCGAATTGTTATGATTTTCCGAAGAAAGAGAAGTCATTAATCCATAATGACTGTCATTAATACTAATTAAACATGATTAAAGAAATTAATGACGATTGAAAGCCGCTAATGATCATTAGTAAACACTAATCAATAGTTAACAAAAGATAAGCGTAAGCCGCGAAAGTTAAATCACGATTAGTGAAAGTTAATCACGATTAGTGTTAATTAAGCGTCATTAGCGAATCTAGAATCCTCTAGAATGTTCTAACTTAGTCTCCAAGTTTGGGATAAGTTCTGGCTAAAACCATGGGCCAAAACCATGGGCCGCTAAACCATGGTTAAGGTCTAAATCATGGTTTTCTAACCATGATTAGTAGTTTTCTGGGGCCTATAAATAGACCCCCTACCCATTCATTCTCTACAACTTCCACTACCACCACCACCCCAAGGGCTAGGGTCGAGAGGTTGGGAGGAGGAGTGGGAGGCGAGGGAGGAGCGCTAGCGAAGCGCTGCCGGGAAAACGAGGAGGAGAAAGGTATGATCCTCTCTTAGTTGCTTCGTAAGCTAGGCTTTCAATTCATACTCTTGTTCTTCGAAGTTTTGTTTTTGATTCATATTTCTTTCCGATTCGTTTTCCTGTTGTGGTTCGAGGAGAAATCTGTGTAACACCCTACTTAGGTGTGGGCGGCTATGCACGTCAGTGACCCTGTGATTCGTCACACGTTCACTCATCTAAGACGCGTGGTGTTTACCGATTCTCCATCGTTTATGTTTCTATTCTTCGTATTATGCTTTTATAGTTATTTTGATGGAGAAATCTGTGTAATACCCTACTTAGGTGCGGGCAGCTATGCACGTCAGTGACCCTGTGATTCGTCACATGTTCACTCACCTAAGAAGTGTGGTGTCTACCGGTTCTTCATCTCTTGTTATTGAGTATATTTTTTTCAGTTTCGTTGTTATTTTTCTCTCGATTGATTTTATAGAGGAAACTCCTTTCATTTTTATTTAGAAATATTTCCCGATATAAGGGGAAACTCTGCCGAAATTTTCCGAGAAATATGTCTCGATATAAGGGGAAAC
Organism: Ottelia alismoides; assembly: GCA_037367405.1. Lineage (NCBI taxonomy): Eukaryota > Viridiplantae > Streptophyta > Magnoliopsida > Alismatales > Hydrocharitaceae > Ottelia > Ottelia alismoides. The sequence goes on from JAZKJV010003526.1 coordinate 501,267, forward strand.
TCTGCCGAAATTTTAAGAGAAAATATGTTCTTGACGTTCTTCGTGTTCTTCGCGTTCCTCGCGTTCTTCGTTCGTTCTTCGCGTTCTTAACATGTTCTTAGCATTTTGATACGAAAAATGAAATTCGATCTTTTCAGGAGCCTTAAAATAGCCTTTCTAAAAACGAAACTCGATAAAACCTTGCATACACGAGAGAGAGCTCGATTAGGTAACGAAATCCTTCCTTTTGCTGTTGGCTTTTCATACGAAATTATTGAAATTCTTGATTTTGTGTTCTTTGCTACGAAGAACCTAATTTTGGTTATTTTGAAAAAGTCTGAAGAATTGCTTTGTGATTCCGACTAAAATAAGATTTACGCATCAAATTGATGCGTTGGCTCTGAAAGTTAGGGTTTGGGAGTTAAAATAGGCATAAATAGGAGTATACATATGGTTATGAATAATATATATGTGAGTCGGTACTAAGTATTGCGGTTTATGCAAATCAAAGACTTAACGAAAGAATTACATCATGTGAATTGGTGTGATTTGAGATGGATCCTGAAAAGGATCATGTGTCACGTTAAGGATGACTAGGAGTAGAACTACAGGTCGGGCATGCAACCTGTAGGTTTGTCGGAAGGAACCCGTATTGGCGTTTCCCTACCTAGGTGGTACACGGTTGCCCTGTTATGATAAGTGCGCACGAAATGAAGATTTTGCAATGCGTGGTACCGGGAGCCAATATATTCGGGTTGGAACGATGGAAGATGTGGTCGTACCATGTGGAGGCACGGGTGGTTCAATAGCGGCTGGGTCACGATAACATGTATTTAAAGCCGCTAGGTTATATGATTAAATGTTAGCCTGAGGTTTTAAGCAACCGAGTCCTCGAGGACGGTGTGCTCTTTTGTTTTTCCAGGATAAGGGTTGAGACCCTGTTTAACAAATGAAAAGGAAATTGTCAGGGTAGTATTGGAGGATTGGTTGAGGCAGCGTGCGGCAGCATAAGCTTACCAAGATCAACACAATATCCAATCCTGAAGCATCCACAACTTCGGAGTCCAAGAATGGTGGGGTTTCCCTGGACTAATCCCTGATGTGGAATAGAAAGGAATAAGACTTAAATTAATGAAAAGAAATGAATTTTTTTGTGATATCAGTGAATTTTGAAAAATTACACAATTTGTTTGCTTTTCTCTTCTTCATTACTTAACATTCGCTAATTTTTATCCTATGATTTATGGAAAACCCAACAGGTATTGGTGAGTCATCGCAAAGACTCTAAAAAAAATCATCCAGCTTACATACTAGACATCCAGCCAGCCACAGTAGCTTTACTTTCTTTAAGGTAGTTAGTAATCTTTTGTATATTTCCCTTTTAAGCTGATGTACATGTAAATGGTTATAGTGGTACAGTGTATCATCTGAACTTTATTTTGTGAATGGAAAAGTGTTGAAATACTTTCTTCTGAGTATTTTTATTTGCAGTCTATTTCTGAATGTTAGTTGTGATTGCTGAATAAATTATTGCTGAGTAACCAGATCCGGATATGGGAGGATCCAACGGCCCAGGAAACGGGGTCGTTACAGATTGGTATCAGAGCCTGGTTACTCCAATAATTTATTTAGTAATTAATAACTATGAGCGGTATTCAGAAACTAAGGTTGTATTAAGATCCTTTGATCTTAATAAATGACTGCAGTACCATTCACAAGTCATTGTCCCTTATGTACATCATGTTATGACATATAGGATCTGACCTTTGACCTTGACTCATCCCAGGATCATGGCAGATCAAGACATGTCTAGACAATTAGCGGCTATGATGGCAATGCTCCAAGACATGGGGCAAAGGCAACAAGCATTGGAGGAGAGGCTCAATGCACGGGTTGAGAGACCCGAGGCATCTAAGCCTGCGGATGCTAGGATTGAAGGTTCTGTCCATCTTTCTGAGGAAGAATCTAGTTACCATCCTTCAACTGAGTCTGCTCCTACCCCGGTTGAAGGAGCAATGGAGAAGGCCCTTCTTAGACACCAAACATTACTAGATAATTACTGAAAGGGAAAAATTCCTCGATTCAAAGGTGTAGAGACACCTGCCGAGGCTGAATTATGGCTTGATGATGTCAGTAGGATGCTGAGAATAATACACGCACCAACAGATACTTGGGTGCACTTTGCCGATTACTCCTTAGCAGACTATGCAAGACGATGGTGGAGAGCCATTTCCAAGAAATTAGCAGATCCTGTTCCATGGGATATCTTTGAAGAGAGGTTCCGAGCTCATTTCTGTCCCTCTCATTGGAAAGAGTTAAAGAGGAGAGAGTTGGCTTCTCTGAATCAGGGTTCTAAGACCGTAAGAGATTATCATATCCACTTTACTGAGCTACTACGGTACTCACCAGCTCTAGAAGCTTCACCACAAGAGTGTCTTACCAAATTTGTTAGCGGTCTTCAGGGAGATCTACGAGAAAAGCTTGCTGGTTTTAGAGCCACAACCGTAGATGAAACAATGGACATCGCCTCTCATATTGAGATGGAGAGGGATGAAAACCGCCAAAGAAGAAGTTTCCACTTTAATGGTGGACCATCCAAAAGCAATCACATTATAACCGTAGAGATCATCGCTATCATCCAGTCAGGTCTAATATAAGCTCGCCACAGAATTTGGGCCAGGAATTATCTGGAAGAAGGGATTTCTCTAGACCTCCACTATATCCTCGCAACTCAGCAGCAGGAGCTAGCACCTCTGTGCCGGGATCTTCAGCTCAAACGGGAGCACGTGTGTGTTTTTACTGTCATCAAGAAGGCCACATGATGACCGCCCGAACGACAGAGGTAAAGGTGTAAAATAAATAGGTCGTTGCGACCTCAATCACTCGGGCTGAGTCAATCAAGAAAATGAACCACTCAAAGAGATCAATCAATCAAAACACAGAATAGAGCGGTCCTGCTAGAGGATTAACCTGGTATAGCTCCCAGGGTCGAACACAAGGAGCACAGATTGGCCTTGCGGCCTACGATGTAGTCAGAAATCCAAGACAGTCTCTTTTTTTATGGTTTTTATTTTTATAAATTTTTTTTAGATTTTTTAAAAGATGAGAAAAATGAGAGAAGGGGAAAACAAGGCAACTTCAACAATTTATACAACACTCCAAAAATAATGCAAAAATTAAGGAAAAATGGTTTTTATGTTTTTTATGTTTTTTACTGTTTTTGGTGAATTTTTGGAATTTTTCTAATGGGTAAATTATTTATTAAAAATCAAACAATGCAAAGAATAGAGGGTACTGTCCAGCAAGGCTTAAGATCCAAAAATAAAATAATTTTGGATCTCAAAAAGCTCTGAAGGTAATTTTCTTGTATTCTATAAAGAATAAGGAAAATTTAGGCACCCTAATTATTGTTTTTGGATTTTTAATTTATTTATTACAATTTTTATGGGTTTTTAAGGGTTTTTCAATTTTTAGGGTTTTTAAGTGATGGACAATAGCCAAAATTGGCTAGAAAATCAATCAACAAGCAAATAACAGTACCTAATTTTTTTTGGAATTTTTGGGGATGTTTTTGTATTTTTTTGGTATTTTTAAAGTCAAACAGTAGCAAAAATAAGGGTTTTTGAATTTTTAAAAATAATAAAAGAAATCAAAAATGTCCCCAAAAATCATAGAAATTCCTACACCATGGCAGGAGCCATGTGTCAAAATTTCATTGGATTTGGAGGTCGTTTGATATTTTATTCAAAAATAAAGGTGGGGCACTGTGCACAGGGACCTAAGTGCAAATACCCAAAAGTTCTGGGGTCCTGGTGCAAAATACCCAAGAAGTCACGTGCCAAGCACGTGCCTGGGGCACTCAAGGACCTAAATGTAATAAAAATAAGTTCCGAGGGCTTATTGGTAACAAGTACCAAAAGTCCAGGGGCTTATATGCAATTTACCCAAAATAATTCGCACATGTGCAAAATCAATGCTCACAGGGGTATATTTGCAAATAAACAAAACATTTCATTCAATGAATAACATCCAGAACTACAAGGGGTCTTATGCAAATAACCCAACAAAACACGTGCCAAAGCACGTGGGTCTCTACTGGCAGGGGTATAAATGCAAACAAAATTAAGCGCGAGGTCCAGAATGCAAATAACCCAGAAAATAAACACTTGAATTAAAAATTACAGGACTAAAAGGAAAACAACAAACTACGAGGGGGGCCTACGATATTTACCCCTTTATTAATGAAGCGTTGGATGCGCGCCACGTGTAGATCGAACGGCTGCGGCTAGTGGGCGCTCCAGATGGCATCTCCTCTGATCGGACGGTGGAAGCAGCTCCTCGATCGGACGGCCAAGATCTGATCTGGAGCGGTGAGGCTGATCTAACGGCGATGGAGGGTCCTCGAAGAACAGGTGGCCGGCGAACTTCGCCGGCCTCGTGAAGGTGTATCCGCCCTCCTCTGCTGCGCCTGAAGGTCGGAGAAGATCCGGCGTGAGGTTGCGCAGCTGCTACGGGTCTCCAATGGTCAAACCAAGCTCCGAGGAGCTCGAGCAAGGCCGGCGGAGCTGGGTCTCCTGGCTGGATGGCGAAGGGCCTCAGACGCCCTCGTTTCGACCTGAAAAACGAACCAGAAGACTCGCGGGTCGAGGGCAAAGTGCCTCGACCCGGTTAGGCGGCGTGAAGGTGGCGTGTGAGTCGAGATGGCGAGCTCCGGCGAGGGTGGTCGGCGAAGGAGCTCGGTTCCCAGATCCTGTGCGATCTGGGTTGTGTGGAGGGGCGAAGAAGGTGCGGAGAGGTACGGCGGAGATGATGGTCGGGTCGGAGGATCGAGATGTTACGCGAAGTGGCCGGAATCGGAGATGTACGTCGGAGATGTGAATTGGGCGAAATCCTAAATTACGCTAAATGGAAGGTCGAATCGGTTACCTGGTGGCTGAAGTAGACTGTGCTGGAGCTGGTCTTGCTCCTGGTCGTAGCTTCGAAGGGCGTCAAGGCCTGAAGCTCGATGCTCAACGCCGGCGGCGGAGCAAGGACGGCGAAGTTACGCCGGATCGATGGTATCGCCTCCTCGCCTCACTGCAACAAGGGCAAAGCTTGCTGTCACTCTTGCGGTGCCGATGGAGGTCACGGGGAAGAAGGAGATGGGCCAAAGATGCGGCGCGGAGGCGGCGGAGATGATGGTTATATAGAGTGACAGGGGCGATTAGGGTTGAGGGTGGACGGCGATGGAAAGCGTGGATTTGATGGCGAAAGATCCGGCGAGGGAGAGGGATGAACGGCGAAGAATCCGGGCTCGAGATATGCGTGGGGGACAGCCTGGATGCGCGTGGGAAAATCGGGGAAGATGGGCGCGGCGCGCGTTGTCCAGAATAGGAAGGAGTCGCGGGGGAGTTGACCGGGGTCAACATTCCCCCGTGGACCAGTCAGACGCTGCCACGTGTGTGCTATTTTGACTATTTATTTTAAGGCAGAAATAGGTCGAATTAAATAAAACTCAAAACATGAAATATTTTTCTTTTATTTTTTTCTATTTTTTGGTGATTTTTAATTAATTTTTGGAAATAAAATAGGGTAGCTATATATATAGGTATATGTACACTATATGGATTTTTATTTTGATTTTTTATTTGTTATTTTTATGTGTTTTTATGCTCATTTTGTATTTTATTTATTTACAAGATAAAATGAGGAATAAAAGAATATTTTTATTTTATTTTTTATCACTTATATACAAGGGTGAAATAAATAAATGAGTACATTTATATACATGGTATTTATACAATGTATTTTTGTATTTTCAATTTTGTAATTTTTATTTGATTTTTGTTTTGTTTCTTGTTATTTATTTTATTTACAAAATGTAACATAGAATATTTACAAAAAGTTTTGAAAATAATTGAATTTATTTACAAGGTTAAATAAATACAAGATGATGGTCTATACACATGGTGAAAGGGTATTTTTTGACTTTTTGATTTTTTTATCTTTTTATTTTGTTTCTAATAGAATATACACACAATATGTACAAGTATATTTTTGGGTGAGGAAAATATAAAGTTTTATTTATTTACAAATGTACACACATGAGCTCCTATCTCCCTCTACTTTGGCTTTTATGCGGTCAGGCCCATGCTGAGCCCTCCCTTGGGTTAGGTTGCTCATATTTATTCTAAATATTTCCCTCTTTTTCTTTTGCTCTTTATTCTTTTATTTTGTGCACAAAAACATGCTAATTATAGGTTTTTACACAATGCATGCTTTTGGTAATTATTTGTATTTACACATATCTACATGTATTTGCAAAGGGTTTTTGTAGCTAAAATAGAAGAATAAAGAGTGATGAATGGGTATTCATCACCCCCCTATGCTTAACTTTGCTAGTCCCTTAGCAAATACTTTATTTGAAAAAGAAGTGAAAAAGAAAGAAAAAGAAAAAGAGGAAGAGGATGTACATGGATCAAGGTTGACTTATTAAATTTTTCCTCATTAAATTGAGATATGGAGCTCGATCAGATCTTTGGATTATTAATGTGTCGGAACCTTATTTGGACTTAAGCTTAAAACTCAACAGTCTCCAAGTCCACCAATCTATGGGCAAGACTCCTCAATAAACCAGATCAGAACAAGTCTACATACACAAACTCTAATGACCATGAATCTTTTCTTGCGGTGTAAGTGATATGTGGCTCCCCACCTCAGAAGTGACAAAGAGACAACCTCCCTCAACCTGGTAACTCTAATGCCTCAGTCTAGCAACTCTTTCCTCGAGAAGCGGGGTATTCCCTTCTAAGTTCAAGTGCAACCGGCTCAAGAAGAGGGGGTAGAAGTATAGAGTTTTGGAAGCTTAGCCAGTGTAGCTAAGTCCTCCCGCTGCAAGCTTCATGAGATGTAACATGGATACCATAAGCTTTTGCTTTCTACTCCGGTGGGGTTATTAAATTTTCAATCCGACCCACCACTTTTTTGGAGTTCTTTTTGTATTTTTGCATTTTTTTTCTTTTTTTTTTTTTCAACAACTTCTGTACAACATATCTACATGGTGCAGCATATAAGAATTTCTCCTTGAGCCAGTAGACTATCCCTCTTTTGAAGCTTTATTGCAACCCACAGCTTCTGTCTTTAGCTTTCAACACCACTAAACCAAGTTGAGGTGCACTTCCTTCACTATAAGAAGAAGAGAGGTTCCGCCTAGAAGTACTACCCTCATATGCTACCCCAAGCCAAAGGAAACTGCCTCCTCACCACCTCATCCATGGAGAGCCATGTGTAAAGTGCAGGTGCAAGTTAAGCCATTGTCTCTGAGAGTCATGTGTGTGTTGTTAAGTGCTCTACTTAGGCTCATCAAGATGACATATGCTCATAGCCTAGTGGACTCAAAGAATTAAGTCCCTATGGACCTGAAAAGCCTTAACCCTAAGTCCTACAAGGTTCCTCTTGAAGTTAAGTGTATTAAGATCTTATTCAAGCTCCATTTCTCAATTTAATTCCAGGCTTATTTTAAATGTCAACTCTCATCCAGGAAAAACTATATACATATATGTACACAAGATGCTATTTACAAATATTTTACAATCATGCAAAAATTTTGAAAAATGTTTTGAAATCATGAATGAATGATGCATGAAGTGCAAGTTTTGCAAAAAGATATTTACACAAATTTACAAAAGATTTTTGCAAACTTTTGATTTTCAAAACATTTGAAAAATTTTGTACTATATACATAATTTTGATACAAAATATTTACACAAGCTTTACACAAAAGATTTTTTGAAATCATTTTTACAAAAATACTTTGTACACTAGCTATGTATGTGCAAGAATAAAAGAGGTTTATGTACATGAAAAATTTTTAATTTTTGTGATTTTAGCCATTTTATTTATTAACACACTCACACAAAGTACGAGTTATGGCTAAAGTATATATGAAATATATACACACCCCCCCTATACTTAGCTCGAACGATGTCCTCAGAGTGATCAAGAGCGATGAAGAAGACATAACCCGTGCTTAGTAAAAGGGGAAGTGAAAAGGAATGTCTAAGTACAGGAACGAATAAATGAATAGAATGAGAGGAACTCGGTGGTTTCCCCCTATACTTAGGATTAACTAATCCTAAGTATAGAAAGCTGTACATGAAGGGAAAGCCGAGTGAAGAATATACAGAATCTGCCCCCCCTATACTTAGGGTAAAATATCCCTAAGTATAGGCAGCAAAAACAAGAGCAGAAAAAATGAAAAGAGTACTCACAGGTCCGATATCCCCCTATACTTAGGGTAAAGTACACCCTAAGTATAGCATAATCATAAGATGAGAGACGGGATGTGGGACTAAAGAATAGAATGGTATGGACAACTGGATCTATACAGGCGGAGGAACAGTGAAAATCAGGCGTGAGATGTACAAGATGTGAGTCAAAAGACCACATCTCATGCAAAATGAATAGCAGCAATAATAACGTCCCGCGGCTCATGATCTAGAAATGGTTTGAGCCGCTGGCCGTTCACTCGGAAGGTACTCTCAGAAGATAACTCAGATATATCAATGCTACCGTTATCATGTACCTTTCTGACCAAATAGGGTCCTTTCCATTTGCTCTGTAGCTTCCCTGGAAATAATCTAAGCCTCGCATCAAACAGCCATACTTTCTGTCCAATCTCAAAATGCTTGTGGCTGATATGAGAATCATGCCACTCTTTTGACTTTCTCCTTATAATGTAGGCTGTTTGAGAAAGCTGCATCTCTAAGCTCTTCCAAGGCGGCTAACTCTGCCCTCCTTTGGTCTCCTATACCATCTGGATCCATCAATATGTCTGTAACTGCCCAGAGTGACTTGTGCCTCAGCTCTACTGGTAGGTGACAGGGCTTGCCATACACGAGGCGAAAGGGAGATGTACCCAATGGAGTCTTGAAAGACGTCCGATATGCCCACAAGACCGAATCCAAAAGCTGTGACCAATTCTTTCGGTCAGGGCGGACGACTTTCTGCAAAATATTCTTGATCTCCCTATTCGACACTTCAGCTAGACCATTTGTCTGTGGATGATATGGTGTAGCAACACGATGATCTATGCCGAACTCGGTAGCAAGTGCCTTCACCTGGTCGTTGATGAAATGAGATCCCCCGTCAGAAATCAAAACTCGTGGAACCCCGAACCGCATGATAATGTTCCTCTTCAAAAATTTGCAAACTGTCTTTGCATCTGCGGCTCGGGCGGGGATAGCCTCAACCCAACGACTAACATAATCTACGGCCAACAGAATGTACTCAAATCCCTGACTCTTAGGGAATGGACCCATGAAATCGATGCCCCATGCGTCAAAAACCTCACAGAAGTGAATGGGCTGCATCGGCATCATATCACGTTGTCCACAAGTGCCCATCCTCTGACAGTCAGTACACCTCCTCACGAACTCATCAGAGTCCTTGAAGAGTGTAGGCCACCACAAGCCGGATTGGAGCACTTTCTGTGCCGTTCTCCTCCCAGAATGATGTCCTCCTGCCTCAAGCTTGTGGCAGTAAGTGAGGACGCTATGATGTTCCTCCTGAGGAATACACCGACGCCAGATGCTATCCCCTCCTTCGTGGTAAAGGATGGGATCCTCCCAGTGGTAGGACTTGGCCTTCGCAAGGAAGGTCTCAATCCTCTGCTTGGGCCAGTCTTGTGGAACTTTCCCAGCAACGAGAAAGTTCACAATATCAGCGTACCACGGGAGTGAGGCGATAGCAAGGATCGCCTCATCTGGGAAGGTATCACAAATGGGATCAATCTGCTCAGAATCCTCAGGCAGCTCTAATCGGGATAAATGATCCGCCACCACATTCTTGACTCCAGGTTTATCCTTAATCTCAATGTCGAACTCCTGGAGTAGAAGGATCCATCTAGTAAGTCTGGCCTTGGCATCCTTCTTTGACATGAGGTACCTGATGGCGGTGTGGTCTGTGTACAAGGTCACTCTAGATCCAATGATATATGATCTGAATTTATCTAGGGCAAACACTACTGCTAGCATTTCCTTTTCTGTGACTGTATAATTCCGCTGGGCGGAATCCAATGTGCGGCTAGCATAGTGTATCGCAAATGGTACTCCATCCCTCCACTGCCCCTACGGCAAAATCGGAGGCGTCCTTCATGATCTCGAATGGGAGAGACCAATCAGGCGGCTGAAGGACAGGAGCCTCAATAACACACTGCTGGAGAGTCTCAAAGGACGAAAGACACTTGTCATCAACAAGGAACTCGGTGTCTTTCGTCAAGAGGTCAGTCAACGGTCGGGCAATTTTGCTAAAATCATGAATAAATCTCCTATAAAAACCAACGTGCCCCAGAAATGACCGTAACTGCTTCAGATTGGACGGCGGTGTGAGTTTCCTAATGACATCGACCTTGGCCGGATCAACCTCCATGCCTCTGTTGGAGATGATGTGGCCAAGCACCGTCCCTTGAGTCACCATGAAGTGACTCTTCTCCCAAGACAGAACCAAGCGGGTAGCAATACATCGCTGGAGCACTCGGTCTAGGCAGTCAAGACAGGAATCGAATCCGTCGCCGTAAACCGAGAAGTCGTCCATGAAGACCTCCAAACACTCCCCTACCATGTCCGAAAATATCGACAGCATGCATCTCTGAAAAGTCGCAGGGGCGTTACATAGCCCGAATGGCATGCGTCGAAAAGCGTAAGTACCGAAGGGACAGGTAAAGGTGGTCTTCTCCTGATCCTCCGGAGCGATGGCCACCTGGTTGTAGCCCGAGTACCCATCTAGGAAGCAATAATGGCTCTTCCCTGCCAGTCTCTCTATGATCTGATCAATAAAAGGCAGGGGGAAATGGTCCTTCTTGGTGGCCTGGTTGAGTCTCCTGTAGTCAACACAGACCCTCCAAGAGGTGGGTACCCGTGTAGCAATCTCCTCTCCCGACTCACTGATCACAGTCGTGATGCCCGTCTTCTTGGGCACCACATGCAAGGGGCTAACCCACTTGGAGTCGGAAATGGGATAAATGAAATCTGCACTCCACCATTTTGATATTTCCTTCATAACAACCTCTCTTAGGTTAGGGTTCAGTCGCCGCTGGAACTCACGCGACGGCTTTGCCCCTTCCTCGAGATAGATATGGTGGGAGCACAACGAGGGACTGATCCCATGGAGATCTGCTACGCTCCATCCAATTGCCTTGCGGTTCTTTTCAAGAACCTCCATCAGACGGGATTCTTGTTCTCCAGTCAGATCGGCAGAGATGATGACTGGGTACATCTCAGACTCTCCCGCAAGGAATCTGTACTTCAACGAAGTAGGGAGCGGCTTTAGCTCTGGACAGCTGGGTGCTGGCAAATCTGGCTTCTGAAGAAGATGTGTGTATGCGGACAATTCTGCCAAATTTGCCTGGGAAAATGATAAAGAACTCTCACAAACTGGATCTGGAGAAGGCGGGTCCTCTACATTGTCTCTGGTCTGCTCTGCCTCTACCTCCTCCTCATCTATAGGCTCAGGTGGATCCAGATCTGGCATCTGATCATCACAATCTGCCCAATCAGATTCTGAATCCGAGGGATCTATATCAGACTCGGTGGCATCAGTACCACCGGATGACAAGGTGGCATCAGTACCACCATCACTGGAAATCGTGTCGCGATCAAGGTCTGACTCTGCTGACTCAATAGTATCCTGAACCAGGGCTGTGCTCTCCAGACTATCCTCTGCTATCATCTCTGCATCAGCTGTATCTGAGAATGAGAGGGTAGTCTGTGACTCAAGGTCTGCCCAAGCTGCCTCATCATCTGTGATCACAAAATCACAGTCCTGGTGGATGTCTGGCTCTACGTCTGTCAGCTGCTCTGAATCTGTACTGCCATGTGAGCGGGATCTGGATCTGGCTCTGTGGTCCTTAACCGTCTCTATTTGTATACTCTCGCCCTGGACGCGAAAGTATACCTTCCCACTGTCATGGTCAGTCACTGCCTTGGCTGTGGCCAAGAATGGGCGACCGAGGATGATGGGGGAATCGGTCAACGAGTCAGGGGTCTCCATGTCCAGCACTACGAAGTCCACGGGGAATTGCAAACCCTGAATCGTGACGACAACGTCTCGCAACAACCCCTTTGGCCTCTTGACAGACCGATCAGCAAACTGAAGGTATGTCCTGCTCTGTCTAAGAGTGCCCAACTCTAAGTGGTCGAGAAGGGCTGCCGGAAGAAGGTTGATCGACGATCCGCTATCTAAGAGAGTACGGTTGAACCTCTGCTCACTAATCTGACATCTGACATACGGGGCCCCTAAATCTGGCCTCTTAGTCGGCAGATGGTTCTGGATCGCGTAACACGTGGCTTTTGTCAGCACATGGATCTCTGCGGTCTTGTTCCTCTTCGTCCTCCTGACTGTGGTCCTATCTCTTAGGGATCGCTGAAGAAGAGGGATGTGCTGCAAAGCCTCATTGAGGGTCAGCTGGATGTGAAACCGGTCTATCATGCTCTGGCTGAACTCCTCCTGCTCTCTCTTTTTTGGGTCTTTTTCTTTTTTCTTCCCCTTCCCCAACTCAAGGGCTCTAGGAAAGGGGATCACAGGGTCCTTCTCAGATGAAGGACTAGGAATAGGTCTAGACGGTTCGATGACCGGATCCTCACAAACATCATTTACCACAGTGGGATCAGAATAAACTAAACCTTTTCCTTTATTCAAATCAGAGTTCCGAGATACATTCATGCGAGAAAAGACAACATTTCTACCAGAATAAATGTTGGTGGCCTCAGTACCACCTCTAGTTGGCTCTACAACTAGATGTCTTGCGGCCTCAGTACCGCTGGCTGGCTCGGCTCTGCTGGTGGCGTCAGTACCACCTCCTCGATGTGGTGAAATGGCGGCCTCAGTACCGCCGGGTGAATCAGCATCTCGGGTGGCATCAGTACCACCCTCATCATGATGTGCGGCTTCAGTACCGCTCTCCTCTTCCTCATCTGGCGCTCTAGATGAATCCTCGCGTTGTCGCTCAGATGAGGCGCCGCCTGCTGGTCTTCTACCGCTCCTAAGTGTGACAAAGTCAGCATCAAATAGATCCGACGAGATAACATCAAATGAGTCACTAGAAGTGGTAGGCTCAGTGTGAACTACCTGCTCAGATTTCCTCTTCAAATTATTCGGATTAGGCTCGATCTGTGCAGGGATGGCGGCCTTCCCTCTCATCAGGTCTCGCATCTCCTGGCGGAACTCGTCCATCTCCCGTCTAAATGTAGCCTGCTGTTCTGTGAAGAGGCGGGCTAGATCATCCATGGCGGGGCTCTCATGGGAACCCGACGGGTTGCCTCTCTGGTAATGAGGCTGCTGGACCTGGTGCTGCTGTGGCTGAGAGGGGTAAGAGGATGGATGCTGCTGCTGGTGAGCCTGCTGCTCACGTCTCCAACTCTGTCCCTGCTGCTGATAGGGACGAGATACGAAGGATGATGGCTGGTGTGGCTGGTATGCTGGGGGCTGCTGGTGATCTCTCTGCTGGGAGTGCTGCCCTCCCTGACCGGCTGGCTGCTGCTGGGACTGGCTACCCCCATTCCCCCACCTGAATCCGGGATGGTCTCGTCGGATTCCAGGTTGAGGGCGGTCATACCAAATCCCGTTGACATCCATCAACGGTTCCGCATCATAAGGGGCTGGTGGGAGTACATCCAGAGGCTGATCCGGCTGATATACCACCATCTGTAAGTCTGGAGATGGTGGTGACTGGTAAGAGGGCTGCTGCTGCTGGTACGGCTCCGCCTGTACAAGGTGAACTTGTCTAGGCTGCTGCAAGGAGCTGGAGCGCTGGGACGAGCTGCGGCTGCCGCCGGAATCGCCTCGCGACAGAAGACGGGGCTGAGGAGCCGTCTGTGCCTCCTGAAGACACAAGAGCTGGGTCTTCATGTCGCTCAGAGTTTGTGCCATTTCCTCCATCTGAGTTATGCCCTGGCACTGCTTCTTCTCTATGATTTCCATGCGGTCCAACTTCTCACTGATAATACCCATGTCCGCAGCGGCCGACTCTGCCTGTGCGGCTGCAACTGTGGACGAACTGGAAGGACCTGCATCAACCCGTGCTATCCGCTGATACTGCACGGGTCCTGGCGGCTGAACTCTCTGTGTGTACAACCGAGTCTGGGACATTACCATGTAATTTTCGGACATCTCCTCAAAGATTGCCCAGACTTGGTTGTGGTCCTTGGCAAAGTAGGACCCGCCGCAAGAAGCATTCACCAATCCCTGAAGCACTGGCGTCAGCCCACTAAAGAAGCTCTGAACTAGGTTCGGCTTCGAAATGTCGTGGTGTGGGCATCTATCCAGAAGCTCTCTGAACCTCTCCCATGCCTCGTGAAATTGCTCGTTTGGGAGCATGGAGAAGTTGTTGATCAGGGACCTTGCTGCATTCGTCCGCCCGAGTGGATAGTACTTGTTCAAGTACTCGGTGCGGAGCTGCTCCCAGGTGTAAACAAACTTCCCTAAATGTTTCAGCCAGGCGGCTGCTCTATCTGCCAGTGAAAAAGGGAAGGCCATCATCCGAATCGTATCTTGGTCCACACGACGGTCGTGGACAGTGCTGCAGATCATCAGAAACTCCTGGAGATGGAGGTGGGGTTCCTCAGTGGCGAGTCCGTGAAAATGAGGAAGCATCTGCAGGGTGTTCGGAGGGAACTTGAAATCCCCCACAATAGCAGGAATCACCACCCATTGGTGCATCAGTGTAGATCCAGGGTTGTGAAGCTCCCGCATCGGTCTCGCTGCGGCGGCGGCTGCCGCTGCTGCGGCTGCTGCTGCTGCGGCTGCTGCCTCTGCATCAGCATCAGGGATGTCTTCCGGCTCGCTCGGCTCGTCTCGCTCTCTTCGGAGTCTCTCCAACTCCCTCCTCATCTCTATCATGAATGCCCCCTGATCGCGTAACTGTTGCTGAACCGTCTCTAATGATGCGATCAGGGTGGAGTTGATCGCCCCTTGGTCTAAGACAAAAATGTTCGGGCTGGCGATCGTCTGAACTTCCGGCTCCAGCCATAGGGACGTCTGCAAAATCAGATGAGCCCAACTCAGGTTCTGTCAAATTAATTCGTCTCTCCTCGGGCTCATGTCTCTCAGTAGCAGAAGAAAGGGGATCGAGGGGGAACAGGGTGGAATCGAACTCGGGCCCGGAGAGCTGGTCTCGACTCTCACGGGCCAACCTAGATGATGGAGTAGACGCGCCTGAAAGCGGTGCAGCCAGAGGCTGCCTAAGAGATCGTCTACCCATCATCTTGATCTTGGAGAGTTGGGCGGATGGGATCTGGAGAAAATATGATCACAAAGCAAACCCCCGGTTCACCAACGCAACACAATCTGAAGACCGTGAAAGATCGGTCAATTTATCTTGTCAATTTTATTTGGTGAACATACAAGATATCAGAGCGATTACGTGACCTGCTGGGATACCCGATACTCTCTCAACCGACTGTCCCGCACAGAAGAGTCGGTAATCAGTCGAGATGAGCACCGGAGGGCTTTACCTAGTGTTCGGGTCACTCTCTCGCACAATCAAACCAAACAATGAGGGGGTTGCTCTCCCCAAGACAAATTTTTAATGTGAGTGTCTTTTAGGGTCAATAGTGTTATCCAGTCCCGATTTTTATTGTTTTTTTCTTTTTAATTTTTTTCAAAATAAATACAAGCGGCCTAACGGTTTTTCCGATTCTCCTGATGATTAAGCCAAAAACAGAGGGAGAAGACGAAAAAGCCGATGCGCGAAGAAATCAATGATGCATGCAGAGAAAGAAATGCGTACCTTGTCTCCAGCACTCTACATGCAAGTGATCCGCGCAGAATTTAAAGAATAAAACTACCTAAATGGTGCAGCGGGGAAAAACCGAATCCTAGATGAGCAACTTCTATTGATCGTGAAGAACAATAGTTAGCTAACCGAATCGAGTCCGGAGTCCGATCTTGGGAGTCACTCGGTGCCCGCCACAACGGGTCCTGCCAGCGCTGTATGTGACTCCTCACGGCACGTGGTCTCAAATCCAATTAAACTAACTTTTTCAGTGAATTTTATTAAGGTCCAATTACGTTCTATAGGAACAGATATTCTATTAGGTGTTGGGCCTTAAAAATCTACGTCACAATCAATCAAAATTCCTATATCTAGGGGCTAAAACCGCGAGAAACACCGGAAAAGGCAGCTAACTATGAAAACCACGATAAAAGCCGCGAAAATCCAAATGGGTCCCCCGAGCACACCGGTGCTCGGCGAAACAGACCCGCTAAGTTACAAGTGTCCACAAATGTCCAAAGTCCAAGTCTAAGTTATTACAACAAGAATAATGTTCTCTCTCTCTCTGAATAGAAAATTTCTTCTCTCTCTCTCTCTCTCTTCCTGCTTTTCTTCCCGTGCGGGTCCTCAAAAAGTGTACTCCAAGTCCTCCACGCAGTTCCTCGCACAAAAATAGAAAGAGAGAGTGTCAGAAAACAATTATAATGTAGAGAGACAAAAATAGAAGAATGAAATCTGACTACAAAGCCGTGCTCCCCGGCAACGGCGCCATTCTGATGACCGCCCGAACGACAGAGGTAAAGGTGTAAAATAAATAGGTCGTTGCGACCTCAATCACTCGGGCTGAGTCAATCAAGAAAATGAACCACTCAAAGAGATCAATCAATCAAAACACAGAATAGAGCGGTCCTGCTAGAGGATTAACCTGGTATAGCTCCCAGGGTCGAACACAAGGAGCACAGATTGGCCTTGCGGCCTACGATGTAGTCAGAAATCCAAGACAGTCTCTTTTTTATGGTTTTTATTTTTATAAATTTTTTTTAGATTTTTTAAAAGATGAGAAAAATGAGAGAAGGGGAAAACAAGGCAACTTCAACAATTTATACAACACTCCAAAAATAATGCAAAAATTTAAGGAAAAATGGTTTTTATGTTTTTTTATGTTTTTTACTGTTTTGGTGAATTTTTGGAATTTTTCTAATGGGTAAATTATTTATTAAAAATCAAACAATGCAAAGAATAGAGGGTACTGTCCAGCAAGGCTTAAGATCCAAAAATAAAATAATTTTGGGATCTCAAAAAGCTCTGAAGGTAATTTTCTTGTATTCTATAAAGAATAAGGAAAATTTAGGCACCCTAATTATTGTTTTTGGATTTTTAATTTATTTATTACAATTTTTATGGGTTTTTAAGGGTTTTTCAATTTTTAGGGTTTTTAAGTGATGGACAATAGCCAAAATTGGCTAGAAAATCAATCAACAAGCAAATAACAGTACCTAATTTTTTTTGGAATTTTTGGGGATGTTTTTGTATTTTTTGGTATTTTTAAAGTCAAACAGTAGCAAAAATAAGGGTTTTTGAATTTTTAAAAATAATAAAGAAAATCAAAAATGTCCCCAAAAATCATAGAAATTCCTACACCATGGCAGGAGCCATGTGTCAAAATTTCATTGGATTTGGAGGTCGTTTGATATTTTATTCAAAAATAAAGGTGGGGCACTGTGCACAGGGACCTAAGTGCAAATACCCAAAAGTTCTGGGGTCCTGGTGCAAAATACCCAAGAAGTCACGTGCCAAGCACGTGCCTGGGGCACTCAAGGACCTAAATGTAATAAAAATAAGTTCCGAGGGCTTATTGGTAACAAGTACCAAAAGTCCAGGGGCTTATATGCAATTTACCCAAAATAATTCGCACATGTGCAAAATCAATGCTCACAGGGGTATATTTGCAAATAAACAAAACATTTCATTCAATGAATAACATCCAGAACTACAAGGGGTCTTATGCAAATAACCCAACAAAACACGTGCCAAAGCACGTGGGTCTCTACTGGCAGGGGTATAAATGCAAACAAAATTAAGCGCGAGGTCCAGAATGCAAATAACCCAGAAAATAAAACACTTGAATTAAAAAATTACAGGACTAAAAGGAAAACAACAAACTACGAGGGGGGCCTACGATATTTACCCCTTTATTAATGAAGCGTTGGATGCGCGCCACGTGTAGATCGAACGGCTGCGGCTAGTGGGCGCTCCAGATGGCATCTCCTCTGATCGGACGGTGGAAGCAGCTCCTCGATCGGACGGCCAAGATCTGATCTGGAGCGGTGAGGGCTGATCTAACGGCGATGGAGGGTCCTCGAAGAACAGGTGGCCGGCGAACTTCGCCGGCCTCGTGAAGGTGTATCCGCCCTCCTCTGCTGCGCCTGAAGGTCGGAGAAGATCCGGCGTGAGGTTGCGCAGCTGCTACGGGTCTCCAATGGTCAAACCAAGCTCCGAGGAGCTCGAGCAAGGCCGGCGGAGCTGGGTCTCCTGGCTGGATGGCGAAGGGCCTCAGACGCCCTCGTTTCGACCTGAAAAACGAACCCAGAAGACTCGCGGGTCGAGGGCAAAGTGCCTCGAACCCGGTTAGGCGGCGTGAAGGTGGCGTGTGAGTCGAGATGGCGAGCTCCGGCGAGGGTGGTCGGCGAAGGAGCTCGGTTCCCAGATCCTGTGCGATCTGGGTTGTGTGGAGGGGCGAAGAAGGTGCGGAGAGGTACGGCGGAGATGATGGTCGGGTCGGAGGATCGAGATGTTACGCGAAGTGGCCGGAATCGGAGATGTACGTCGGAGATGTGAATTGGGCGAAATCCTAAATTACGCTAAATGGAAGGTCGAATCGGTTACCTGGTGGCTGAAGTAGACTGTGCTGGAGCTGGTCTTGCTCCTGGTCGTAGCTTCGAAGGGCGTCAAGGCCTGAAGCTCGATGCTCAACGCCGGCGGCGGAGCAAGGACGGCGAAGTTACGCCGGATCGATGGTATCGCCTCCTCGCCTCACTGCAACAAGGGCAAAGCTTGCTGTCACTCTTGCGGTGCCGATGGAGGTCACGGGGAAGAAGGAGATGGGCCAAAGATGCGGCGCGGAGGCGGCGGAGATGATGGTTATATAGAGTGACAGGGGCGATTAGGGTTGAGGGTGGACGGCGATGGAAAGCGTGGATTTGATGGCGAAAGATCCGGCGAGGGAGAGGGATGAACGGCGAAGAATCCGGGCTCGAGATATGCGTGGGGGACAGCCTGGATGCGCGTGGGAAAATCGGGGAAGATGGGCGCGGCGCGCGTTGTCCAGAATAGGAAGGAGTCGCGGGGGAGTTGACCGGGGTCAACATTCCCCCGTGGACCAGTCAGACGCTGCCACGTGTGTGCTATTTTGACTATTTATTTTAAGGCAGAAATAGGTCGAATTAAATAAAACTCAAAACATGAAATATTTTTCTTTTATTTTTTTCTATTTTTTGGTGATTTTTAATTAATTTTTGGAAATAAAAATAGGGTAGCTATATATATAGGTATATGTACACTATATGGATTTTTATTTTTGATTTTTTATTTGTTATTTTTATGTGTTTTTATGCTCATTTTGTATTTTATTTATTTACAAGATAAAATGAGGAATAAAAGAATATTTTTATTTTATTTTTATCACTTATATACAAGGGTGAAATAAATAAATGAGTACATTTATATACATGGTATTTATACAATGTATTTTTGTATTTTCAATTTTGTAATTTTATTTGATTTTTGTTTTGTTTCTTGTTATTTATTTTATTTACAAAATGTAACATAGAATATTTACAAAAAGTTTTGAAAATAATTGAATTTATTTACAAGGTTAAATAAATACAAGATGATGGTCTATACACATGGTGAAAGGGTATTTTTTGACTTTTTGATTTTTTTATCTTTTTATTTTGTTTCTAATAGAATATACACACAATATGTACAAGTATATTTTTGGGTGAGGAAAATATAAAGTTTTATTTATTTACAAATGTACACACATGAGCTCCTATCTCCCTCTACTTTGGCTTTTATGCGGTCAGGCCCATGCTGAGCCCTCCCTTGGGTTAGGTTGCTCAATATTTATTCTAAATATTTCCCTCTTTTTCTTTTTGCTCTTTATTCTTTTATTTTGTGCACAAAAAACATGCTAATTATAGGTTTTTACACAATGCATGCTTTTGGTAATTATTTGTATTTACACATATCTACATGTATTTGCAAAGGGTTTTTGTAGCTAAAATAGAAGAATAAAGAGTGATGAATGGGTATTCATCACCACATCAAGAAAGATTGTCCGAAGTTGAGAGGTTCAGGGTTTAAATCAACCTCAATTAACAGTATAACATCCACCTCGAGCAATGGAGCAACACACAGAGGAAGACATGGTAGAGGTCGAGGCTCACAGGGAGCGTCTCCTACACAACAACCACCACAAAGTGTTGCGGGTTCTAGCTTGCCTATTCCTAATGGCCAGCTAAATGCAATTACTGAGGAACAAGCCTACAATTCAGGCACAGTCGTACGAGGTACTGTTACTATTCATGGCTTTTCAGTACATGCCTTATTTGATTCTGGTGCTTCACATTCATTTATTGCTCGACGGTTAGTACCCACTTTGGGTAAGATACCAATAGAAGTACAACAGTCCTATCTGATAAAGGGACCAGGAGGACAAGTATTTATAATCCGAGAAATCCTGGATAATTGTATAATACTGATAGCAGGACATCAGTTACCTGTTTCACTACTACTAATCGAAATGGAGGACTTTGATCTTATACTAGGAATGAATTGGTTATAAAGGCATCATGCATGTCTTGACTGTTTCCAGAAGACAGTAACATTTCACCTTCCTAACTCGATAAAGTTCCAGTTCATTGGAAAGACATCCAATGATAATATCAAATATATCTCTACATTGAAGGCACAACAGTTGTTAGAGTAAGGGTGCCAAGGTTATTTAGCTTATGTATCCACTATATCATGGTCAGAAAGAATGATAGAAGATGTGCCTATAGTTGTGCGAGTTTACTGATATATTTCCAGAGGAACTACCTGGATTACCACCTGAGCGAGAGATTGAATTTGAAATATCTCTCATACCTGATACTCAGCCTATCTCTATCCCTCCGTATAGGATGGCACCAGCTGAGTTACGAGAGTTAAAGGTGCAATTGCAAGAACTGTTAGATAAAGGATTCATTCGTCCCAGTACTTCACCATGGGGTGCACCTGTCTTATTTGTTAGGAAAAAGGATGGGTCGATGCAGTTGTGCATTGACTATAGACAACTAAACAAGAGGAAAATAAAGAACAAGTATCCTCTGCCAAGAATAGATGATCTCTTTGATCAGTTACAAGGTTCAACTGTGTATTCCAAGATTGATTTAAGATCTGGATACCATCAGTTGAAAATTAAAGATACAGATATTCCCAAGACAGCTTTTCGAACTAGATATGGACATTATGAATTCTTAGTTATGCCTTTTGGACTAACAAATGCCCCATCATCCTTCATGGATCTCATGAATAGAGTATTCAAGGAGTTTTTAGATCACTTTGTAGTAGTCTTTATTGATGATGTGCTTATTTACTCCAAGGATAAGTATCTGCATGAACACCATCTCAGGCGGGCACTTGAAACTCTAAGGAAGAACAAACTGTATGCTAAATATAGCAAATGTGACTTCTGGCTATCTGAAGTATCTTTCTTAGGCCATGTTATTTCTGGGGAAGGTATATCAGTTGATCCTACAAAGGTTAGTGCAGTGATGAGTTGGGAATGCCCGAAGACTGTCATAGAAATACGATCTTTTTTGGGTTTAGCCGGATATTATAGAAGATTCGTGAAGGACTTTTCACGAATAGCATTGCCAATGACTAGACTAACTCAAAAGGAGGTCCCATTCTTGTGGTATGATACATGTGAAGCTAGTTTTCAGACACTGAAAGAATGCCTAACATCTGCACCCATCCTTACTCTACCCTTCGGGAGTGAAGGGTTAACAGTGTACACTGACACATCTAAAGAAGGACTTGGGGCGGTTCTTATGCAACATGGTAAGTAGTTGCGTATGCATCACGACAGCTCAGGACACATGAGAAGAACTACCCAACACATGACCTTGAATTAGCTGCCGTAGTTTTCGCTTTAAAGATATGGAGACACTACCTGTATGGTATTACTTTTGAAATCTTCACCGATCATAAAAGCTTGAAATATCTGTTTGATCAAAAGGAGCTCAATATGAGACAGAGACGGTGGCTAGAGTTGTTGAAAGATTATGATTGCACTATCTCCTACCACCCTGGTAAGGGGAACGTCGTAGCAGATGCGCTTAGCAGAAGAACTTATTCACCCGGGTTAGTGAGTGCTATCCACTTCTGGGGTTTACTATCAACGTTAAGTGAATGGAAACCATTTGATAGTAGTGCTGATACTATAACTATTCCTCATCGATACAAACCAAAAATATGGGATAAAATAAAGAAGGGACAGGAGGATGATCCAGTCCTTAAAGACTTGAAACAACAACTTGAGAAGAATGAGATAGAAGGATTCTAGATACAAGATGGTTTACTGTATAATCATCACGGAGTTTGTGTACCAAACACACATGAACTAAGGAAAGACATCTTACGAGAAGCTCATTGTTCTAGATTATCTATTCATTCAGGAATTACGAAGATGTATAAGGATCTTCATTCATACTTTTGGTGGTCGGGAATGAAGAAAGATGTTGCTGAGTTTGTGACTTCATGTTTCACTTGCCAGCAGGTAAAGGCTTCACACCAAAAGCCACCGGGATTATTGCAACCCCTCCCTATACCTGAATGGAAATGGGAAAACATTTCCATGGATTTCGTTACTGGCTTACCTCAGACGACTGGTAGTAAAGATAGTATCTGGGTTATAATAGATCGTCTGACAAAGGTAGCACACTTCATTCCGATAAGCTTATCTTTCACTTCTGGCTGTGTTATATATTACACATGTGAATTCGCCTCCATGGTATCCCAAAGGAAGTAGTTTTCTGATACGAGATTCACGATTCACCTCACACTATTGGGAGAACTTCATGAAAGCCCTAGGTACACAACTATGCTTGAGTACAACATATCATCCACAAACAGATGGTCAGTCAGAACGTACGATTCAAACACTAGAGGATATGCTACGAGCATGTGCCTTAGAATGGAAGGGATCGTGGATTAAACATTTGCCTCTTGTGGAATTCACCTATAATAATAGTTACCATACAAGTATTGGCATGGCACCATTTGAAGCACTATATGGACGAAGGTGTACTACTCCTTTGTGTTGGCAAGAGGTCGGAATAAAGAGCCTTTATGATTCAGATAGACTTCAGGAGACAGGGGAAGCTGTAGAACTTGCTAGAAAAAAACTATTAACTGCCCAGAGTCGCCAGAAAAGTTACAGTGATACCAGGCGAAGAGACCTTGAATTTGAGGTAGGTGACTTTGTATTTCTCAAAGTATCACCTATGAAAGGGTGTTCAGAGGTTTGACTTGCGGGGGAAGTTAGCACCCAGGTTCGTGGGTCCCTTTGAAATTATTCAACGGATTGGAAAAGTTGCCTATAGACTTGCATTTCCTCACATCTTCAGCAATACATGATGTATTTCATGTATGAAATCTGAGAAAGTACATTAGGGATCCAGAGCATAAGATAAGTTATGATGATTTACATGTTGAGCCAGACTTGACATACCAAGAGATACCTGTGCAAATACTTGAAAGGGATATCAAGAAGTTGAGAAACAAAGAGGTGCCTCTAGTTAAAGTATTATGGCGAAACCAAGAGTTTGAAGAAGCCAACATAGGAACCTGAGACAGAAATGAGAGAGAAATACCCGTACTTGTTTGAATGATAACATTATGTATTATGTATATGTTCATTTTAAATGACATGACGTTCATTTTCTTTAAGGTTGTTATGGTTTCAATCCTCTTTAAGGATGTTATGCCTACATTTTTAGTCTCGAGGATGAGACTTCCTTTAAGGTTGTTATAATTGTAAAGCCTTGAACTTGGTATATCTTGGATCCTATATATAAGATCCAGCTCGTCAAGGGAAAACCAACGAAATTTGTTTCGTGTGAATCGGACTTCGTTTCGAATTGTTATGATTTTCCGAAGAAAGAGAAGTCATTAATCCATAATGACTGTCATTAATACTAATTAAACATGATTAAAGAAATTAATGACGATTGAAAACCGCTAATGATCATTAGTAAACACTAATCAATAGTTAACAAAAGATAAGCGTAAGCCGCGAAAGTTAAATCGCGATTAGTGAAAGTTAATCATGATTAGTGTTAATTAAGCGTCATTAGCGAATCTAGAATCCTCTAGAATGTTCTAACTTAGGCTCCAAGTTTGGGATAAGTTTTGGCTAAATCCATGGGCTAGGGGTCGAGAGGTTAGGAGGAGGAGTGGGAGGCGAGGGAGGAGCGCTAGCGAAGCGCTGCCGGGAAAACGAGAAGGGAGAAAGGTATGATCCTCTCTTAGTTGCTTCGTAAGCTAGACTTTCAATTCATACTCTTGTTCTTCGAAGTTTTTGTTTTTGATTCATATTTCTTCCCGATTCGTTTTCCTGTTGTGGTTCGAGGGAGAAATCTGTGTAACACCCTACTTAGGTGCGGGCGGCTATGCACGTCAGTGACCCTATGATTCGTCACACGTTCACTCATCTAAGACGCGTGGTGTCTACCGATTCTCCATAGTTTATGTATCTATTCTTCGTATTATGCTTTTATAGTTATTTTGATGGAGAAATCAGTGTAATACCCTACTTAGGTGCGGGCGGCTATGCACGTCAGTGACCCTGTGATTCGTCACACGTTCACTCACCTAAGATGTGTGGTGTCTACCGGTTCTTCATCTCTTGTTGTTGAGTATATTTTTTTCAGTTTCGTTGTTATTTTTCTCTCGAATTGATTTTATAGAGGAAACTCTTTTCGGTTTTTATTTTGAAATATTTCCCGATATAAGGGGAAACTCTGCCGAAATTTTCCGAGAAATATGACCCAATATAAGGGGAAACTCTGCCGAAATTTTAAGAGAAAATATGTTCTTGACGTTCTTCGTGTTCTTCGCGTTCCTCGCGTTCTTCGTTCGTTCTTCGCGTTTCTTAACATGTTCTTAGCTTTTTGATACGAAAAATGAAATTCGATCTTTTCAGGAGCCTTAAAATAGCCTTTCTAAAAACGAAACTCGATAAAGCCTTGCATACGCGAGAGAGAGCTCGATTAGGTAACGAAATCCTTCCTTTTGCTGTTGGGTTTTCATACGAAATTATTGAAATTCTTGATTTTGTGTTCTTTGCTACGAAGATCCCTAATTTTGGTTATTTTGAAAAGTCTGAAGAATTGCTTTGTGATTCCCACTAAAATAAGATTTACGCATCAAATTGATGCGCTGGCTCTGAAAGTTAGGGTTTGGGAGTTAATATAGGCATAAATAGGAGTATACATATGGTTATGAAAAATATATATGTGAGTTGATACTAAGTATTGCGGTTTATGCAAATCAAAGACTTAAACGAAAGAATTACATGATGTGAATTGGTGTGATTTGAGATGGATCCTGAAAAGGATCATGTGTCACGCTAAGGATGACTGGGAGTAGAATTACAGGTCGGTCATGCAACCTGTAGGTTTGTCGGAAGGAACCCGTATTGGCGTTTCCCTATCTAGGTGGTACACGGTTGCCCTGTTATGATAAGTGCGCACGAAATGAAGATTTTGCAACGCGTGGTACCGGGAGCCAATATATTCGGGTTGGAACGACGGAAGATGTGGTCGTGCCATGTGGAGGCACAGGTGGTTCAATAGCGGCTGGGTCACGATAACATGTATTTAAAGCCGCTAGGTTATATGATTAAATGTTAGCCTGAGGTTTTAAGCAACCGAATGCTCGAGGACGGTGTGCTCTTTTGTTTTTTCAGGCTAAGGGTTGAGACCCTATTTAATAAATGAAAAGGAAATTATCAGGGTAGTATTGGAGGATTGGTTGAGGTGACGTGCGGTAGCATAAGCTTACCAAGATCAACACAATCTCCAATCCTGAAGCATCCACAGCTTCGGAGTCCAAGAATGGTGGGGTTTCCCTGGATTAATCCCTGATATGGAATAGAAAGGATTAGGACTTAAATTAATGAAAAGAAATGATTTTTTTTGTGATATCAGTGAATTTTTGAAAAATTACACAATTTGTTTGCTTTTTCTCTTCTTCATTACTTAGCATTCGCTAATTTTTATCCTATGATTTATGGAAAACCCAACAGGTATCGGTGAGCCATCGCAAAGACTCTAAAAAAATCATCTAGCTTACATACTAGACATCCAGCCAGCCACAATAGCTTTACTTTCTTTAAGGTAGTTAGTAATCTTTTGTATATTTCCCTTTTAAGCTGATGTACATGTAAATGGTTATAGTGGTACAACGTATCATCTGAACTTTATTTTGTGAATGGAAAAGTGTTGAAATACTTTCTCTGAGTATTTTTATTTGCAGTCTATTTCTGAATGTTAGTTGTGATTGCTGAATAAATTATTGCTGAGTGACCAGATCCGGATATGGGAGGATCCGACGGCCCAGGAAACGAGATCGTTACAACGTGCCTTGAGGAGTCACATACAGCGCGTGCAGGATCTGTTGTGGTAGACACCGAGTGGCTCCCAAGATAGGACTCTGGACCGAGGCTCAAGTACCCGGCTACTGTTCTCTCGTGTAGAAATTGCTCTCATAGGGACGGTTTTCCGCGTGCATCATATAGTTAGTTTATATTCAGTCTTTTATTTATGCGTGGATCACCCTACATGTAGACTGCTGGAGTCAAGTACGGCATCTCTTACTCTACATGCATCATTGATTCCCACGCATCGGCTTTTTCGTCTTCTCTCCCTTTTTTGGACTTAAAATAATCAGGAGAATCGAAAATTCGTTAGGCGTTGCTTTTATCTGAAAAAATACCTAAAAAAGAAAAACTATAAAATTGGGACTGCTAAACAAACTTGACCCTAAAAGACACTTCACCTAAAAATCTGGTCTTGGGGAGAGCAACCCCTCATTGTCTGCTTTGATGCGTGAGAGAGTGACCCGCACACTAGGCTAGAGCCACATCCGAGCCTCGATCGGACTACCGACCTTTTATACGGGACAGTATGGTTGGCGGATTGGATTCCTACCAGGTCATGTAACTGCTCTGATATCCTGACATGATCACCTAAATAAAATAGACAAGATAATTGACCGGAGCTCTTACGGTTTTCAGCTCAGTGTGGAGTAGCTGAATTCGGATTTTGTTTGCTCGTCTTATTTGTTTCCAGATCTCATCTACCAGACTCAGATCGAGATGATGGGCAGGAGTCTTTAGGCAGCCTCTGGTTGCACCTCTTTTCAACACTTCAACCCACTCATCTAGGTTGGTTCGTGAGAGCCCAGACCCTCTCTCCCGAACTCGAGTTCGATTCTGCCCTGTTCCCCCTTGACCACCCTTCTTATATACCTGAGATGCCAGTGCCAGATGCGAGACAACAGACTGATGATATTTCAGCACCTAAGTTTGGGTCTTTTGCCTTTGCAGTGACCATGGCCAGCAGCGAGGATCACACCGAGGGTCAGAGGCCAGAGACGACCACCTACGTACTGGACCAGGGTGCGATCAACACCACCATGCTAGCCTCCCTTGAGACGATGAAGAGACAGATACGAGACCAGGGAGCTTTTATGGTGGACATGAGGAGAGAGATGGAGAGACTGAGAGCCGCAGCAGACCAGCTGCGAGCCGATGGACGCAGGCAAGATCAGCCTGATCAGCCAGACCAGCCGGTAGCAGCAGCAACAGCAGAGACTAGACCGATGTGGGAGTTACACAACCCCGGATCGACACTGACGCACCGGTGGGTGGTACTTCCGACGATCGTGGGGGACTTCAAGTTCCCCCGAACACACTGCAGCTTCTTCCCTGCTTCCACGAGCTCGCCACTGAGGAGCCCCATCTCCGTCTCCAGGAGTTTCTGATGATCTGCAGTACCGTCCACGCCAGACAGGTGGACGGGGACACCATCTGTATGATACCTTCCGATTTTCACTGGCAGATAGAGCGGCCACTTGGCTGAAGCATTTGGGGAAGTTTGTATACACCTGGGAGCAGTCCGCACCGAGTACTTGCACAAGTACTATCCACTCGGGTAGACGAATGCAGCGAGGGCCCTGATCAGCAACTTCTCCATGCTCCCCAACGAGCAATTTCACAAGGCATGGGAGAAGGTTCAGAGAGCTTACTGACAGATGCCTGCACCACAACATCACGAAGCCGAACCTAGTTCAGAGCTTCTTCTGCGGGTTGACACTAGAGCTGCAGGGCCTGGTGAACGCTTCTTGTGGCGGTTCCTACTTCGCCAAGGATGAGGATCAGGTCTGGGCCATCTATAAGGAGATGGCCGAGAACTACACTGTGATGTCCTAGACCCGACTCTACACCCAAGGACGCCCTCAGCCACAGACCATGCAGTTTCAGAGGATAGCACGGGTAGACACCGATCCTTCCACTTCGTCAGCGGTAGCCGCACAGGCTGAGTCCACAGCCGTCGACATGGGCATTATCAGTGAGAAGTTGGATCCGGATGGGAGCTGATCGAGAAGAAGCAGTGTCAGAGCATATCGTAGATGAAGCAGATGACACGGTTGCTGAGTGATCTGAAGACACATGTCATGTGTCTGGAGGAGCCACAGACGGCTTCTCAGCCCCGTCTTCAGTCACGAGGAGATCCTAGCAGCAGCGACAGCTCGTCCCAGCGCTCCCTTCAGCCTAGTCAGGTTCACCTTGTACAGGCGGAGCCGTACCGGCAGCCGTAGCCGTACTACCAACCACCACCATCTCCAGACACTCAGATGGTGGTCTACCAGTTGGATCAGCCTCTGGCAGTACTCCCGCCACCCTTCCCAACAACAGCCTCCAGTTCAGGGTGGCCAATACGGCCATCAACGAGAGCAGCACCAGTAGCCCCAGCCCTCAGTACATCAGCAGTCATCCCAGCCCCATCAGCATTATGGTCCTCATCCCTATCAGCAGGGACATTCTTGGAGGCATGATCAGCCTCAGCAGCAGCATCATCCACAACAGTGCCCCTCTCACACCCCAGCCACAGCAGCAACCTCACTACCAGCTAGGCCACCCGTCAGGATCTCATGGGCCAGCCTACGAGAACCCTGCCTTGGACGACCTAGCCCGCCTCATGACCGAGCAGCAGGCTACCTTTAGATGGGAGATGGATGAGTTCTGCTAGGAGATGCGGGAGATAGTGAGAGGAAGACCGCCATCCCTGCCCAATTGAGCTAAACCCGAACAATCTGAAGAGGAAGTCTGAGCAGGTAGAGTTCACAGAGATTACCACTCCTAGTGATTCTTTTGGTAATTTGTCTGCATACATGTTTGCTGCTGATTTTGTCACACTTAGGAGCGGTAGGATGCCAGCAGGAGGTGCCTTGTCTGAGCGACGATCCCCACCACACCAGGAGCTCCAGGCGAGGAGGAGCGTGGTACTGAGCTCGCTAGAGATGATGACGGTGGTACTGAGGCCACCATGGATGTTGATCCAGCCAGCGGTATTGAGGTCATCGATTCACCAGTTCGAGGAAGTGGTACTGATGCCACTCCAGTTGTTGAGCCAGAGCGCGGTACTGATGCTGCGAGACATGCCGAGGGTTGTACTGAGGCCACCATTACTTTTGCTAGTCCTGTTGTCTTTCCATTTGTACATGTATCTCAGGACATTTCTGGAAATAAAGGAAAGGGTTTGTTGTTTTCGGATCCACATGTGTTGGTTGATGATGATTGTGTGGGTTCTGCTGTTCATGAGCATTCCAGGCCCTCTCTTAGTTCTTCATCTGAGAAGGACCCTGTGATCCCCTATCCACGAGCACTTCACATGGCAAAGGGAAGAAAATAGAAAAATCCAAAAAAGATTCATCAGATAGAGTTCAGCCAGCAGATGATAGAAAGATTCCATATTCAGCTGACTCTTCAGGAGGCCTTAGAGCACATCCCTCTACTCCAGAGATCACTCAGAGATAGGACCACAGTTAGGAGGAAGAGGAGGAACCGTCATTCTGAGATCCATGTGCTTACTCATGCCACTTGTTTTGCGATACAGAATCGTCTGCCAGCCAAGAGGCCAGATGCAGGAGCCCCGTATGTCACATGCCACATTCATGAGCAGAGGTCGACCGCACTCTATGAGACAACAGTTCTTCGATCAACCTACTTCCGGCAGCCCTTCTCTACCGCTTCGAGTTAGACACTCTTCGACAGAGCCAGACGGTCCTTCAGTTTGCTGATCGATCTGTCAAGAGTCCGAAGGGGTTGCTGAAGGATGTTGTCGTCACGATTCAGGGCCTGAAATTCCCCGTGGACGTCATAGTGTTGGACATGGAGATCCCTGAGTCTGTGACCGATACCCCCATCATTCTAGGATGCCCGTTCTTGGCCACGACCAAGGCAGTGTCCGACCATGATAGGGAAGGTGTACTTTCGCATCGAGGGCGAGAGTATACAAATAGAGACAGTCGAGGAGACTAGAGCAAGAGATTCAGATTGCTCAGAGCCGACCACAGATTCAGAGCAGATGAGAGAGGCAGGGCGAGACATCCACCAGGACTGTGACTTTGTGATTACAGATGATGAGGCAGTTTGGCCAGATCAAGTCGCACATGCCATCCTCTCACCTTCAGAGTTCGCTGATGTAGAGACGTCAGCAGAGGAGAGCTTGGAGAGCGCATTCCTGGTCCAGGATACCTTTCAGGCCGCAGATTCGGTTCTTGATCGCGATACATATTTTTATGAGGATGATATAGATCCCTCGGAGTCAGATATTGATTGGGCAGAGTTTGACGATTTGATACCGTGTCTGACTTCCACTGAGCCTACAACGAGAGAGGAGGATGATTCCGAGCAGAGCAGAGACAAACCATTCGAGCAGCCTTCTCCTGATCCAGTTTGTGAGCGAGAGTTCTCATTCTTCCATGCAGATTTGGTAGCATACACCCAGATTCTTCAGAAGCCAGATTTGCCAGCACCAACTTGTCTAGAGCTAAAGCCGCTACCAGCGTTGCTGAAGTATAGATTCCTTGCGGGAGAGCATGAGATGTACCCAGTCATTATCTCCGCTGATTTGATTGGAGTGCAAGAATCTCGTCTGATTGGGGTTCTTGAAAAGAACCGCAAGGCGATAAGATGGAGTGTAGCCGATCTCCAGGGGATCAGTCCGGCTCTATGCTCCCACCATATCTATCTCGAGGATGAGGCAAAGCCGTCGTGTGAGTTCCAGCTGCGGCTGAACCCGAATCTTAGAGAGGTTGTCATGAAGGAGATCTCAAAGTGGTAAAGCCCGATTTTATTTTTCTACCCCATCTCCGACTCCAAGTGGGTCAGTCCGTTGCATGTGGTGCCCAAGAAGACGGGGATCACTATAGTTGTCACGAAGTCTGGAGAGGAGATCGCTACCCGGGTATCTACTTCTTGGCGGGTCTGTGTGGATTACAGACGACTGAATCAGGCCACCAAGAAGGATCATTTTCCCCTGCCCTTTATTGATCAGATTATTGAGAGGCTGGCAGGGAAAAGCCATTATTTCTTCTTGGATGGATACTCTGGTTATAATCAGGTGGCCATCGCGCCCGAGGACCAGGACAAGACTACCTTCACCTGTCCCTTCGGGATATATGCTTTCAGACGCATGCCATTTGGATTATGCAACGCTTCGGCAACATTCCAGAGATGCATGCTGTCCATCTTTCGGACATGGTGGGGGAGTGCTTGGAGGTCTTCGTGGATGATTTCTCGGTCTACGGCGACAGATTCGATATTTGTCTTGACTTCCTAGACCGAGTCCTTCAGCGATGCATAGAGGTTCACCTTGTGTTGTCTTGGGAGAAAAGTCACTTCATGGTGACTCAAGGGATGGTGCTTGGCCACATCATCTCCAACAGGGGCATGGAGGTTGATCCGGCCAAGGTGGATGTCATTAGAAAACTCGATCCACCGTCCAACTTGCGGTAGTTACGGACTTTTCTGGGGCACGTTGGTTTCTACCGACGCTTCATTCATGATTTCAGCAGGCTTGCCCAACCGTTGACTGATTTGCTGACGAAAGACACCGAGTTCCTTGTTGATGATAAGTGTCTATCGTCGTTTGAGACTCTCAAGAGCTGTGTTATAGAGGCTCCTGTTCTTCAGCCACCTAATTGGTCTCTCCCATTCGAGATCATGACGGACACCTCCGATTTTGCCGTGGGGGCCATGCTGGGACAGAGGAGGGATGGAGTCCCATTTGCCATTCACTACGCTAGCCGTACATTGGATGTCGTACAACGGAACTATACTGTCACTGAGAAGGAGTTGCTGGCCGTATTTTTTGCCCTAGATAAGTTCAGATCTTGCATCATTGGATCTGGAGTGACCATTTACACTGATCATACCGCCATCAGGTACCTCATGGCAAAGAAGGATGCCAAATCTAGATTGACCAGATGGATCCTTCTACTCCAGGAATTTGGACATAGAGATTAAGGATAAGCCTGGAGTAAAGAATGTGGTGGCGGATCATCTCTCCCGATTGGAGTATCTTGAGGATCCTGAGCAGATTGACCCTATTTGTGAGACCTTCCCAGATGAGGCGATCCTTGCTATCGCCTCACTCCCATGGTATGCTGATATTGTGAACTATCTTGTCGCCAAGAAAGTTCCACAAGATTGGCCCAGGCAGCAACTTGAGACCTTCCTCGCGAAGGCCAAGTTTTACCATTGGGAGGATCCCGTCCTTTACCATGAGGGAGGGGATAGTATCTGACGTAGGTGCATTCCTCAGGAGGAGCACCACAGCGTCCTTACTTACTGCCACAAGCTTGAGGCAGGAGGACATCACTCAGGGAGGAGAACGACATAGAAAGTGCTCCAATCCGGCCTATGGTGGCCTACTCTCTTCAAGAACTCTGATGAGTTCGTGAAGAGGTGTACTGACTGTCAGAGGATGGGCACTTGTGGACAGCGTGATATGATGCCGATGCAGCCCATACACTTCTGTGAGGTTTTTGACACATGGGGCATCGATTTCATGGGTCCATTCCCTAAGAGTCAGGGATTTGAGTACATTCTGTTGGCCATGGATTATGTGAGTCGTTGGGTTGAGGCCATCCTCGCCTGAACCGCAGATGCTAGGACTATTTGCAGATTTTTAAGGAAGAATATCATTTCACGATTCGGGGTACCTCGAGTGTTGATATCTGACGGGGGGTCTCATTTCGTCAACGACAAGGTAAAGGCCCTTGCTAGCGAGTTCAGCATAGACCATTGAGTTGCCACTCCATACCACCCTCAGACGACTGCTCTTGTTGAAGTGTCGAACACGAAGATCAAGACTATATTGCAGAAAGTCGTCCGCCCTGACCAAAAGGATTGGTCATAGCTTTTGGACTCGGTCTTGTGGGTATATCGGACGTCTTTCAAGACTCGTTTGGGTACATCTCCCTTTCGCCTCGTTTATGGCAAGCCGTGCCATTTACCAGTTGAGCTGAGACATAGGTCACTTTGGGCAGTCACTAATATACTTTTGGATCCAGAGAGTGTAGGAGATCAGAGGAGGGTAGAGTTAGCAACCCTGGAGGAGCTTCGTGATACCGCCTTTTCAAACAGCCTACATCATAAGGAGAGAGTGAAGGAGTGGCATGATTCTCATATCAGCCACAAGCAGTTTGAGACAGGACAGAGAGTATGGTTGTTTGATGCTAGGCTTCATCTATTTCAAGGGAAGATATAGAGAAAATGGAAGGGATCGTATTTGGTTAGAAAGGTGCATGATAATGGGAGTATTGATATATATGAGTTGTCTTCTGATGCAACCTTTCGAGTGAACGGCCAGTGGCTCAAGCCATATCTAGATCTTGAGCCACGGGTCGTTGATGTTTCCCTTATTCACTTTGCGTGAGATGTGGTCTCTTGACTCAAATCTATTGCATCTCACGCCTGATTATCACTGTTCTTCCGACTGGTATAGATCCAGTTGTCCATATCACTCTATTCTTTAGTACCACATCCCATCTCCCATCTTATGATTATGCTATACTTAGGGTGTACTTTACCCTAAATATAGGGGGGATGTAGGACTCTCGGGTATTCTCTTGATTCTTTCTACCCCTGTTTTGCTGCCTATACTTAGGGATATTTTACCCTAAGTATGGGGGGGGGGTAGACTCTGTACATCCTTTCATTCGGATTTCCCTTCATATACATCTTGCTATACTTAGGATTACTTGATCCTAAGTACAGGGGGAAACACCGAGTTCGCTTCATTCTATTCTTTGATCCGCCTTTGTACATACCATTTCTTTTCACTTATGTCTTCTTCATCGCTCTTAACTCTGAGGACATCGTTCGAGCTAAGTATAGGGGGGTGTATATATTTCATATATACTTTAACCATAACTCGTACTTTATGTGAGTGTGTTAATAAATAAAAAAAGGCTAAAAATCCATATAAATTCATAAAAATTTAAAAATTTCTCCTTGTCCACAAAATTCTTCCTGCACATACCTATTTATTTATAAAATTATTTTTGTACAAATGATTGTAAATCTTTTTGTGTAAAAAGCTTGTAAATATTTTCATATCAAAATTATGTATATAGTTCAAAATTTTTGTAAAATGTTTTGAAAACAAAAAGTTTGCAAAAACCTTGTGTAATTTTTTTGTAAATATTTTGCAAAACTTCGCATTCATGCATACATCCATGTTTTCAAACATTTTTCAAAAATTTTGCACATTTGTAAATATTTATAAATAGCATCTTTGTAAATATTTGCACAGTTTTTCCAAATCATAGTTGACATTTAAACTGGCCTGGAATTAAATTGACAAATGGAGCTTGGTTAAGACCTTAATCCACCTAATAATAAGAGGAACCTTATAGGGCTTAGGATTGAGACTTTTCAGGTCCATTGGTTCTTAATTCTTTGAGTCCACTAGGCTATGAGCATATGTCACCTTGATGAGCCTAAGTAGAGCACTTAACAACGCACGCATGACTCTCAGAGACAATGGCTTTACTTGCACCAGCACCTTACACATAGCTCTCCACGGATGAGGTGGTGAGGAGGCAGTTTCCTTTGGCTTGGGGAAGCATATGAGGGTAGTACTTCTAGGCGGAACCTCTCTTCTTCTTATAGTGAAGGAAGTGCGTCTCAACTTGATCTGGTGGTTATGAAGTCTAAAGACAGAAGCCGTGGGTTGCAATAAAACTTCAAAAGAGGGATAGTCTACTGGCTCAAGAGGAAAAACTCCTTGTATATATGCTGCACCATGTAGATATGTTGTACATATGCACATGAAAAAAATGTGCAAAAAGAAAAGAACTCCAAAAAAGTGGTGGGTCGGATTGAAAATTTAATAATCCCACCGGAGTGTATATAGTCAAATAAAGCAAAGCTTGATATCCATGTTCCATCTCATGAATCTTGCAGTGGGAGACTCAGCTACACAGGTTAGAGCTCCCAAGGATACATGGCTACACTGGCCATGGTCCATTCTCTTCTTCCCCCTCTTCTTGAGCCGGTTGCACTTGAACATAGAAGGGAATACCCCGCTTCTCGAGGAAAGAGTTGCTAGACCGAGGCATTAGAGTTACTAGGTTGAGGGAGGTTATTTCTTTGTTACTTCTGAGGTAGGGAGCTACACATCACTTACACCGTACAAGGAAAGATTCATGGTCATTAGAGTTCGTGTATGTAGACTTGTTCCGATCTAGTTTATTGAGGAGTCTTGACCATAGCATGGTAGAACTTAAAGGCTGTTAAGTTTTAAGCTTAAGTCCAAATAAGGTTCCGATAAACTAATAATCCAAAGGTCTGACCGAGCTCCATATTTCAATTTAATGAAGCAAAGTTTAATAATCAACCTTGATTTCTCCTCTTTTTCTTTTTCTTTCTCTTTTGCACTTCTTTTTCAAATAAGTGTTTGCTAAGGAACTAGCAAAAGTAAAGTATAGGGGGTGATGAATCCCAATTCATCACTCTTTATTCCTTTATTTTAGCTAGAAACTTGAGCAAAACATCATGTAAATGAGTGTAAATATCATAAATTAACAAAACACATGCATCTTGTAAATATGCATAATTAGCATATTTTTGTACCAAAATAAAGGAATAAAGAAACACAAGAAAAATAGGGAAATATTTAGAATAAATATTGAGTGACCTAATCCCAAGGGAGGGCTCAGCATGTGCCTGACTGCAAAAGAAACCAAGTAGAGAGATAAGGTCATTCATACATGTACATATACCCATGTAAATAAATAAATTTATTTTCCTCAAAATAAAAATTAAAAAGGTTTCTTATATTTTTAACATATTTATAAAAATAAAACTAAAATAAAAATAAGAAAAACAAAATAAAAATAAACAAAATCCCTCTCATCAGTGTATATAGACCATGTACATAAAATAACATATCTATTTATTTTCTCTTCGTGAATAATTAATAAAAATCAAATAAAAATATTTCTATATTCCATATGACATGGTGTAAATAAATAAAATAAAAATCAGAAAAATAAAAATAAAATAAAAAGAAAAATAATAAAAATCATTTTTTACCTTGTATATATACCATGTAAATATGTGTATATACCTATTTATTTAACTTATGTAAATAAAAAATAAAAATAAAATAAAAACACCTTTTTATTCCAAATTTTATGTTATAAATAAATAAAATATAAAATTGGAATAATTGTATAAAAATAAATAATTAAAAATAAAAATAAAAAAAATCCTTTTATGTATATACCTATATATAATAATAATATAATGTAAATACCTTATTTATTTTTCAAAAAAATAAATAAAAAATTAATTTGGAAAATAAGAAACATTTTTCATGTTTTAACTTTTTCGAAATAGAATCGTTATCTATTTTATTTTGAATTTCCAAAATAATTTCCAATGGGGGCTTCTGATTGGTCCACGGGGGATGGTGACCCCCGGTCAACTCCCCCCCTTGGACCATTCCATCCGGATCCGTGTTCGAGTACCCGTTTTCTCAGAATTTTTTAAGCACGATCCGATCACCAAATATCCAAACCCCGGGCTCCATTTGATCCTTGTATATCCGAGACCCTCGCCCGATCCTCCTTCTAGGGATCCGAGCTCCGACCATCTCGCCCGATCGCCATCTAGCCGGACCCTTCCCAGTATAAAGCATCTCCTCAGCCGCACAATTCATGCCATCTTTGGCTACGCCCCTTCGCCCCACGACCTCCATCAGCTGCTTACAGTGACAACTATCCGAGCATGGTGTCGAAGAGAGGAGAGGGAGTCTCCAGCCACTGATCCGGCAACCTTCGTCGTCGTGCGCCGCCGCGAGGTGCGCCTGAGCCTCGGGACCCGACGCCCCCTTGAGACGAAGACCCAGAGCTCCGCGAGCTCATCCCCAATCGATATCCTTCATTAGGTAGACCCGTTAGCTCTTCGTTCATTGTCAATTTTCGATTTTCGCTTCTCAGCTCCGCTAGCTCCGCCCTAGTGGCCGGAGCTCTACCAGCCCATCCTACCCGTACTGATACCCTCGCCGACTCATCGTCACCCTTCTTGCACGATCTGATCATCTCGACTTTGGCCACCAGAGCCAGGAACGAGCTGGGCTCCCTCCGCCGCCTTCGTCGGAGCCCTCATCCGCTCACCCATGTCGCTTCTTTTCCCCTTTTTTCGAATAACCCCCGCCGGAGCACTCCTTCGAGCGACCCCTTTGTTTTGAAGGTGAAATAAGAGCAGGTACCCCCCTTAGTTGCACTTTCACCCCTTCGCCGTAGCTCTTCCAAGTTGTTCGTCCCTTGTTGGACGATCCGACCGTAGGAAGCTTCATCGGAGGCTGCCACCCGACACGAAGAGTCACCACGAGAAAGACCCCCCTCTCCGATCGTTCATTGGCCGGCTGGATCGACTCCGGTGTTCACGGGAACCTCACCAGGGAGGTGTTCTTCCTCATCCATCGCCAGCATCGGATCTCCCCGTCGCTCCAGTTCGCTTCTCTACCGTCCGCTCTCTGCGATGTCAGACCGTCAGATCATGGTCTGACGGGCACGCGCCACCCACGTTCGCCACTCGCCTCCACCGTTGGATCGTCCAGGTGGCTGCACCAGAACCGCACATCAGCAACCAACCACGCCTCGACACCTGGCGCCTCACATATGCCACCACGTGCCTCGGTTGGGTAATTACACCCATACCCCTGCAACTTTCAGTAGTTATAGTTTAGTTTATGAAATAAGTTTTCTCTCTTGGACATTTTACACATAGGACCTTGATGTTTATTTTATTTGCATTTTCGTCCCTGCCTGTGTAAGACACGTGTTTCATCACGTGATATCCGGATAAATTGCATATTCAGGGCTGTGGTTATTACTGTGTTATGTAATGAAACTTCAATTTCCAAATTTGCAGTTAAACCCCTGTGCGTGGTTTTATTCAACATGTATTGAATATCTGGGCTTTTTTTCGCTTTTTACCCTACAGTTTTCACACGTGTTACGATTAAGCCCCTCGAACTATTTATCTTTGCATCTAGGTCCTCATGTACCGTGAGCATAGCAAATTAAATCTAAATTAGGTGAAATTTGGATACGCGGCCCCTGCGTTTAAAAATTTTCCTAAATTTTTGGTACATTTTTGAGACTTTTTGATATTTTTAAAAATTCAAAAACAGTTATTTTTGCTACTGTTTGACTTAAAAAATCATAGAAAAATATAAAAACTCTTTTAAAAATTCTAAAAAAAATTAGCGTAAGTTAGTTTTAGTGTTAGTTTTAGTGTCTTTTAATTTCTATCCAAGTTTTGTGCTTTTTGGATTTATAAAAACCCTAAAAATTGAAAAACTCTAAAAACCTCATAAAAAATTCTAAAAAATTATAGAAAAGTCAAAAAAATACAAACATTTTTTCTGAATCTTAGTTGTTGCTTATACTTTTTATAAAAATTGCCTCCAGACTTTTATAGGTCCATTTTATATTTTTAATGGACCTTTCAAATCTGGTTGTAAAGTGATCTCCTGTTCTCACCTTTCTTGATTTTCAGAAAATTATATAAAAATTATAAAAATCTGAAAAATTCACCAAAAACACTAACAAACCTAAAAAACATAAAAACATTTTTATTAGAATTTTCAGTGTATTTTTGAGTATTTTTAATAATTTCTTAAGTTGCTTGTTTTGACTTTTCTTCTTTTTCATCATTATTAAAAATCCAAAAAAATATACAAATAATTAAAATCCACCAAAAAAATATTTTATTCCTTTTTATTGATTTTGACTACTTCGTAGGCCGCGAGGCCAATTCATGCTCCCTGAGACCGACCCTGGGTGCTATACCAGGTTAATAATTTAGCGAGGACCGTTATTTTGTCGTTATTGATTTTATCTCTCTGATTGGTGGTTTCCTTCATCTTTCTGGATTGAGCTCTAGACCCGAGAGGTTGAGGTCGCAACGACCACTGACACCTGATTTACCTTAGTCGCTCGGGTCCGCTCATCAGAAGGCTAGGCTAGCCCTCCTTTTATACTAGTTTGGGATCCAATGGATCTCAATCCATGGGACACATAGATCCAACGACCAAGCATGTTCTATGTATGATCAATGGCTATGATTGTTGTTGGTTAAAACCAACAACATTAATTTATATTTAAATTAAAAATATGTTGCAACATTCTCAACATAATTGAATTTAACAAAAATTAACTAATTAAGAGATAATGTGATAAAAAAGGAGGCAACTAACCACCCTAGATTATAGGGGGCGTCACCTATGAATAATTAATAGGTGACACCACCTATTATTTAGGTGGTTGTTTTGCCTCCTTTTTATTTTATCTTTTTATTTCTTAATAAATTTTGTAATAACAATTATCACAAAATTATCCACCAAATTAATTCTAAATTAATTTGTGAATATTTCAATCATGACATTGAAAATATGTGAATATTTCAATCA
Organism: Ottelia alismoides; assembly: GCA_037367405.1. Classification (NCBI taxonomy): domain Eukaryota; kingdom Viridiplantae; phylum Streptophyta; class Magnoliopsida; order Alismatales; family Hydrocharitaceae; genus Ottelia; species Ottelia alismoides. The sequence goes on from JAZKJV010003526.1 coordinate 541,101, forward strand.
TGCCATTGAAAATATGTAATATGTGAATCAAAATTACTTGCGACGCGTTGCATCGCCCGAATGCAATGAAAAATTGGCAAGGGCTACTACATCGCAGCCTGGACGTAGTTTAAAATTTGCAAAGGTTCTCGCATGAGGAATGCATGCGAGTAATTAAGCTAGTTCCGCTGTATCACCGCCCATATGCAGTCCAAAATTTACAAGGGTTGTCGCACGATGGACGCATGCGAGTAAAGAAGTTAGTCCAAAAGAGATTACAATGGAACTTGCGTATTGGCACTTTAATTTGAAAGTTGATGGAGATAGTGGATACGATGGAAAGAATGAAGATTCATATACTATATCTTCAAGAGACTAAATGGGTTAGAGAGAAAGCAAGGGAGATTGATAAGACAGACTTTAAACTTTGGTATTCAGGTAAAGATAAGGGTAGAAACAATATTGGAGAGGTTGTTCATAAGGATTTGAAAGATTGTGTGGTTGAGGTGAAAAGAATCGGGGATCGAATTATTTTGCTAAAATTGGTGCTTGAAGAAGAAATTCTGAATATCATCTCAGTTTATGCACCACAAATTGGTTTAGATGAAAGGACTAAACAAGCTTCTTGGGAGGATTTGGATTAGAGTCTACTAGGAACCCCACAAAGAGAGATGTTTTGCATCGGTGGAGATGTTAATGGACATGTGGGAAAAGATGCTTCAGGGTATGCTAGTGTTCATTGAGGACATGGTTTTGGGGATAGAAATGAAGAGGGAAAAGCAATCCTGGATTTTGCAACGACGTATGATCTTTTTATAGCAAACACTCTCTTGAAGAAGAGGCAGGAACACTTAATTACTTATAAGAGTGGGCCAGCAGAACACAGATAGATTACTTTGTGTTGAGGAGAAGAGATAGGCTGTGTTGTAAAGACTGCAAAGTAATCTGAGGAGAGAGTTTGACAACCCAACATCATTTGTTAGTATTGGATGTACAAATGAAAGGGTTGGTAAAGAAAAGGAGGGTTTCTAAGATAAGTAGAACTAGATGGTGGAATCTTCCACTGAAGCAAGCGAGATTTGGGGAGAAGGTTTTAGAAGACTTATCTAGGGATTGTAGTGGTAGTGTAAACAAGATGTGGGAGGCAGTAGCATCTTGTATCCGAAAGGTAGCCAAAGAGATGCTAAGCGGGTCAAAGGGAGGAGCTCCATGTCAAAAGGAGGTATGGTGGTGGAGTAAAGGGGTGCAAGAGAAGCTAAAAATAAAAAGAGCTTGATTTAAATCTATGTCTAAGGATAAAACAAAGGAAACTGTCACAAACTACAAAATAGCGAAGAAGGAAGCAAAGAAGGCCGTAAGCGAAGCTAAGTCAAAAGCTTATGAAGTTTTGTATAAAAATCTAGACTCTAAGGAGGGATAGAAGGATATATTCAGGTTGGCCAAAGTAAGAGAAAGAAAAACCAAAGACCTTTCTCAAGTGAGATGCATTAAGGGCGAGGAAGGTCATGTGCTTGTTACTCAGAAGGATATAAAGACTAGACGGGAGCCTTACTTCCATAAACTTTTTACTGGGGAAGGAAATAGAGATATCACTTTGGGTGATCTAGCTTCTAGTGAAAGTTACTTGAATCGTGCATGCTATAGACGGATACAAAGAAAGGAAGTAGAGGAGGCTTTGAAGGTTTTGAGACATGGAAAAGGTGTAGGACCGGATGATATCCCTGTAGAAGTATAGAGAGTTTTAGGTGAGCGTGGTTTGACTTGTATAACGAATCTATTCAATGTTATTTGGCGAAGCAAGAAAATGCATGAAGATTGGAGGAGGAGTATCGTGGTGCCTCTTTATAAGAATAAAGGAGACATTCAAAATTGTACAAATTATAGAGGTATCAAGCTGATGTGTCATACTATGAAATTTTGGGAGCGTGTGATCGAAAGAAGGTTGAGGCAAATTTCCAATGTAAAAGAAAACCAATTCGGATTCATGCCAGGTCGCTCAATGACTGAAGCCATCCATTTGCTGAGGAGAACAATGGAGATTTATATAGCTAAAAGGAAGAACCTCCACATGATCTTTATTGATTTGGAGAAGGCTTATGATTCTGTCCCACGAGAGATATTGTGGAGAGTGTTGGAGAAGAGACAAATACTTGTCATGTACATTAACCTCATAAAGGACATGTATGATAGGGCTTTATCTTGTGTAAGGACCCCGTCTGGGAAGACTGGTTATTTTGACATCAACATTGGTTTACATCAAGGTTCTACTCGAAGTCCATTTCTTTTTACTTTGATTATGGACGAGTTGACCAGTCACATTCATGATGAGCTGCCTTGGTGTATGTTATTTGCTGATGATATTGTGTTAATTGACGAGACTAGAGATGGAGTAAACGAGAAGCTTGAGGTCTGGAGACATGAGTTGGAGACTAAAGGATTTCATATAAGTAGGGCTAAGACGGAATATATGGAGTGCACCTTTGATGGAAGCAATAATGAAGGAATCGAGGTGAAGATTTGTGACGATAACATTCAGAAGATAGATTCCTTTAGATATCTGGGATCTATTCTACAACATGATGGGGAAATTGATGGAGATGTTACTAATAGAATAAATGTAGGCTGGCTATAGTGGAGAGGAGCCTTTGCTGTTCTCTATGATAAGAAAATTCCTTTAAAGATTAAAGGAAAGTTTTACAAAGCAGCTATGAGACATGCTATGCTTTATGGATCTGAATGTCGGCTTGTGAACCATAGACATGTGCAGAGAATGAATGTAGCAGAAATGAAAATGCTAAGGTGGATGTGTGAACACACACGTAAAGATCGGATTCAGAATGATGCAATCAGAAAGAAAGTTGACGTATCTCTGATCGAGGATAAGATGCGAGAAAACTGCTTAAGATGGTTTGGACATTTGCAAAGAAGATCAGTTGATGCACCAGTTAGGAGATTCTAGTGTTGGGATGTTGAGCCGGCTAAGAGAGGGCGAGGACGGCCAAAGAAGTATCGGAAAGAGACCATAAGAAGGGATCTTAGTTTTGTGGATATAAGCCCGGGATTGGCCCAAAAAGATCTGAATGGAGGCGAAGAATCCATGTAGCCGACCCTACTGAATTGTGGGAAAAGGCGTTGTTGTTGTTGTTGTTGTATTTGTATGTGTCGTATTAAAGTGAATTGAACATGCTTAGTTCGTAGTTCATACACTTGATTCAGGAGTTAGGTTGTGATTTATGTGCATCATTTTGTATCATTTCATATCATTATGAAGTTTCTTCATTTGCATTCAAAATCATAAAAATCTCACGTACTGCACCGAGAATATTTTGAGTGAACTTAACAATTAATCGACTAAATAGCTTGCGAATGATAGACTTAAGTGTTGCCAGCTTCTTACGGTCGACTCTAAGGCTAGGGTAAAACTACAATTAGCCGCACCAATTTGCATTGATATTTGTGTGGTTTACGAAACCTGGCTATTTTTCTCTCTATATATCTACATAACAAATTAGAGAGGCATAAGCCAAGTTTACACCAACTCAAGATGACTCTCTTTTTGTGTTGGTCTGTCCTTTCACCCATTCGAGGTCTGAGTCTAGACCAACCTCTTGTATCCATTTGTCATTTCCTCTCACGTTATGTCTGTCACATCCCATGTCATTTCTCGTCATTCCTCTCTGCATTCTAACTCATGGCTCCTATAGAGTACAACGTGTTCAGTTCTACATTGGGGGTTGATTGCAGGAGTATAGATACTGGATGATGCAACGTGTGGCGACATACACTTGTTGAGATTGTATGGAGGATCTTCATGGATATAGTCAAGCTGGCCTCCTATGTGAAGTATACCCTATACAAAAGCCACTGCACCAAATTACTAGGTATCGTTCAAGGATAGTAAAGAATACCATTGATGTCGGGAAGGACAACGGTACTTGGTGGTCTTGCTCTTGACAATGGATCTACTTAGATGGTGATGCTCATTGAAGGAGGGGAGGTGGTGATTGGGGGCACTACTTGTGGCGGTGGCATTGCTCACTGTGTTGGTGCTGCTTGTGGGAGGAGGAGGTACAATGCTTGTGGCGGTGGCTCCACTTGGTGGAATCACTAATGTGAGAAGGATGGGAAGTTCTCATAGGAGGAATAGAGGCAATACTCGTGGTGGTGGTTCATGAGAGGGACGAGGCTTAATTTGTACCTGGTAAAGTCCAAGGTTGAATACAAGGACATGAGAAAATTAGTCTAATTAATTATGATTTAAATACCTAGGTTCAATGATCGCAATGCATATCTAGGTAAAAATACATAAAACATAATGTATGCATGCATCTTTTGGTAGCTTTTATAGTGCAAGTTAAATATAATACTACAACATGAAATGCACATACAATGCGTCCAAAGTAATACACATGATACATATAATAATGATTCTGAATTAATCCTTAAGTGTGAAAATCTAAATCACCTTTTTTTTGGTTCATATTAAGTCCCATTTGAAAGTTAAATTCCAGTAGGAAACATAGTTCCATGCTTTTCAAAATGTAAATTCACGTGTTAACAAAGAGATGTAGATATGCTACATGAAAGGGTATAAGCAGAGTTTTAAAATGAAACCAATTTCATTAATTTTGGGTTTAAAATGAACAAGATATTAAGGTTTGAATCAATATATATATATATATATATATATATATATTTAAAAATACATGAAATATTTAATTAGAATGAAATTTACAGATGACGACAAGATTTATTTGTGAAAATCCCTATGTAGTGGTAGTTTTACAATAACTTGAAGCACAAGGCCGGTTTTTGTGTTAAAATTCCATACTCGAATGTAGTTGGGGGGTTGTTTCGGTGCTTGGCTTGACAGACAAAGCATGCTCGGACCACATGGTGTGCTCTGATGGTTCATTCCAGGTGTGGGTCCAGTCGATGTTGCGTGGCTAGGAGGGTGGCACGGAACTGGATCAGGGTCGTAGAATCAAGAAGATCCAACGGTATCTATAGACTAAGATGGCCTTCTCCACCTCCTCCTCGAGCAATGATGGAGGTTGTGCTCCAGTGAACTTACAACTTCTCCTCCTTGCTACTCTGGGGTCGGGGAAGGTTGGGTTAGCTTCTCCTTAGACTAGAAGGGATGAGGTTTCTTCATGGAAGATGAATCGATGTCTAGAGGATCTAGTCAATGCAATGTCGTTGGAGGTGGAGCCGGTGAATGGAGGTCCAACCATTGAAGATCTTTGGATACATGCACTTGTTAAAAAGATAGTTGAAGCCATAGAGAGGAGCTTGGGGTTGAAAGGTGAGTGAATGGAGGGCTAGTCGATGGCAGAGGAATTGAGCCCTAGTTTGTATTCGCCTCCTGCGCAAGGAGGTGACCTTGGTCGAGGTATAGGGGGTGGTGAAGAATAGGAGCGTAGTGGCGAGAAGATGCGTGAAGATCATGGGTACATGGTGAAGATTGTGAGCTTCTCTAAACATAGACATATCATGTGTATGTGGGTAGAAAAAGTAGGAGAAATGATAGAAAGATAAAGAATGATGGAACAAGGAAGAACCTAGAGGATGAATAAGGTCAATCAAGGATGAATCTGGTCTTGGAATCGAAGCTCGAGGGTTTTTAGATACTCGCTTAGCAAGTTGGTCTAGAGCTTGAAGCACAAGTAGCCTTCTAGATGGGCCTGCAGCATGGTGGTGTACCGTGGATCACACGAGAGGGTACCATCTTTCATGGCCTCAACTTGCTCTCTCTCTCTCTCTCTCCCTATCACAGGGAAGAAGGTGAAGCTTGGGAGAACTCTCTCGTGAAGACGGATCCTGATGAATTGGGGGTTATACAATGGTTTTGTTTGGAGGAAGCAAGTGGTTGAATGGGTGGTTTCAATTGCCTGGAAATTTGGGTAGAGACGAGGGGGTTGAAGGAAGAGGTTATGGTGTGAATGAGAGAAGAACATGCGATAAGATGGTATTGGTCTTGAAAAGAGAGGACACGTGGTTCGATGGGGAAAAAGGGATGAAGCGCCGCTAACGAAGAGATGCAATTGTTGGAGGAGGCAACTGCCGGAAATAAACGATGGTCATTGTATCAAGCAATCCATTGGCTCAGGTTTGGGCACGGGTGTACAAGTAGGAGCCGCTAGATCATTTTGTTCAAGGGGTCCATAAAAGGCTTGCTGATGGGATTGAAACAGTCTTATCTTCATATGAAATGGCTAAGATAAGGAGTGAAACTTAATAATGAGCCGGTTAGGTGAAGGACTCTGATTGGGCCACGTAGCCCAATAAAAAATTAGATAAATGAATAAATAAATATAAAATCAAAATAAATTATTATATTAAATCAAATTAAAAACTTTTCGACAAGAAAGTTGTGTAATTTTTAACATTTACAACTTTCTTGTAGAATACAAAACCAAAATACATCGTATATACATACTATTATTTTTGTTAGTATTTTTATGGATAATAAAATACTTCTTTTATTTGTTTTTTATTTTTTTTTGTATTTTTGAAGAGTATATAATATAAAATATATTATATATAATATTAAATTAATTTTATAAGATTTTGAATAAAAAGCAATACTCAGAAAATAAGGAAAACATTAGACACATATATACAACAATTAGATACTTTATTTATGTACAATAAATAGCTATATTTAATTTAATGTGTAAAATGTTAATTTCAGTTATTTAATTGTTAAGTCAATGATTAGTCTAAGATAAGAGGCTAATTAATAGATATAAAGTTTATGAATATGAGATTCATCAGGCTCCGCTTGGTGATGTCTCTCAAACACGAGTAAATGAATAACATAGAAGCAGAAGGAGAAAATGATTATTTACAAAGGAAGAACAAGAAATTGCACTAATGAGGGTGATGGCATCAAATCTTCAACAGAAGAGTCTCTCGACTTTGGGGAGGGTTGGGGGGCGAAGGCCACATGGTTATAAATAAGGATTTGGGAGGGGATGTGATAGAGGTGCATGCGTCAGGGTAAGGGATGAGGCAGCGAGTCATCCAACGTTGATCTTGAATTCGATCGGACGGTGGGGAGCCTGGGTGCGGACGATTGGTTACAGCACTCGGTGTAGCATCCTTATTCCTTCACACAGACATATATGGTGCTGGGGAAGCTACACTGGCAGCTCATTTTTCATTGGTTCTCGATTTTCTTGAAATGAAACTCGTTAGGCTTTAAATCACCATATATCGTCATGTTCTCTGCTAAATTCAACTTATTTAGCATTAAAATCATTTCCATCAAGACTATCAAATTTTAGCGGACTTAGAATTGCTTAAACTGCCCATTCTAAATGGACATGTTAGGAATGTTTGTTTTGCATGGAGTTGAAACATCTATTTCACTCAATAAACTCAGTAAATCCCCCCTAAGTTTCCTGCAAAAGAAAACCAAAAACCTGTGAAAAAATAGTCCGGTGCATCTACTTGGATGTACCATACCTCGTCCAAACCACATTGGCAAGCCACCTCTCCCGGGCCTCCCTCCATGACATAAGCAAAGCCCTGCCCCGCAGAGTTTGTACACTTGAGTCAGGAGCTAGGTTGTCATTTCCCATCATTCCTCTTTCCGCATTCCATCTCATGGTTCCCAAAGAGTAAAACTTGTTCAGTTCTGCTTGGTCATGTCTACTTCTCCTTTGTTGCATTTACTGTTTAAGGAGGCGGATTCACAAGTATACCTTTTGTAACTTTATGGTGCACTCATGTATTGGCTAATTCTTATTTGGAATGATGCAACTTCTTAAACTACCGCAGTTTCAACTCTTGTGAATAGTGTGACACGTCCATTATTAATCCATTATTTCAATGCTTCCACTTTAGCATTCAGATCCGGATCGATACTCCTAAAACATGCACGAACAACGTTCTCCCAAACAGGACAATTGTGTCCGAAAGAGAAGAGCAAAGCGAACGAAGGGAAAGCCCGTTCAGTCAAAGATAAATAGAGGCCTATCACATCGGGAAAAACTAGACTACATCCTATAAGGATAAATACTACAGCATCTATCTGCTTCTTTTCCGTGGATCGACCATGAGATGCTTCTTTTCCATGGATCGACCATGAGCAAGGGTTGATATTTTTTTCAATCCATTCGGAAGAATCGGAGGAATTACATACGTTATATCTGTCTGGATTTTACGTGGATGTTTTGTTGCCAGCACATGCAGACCCTTGAATAGGATACTTTTCCTCTTTAATCTCCCAACCGTTTTCCATCCAATTGCTAAATTAAACACAGGATGATGGTAGAATGTTTCTCGGAAAGCGTGCCACAAAAGTCCCACACCGCAAAATACTAAGATGCAACAGGGTGGTATAATCTTCGTCTCTGGCGCATGTCATGCCGAGCTTTGTAGCAGGAGCTTGTAACCCATGCGGCCCGTTCTTAACGGTGGAAGGACAAACCCATAAAATACCCAGAGGTCGAATCCCAAACATACAACCAACTTTTTTCGTCATATCTTCTTTTGCCCGATAACGTGATATTGATCGTAGTACCTACTCTTGTTTCATGTAGACCAACATATGTATTTTTCTTTCTGATTATCATGGCTGACGTTGACAAAGTAGTTAGATCTTTCTTCGGCGAGCTTATGCCGTGACCCCTTCATTCCGAGATCCCGATAGTCAGAACTTGGAATATGGCTAGCAAGCGGACCCCATGTGCCACGATCAACATCCATATCCCAAGAATCATTTTATTACAATACGATCTTTATTCTAACAATTAAAATACTTCTCCTTGTAGTAGTCACTCTTTTAGATGAAAATTTAAAACCAAAGGTTTCTCATACAAATTAAATCTAAGGAGGAAACCTCCATCGCAACATATGTATTCTTCTTTCTGATTATCATGGCCTCCGTTGAAAAAGTAGTTAGATCTTTCTTCTTTGTAGCAGGAGCTTGTAACCCATGCGGCCCGTTCTTAACGGTGGAAGGACAAACCCATAAAATACCCAGAGGTCGAATCCCAAACATACAACCAACTTTTTTCGTCATATCTTCTTTTGCCCGATAACGTGATATTGATCGTAGTACCTACTCTTGTTTCATGTAGACCAACATATGTATTTTTCTTTCTGATTATCATGGCTGACGTTGACAAAGTAGTTAGATCTTTCTTCGGCGAGCTTATGCCGTGACCCCTTCATTCCGAGATCCCGATAGTCAGAACTTGGAATATGGCTAGCAAGCGGACCCCATGTGCCACGATCAACATCCATATCCCAAGAATCATTTTATTACAATACGATCTTTATTCTAACAATTAAAATACTTCTCCTTGTAGTAGTCACTCTTTTAGATGAAAATTTAAAACCAAAGGTTTCTCATACAAATTAAATCTAAGGAGGAAACCTCCATCGCAACATATGTATTCTTCTTTCTGATTATCATGGCCTCCGTTGAAAAAGTAGTTAGATCTTTCTTCTTTTGCCCGATAATGTGATATTGATCGTAGTACCTACTCTTGTTTCATGTAGACCAACATATGTATTTTTCTTTCTGATTATCATGGCTGATGTTGACAAAGTAGTTAGATCTTTCTTCGGCGAGCTTATGCCGTGACCCCTTCATTCCGAGATCCCGATAGTCAGAACTTGGAATATGGCTAGCAAGCGGACCCCATGTGCCACGATCAACATCCATATCCCAAGAATCATTTTATTACAATATGATCTTTATTCTAACAATTAAAATACTTCCCCTTGTAGTAGTCACTCTTTTAGATGAAAGTTTAAAACCAAAGGTTTCTCATACAAATTAAATCTAAGGAGGAAACCTCCATCGCAACATATGTATTCTTCTTTCTGATTATCATGGCTGACGTTGACAAAGTAGTTAGATCTTTCTTCGGCGAGCTTATGCCGTGACCCCTTCATTCCGAGATCCCCATAGTCAGAACTTGGAATGTGGCTAGCGAGCGGACCCCACGTGCCACGATCAACATCCATATCCCAAGAATCATTTTATTACAATACGATCTTTATTCTAACAATTAAAATACTTCCCTTTATAGTAGTCACTCTTTTAGATGAAAGTTTAAAACCAAAGGTTTCTCATACAAATTAAATCTAAGGAGGAAACCTCCATCGCAACATATGTATTCTTCTTTCTGATTATCATGGCTGACATTGACAAAGTAGTTAGATCTTTCTTTGGCGAGCTTATGCCGTGACCCCTTCATTCCGAGATCCCGATAGTCAGAACTTGGAATGTGGCTAGCGAGCGGTCCCCACGTGCCACGATCAACATCCATATCCCAAGAATCATTTTATTACAATACGATCTTTATTCTAACAATTAAAATACTTCCCCTTGTAGTAGTCACTCTTTTAGATGAAAGTTTAAAACCAAAGGTTTCTCATACAAATTAAATCTAAGGAGGAAACCTCCATCGCAACATATGTATTCTTCTTTCTGATTATCATGGCTGACATTGACAAAGTAGTTAGATCTTTCTTCGGCGAGCTTATGTCGTGACCCCTTCTTTCCGAGTTCCCGATAGTCAGGACTTGGAATGTGGCTAGCGAGCGGACCCCACGTGCCACGATCAACATCCATATCCCAAGAATCATTTTATTATAATACGATCTTTATTCTAACAATTAAAATACTTCCCCTTGTAGTAGTCACTCTTTTAGATGAAAGTTTAAAACCAAAGGTTTCTCATACAAATTAAATCTAAGGAGGAAAAATCCATCGCAACATATGTATTCTTCTTTCTGATTATCATGGCTGACGTTGACAAAGTAGTTAGATCTTTCTTCGGCGAGCTTATGTCATGACCCCTTCATTCCGAGATCCCGATAGTCATAACTCGGAATGTGGCTAGCTATTCTTTCGCTAAAAAACTTTATGGTATTTTTACACCCATAACCCTGAGTAATTTCGTAATAACATTCATAACCCTATATAATCAAGAATTACATGAGAAACCCTGAGTAATGCTTAACTCTTACATGACATAGTCCTATGTAATGTTCTGTTTGGAATGCCTGTTATATTTAATGGTTTCCGTTGAAAAAGATGAAACTACCCCTAAAACTCATTCTTATTTGCAATAGCATGCCATCGTCCCCCTCCCCTTCCTCCCCCTGTCCACCCACGCCGAGCTGCTCCGCCCTTGCCCCCCACCATCGAACTCCTCCTCGAAGCATCGAGCTCTCGTCGAAAACACTCCATGCATCGAGCTGCTCAGCCCCTGCTCGAGCCCCCCTTCCCCCCAGCTCGTGCTCGAAGACCCCCACCTGCTCTCCTCCAAGCCCAGTCGCCGCCACATCAAGTCCCTCCTGGAACCGCCCCTCCCTCCCCACACCACCGCCGAGTTGCTCCTCCCATGCCCGAAACCCCTCCCCACCGCCCCTGTTGAGCTTGAAGCCCGTCGCGCCAAGCCCCCCGCTCGCTCCCACCGAGCTCGAAGGCCGCGCTAAGCAGCACCCCCCCCTCCCCCCCGCCGCGCGCCACCGAGCTCGAAGCCCAGGTGCGCCCAACCCCCTCGTCAAAGTCCCCCGCCCCTGCCGAGCTCGAAGGCCAGTCAAACCCTCACCCTCTGGCTACCTCAACCTCTCCCCTCCAACCTCAGGATGGTGAGGATGCGAGCATCGAGCTAGATGAGAAATGAACTGTATAAGGAAGGTACGAGCTTCGAGCAGGGGAGGATTTACGCGGGGGGAGGGGGGCTTTGAGCAAGGAAGAGGAGTGCGCAGCTCTGTAAGCCAGCTACCCACCTGATAACACGCCTGACCACTCGGGTATAAGGTACAGAAATAGGGTCGTTGCGACCCAAGCGATCATGCCATGTATATCAAGAGAAATCGAACCACTAAATAAATCAAAAATCAATCAAGCACGAATAGCGGTCCTGCTATGTGATTAACCTGGTATAGCACCCAGGGTCGAACTCAAGGAGCACGGATTGGCCGAGAGGCCTACGAAGTAGTCAAAATAAAAAGGAGAAAATCTTTTTAGTGGTTTTAAATTTGTTTTATATTTTTTTGGATTTTTGGATTTTTAGGTTTATTAAGAAAATGATAAGAACAACCAAGCACACAATTCAACAATTTAGTAAAGGTACTAAAAGTCCTGCAAAAATTCCAACAAAAATGTTTTTATGTGTTTTATATTTTGTAGTGTTTTTGGTGAATTTTTGAGAATTTTCTGTTCTTTATTTAATTTTCTAAAAATCAAACAGTAGCTAAAAGAGATGGTACTGTCCAGCCAAGCCAAAAACCCTAGATAAAATATCTAAGGGCTTAAAATGGCCTGGAGGTAATTTTCCTGTAAAGGTGATAAAACAAGGAAAATTTAAGTACCAATTTTATTGTCTTTGGATTTTTAATTTATTTATGAGAATTTTTATGGGTTTTTGAGTGTTTTTAAGTTTTTAGTGATTTTCAGTAATGAAAAATAGCCAAACTTGGCTAGAAACTCAAACAAACTAAACTAAACAGTAGCTAATTTTTAGGGAATTTTTGAAGGATTTTTTATATTTTTTGTGATTTTTCAATCTGGACAGTGCCGAAAATATAGGTTTTTGAATTTTTAAAAATAGCAAACAAAATCAGAAATGTCCTCAAAAATCCGTGAAAATCCTACACCATGGCAAGAGCCATGCATCAAATTCTCATTGGATTTGGAGGTGATTTGATATTTTATTCAAAAATAGAGATAGGGCACTGTGCACAGGGACCAAAGTGCAAATACCCAAAGTACTGGGGGGTCTGGTGCAAAATACCCAGCAAAACACGTGCCACACGCGTGCCATGGGCACTCAGGGACCCAAATGTAATAAAAATAAGTCCCGAGGACTTATTGGTAACAAGTACCAAAAGTCCAGGGGCTTATCTGTAAAATACCCAAAATATAACGCACATGTGGAAATAAATCACGCACAGGGGTATAAATGCAAATAAGTAAAAGATTTCATTCATTCAAGAACAACAAGAACTACAGGGGTCTCTATTGCAAATAAACCAGGTAAACACGTGACGAAGCACGTGGCATACAACGCACAGGGGTATATAAGCAAACAAAATAAAGTACGGGGTCCACAGTGCAATTTTCACAAAAATAAAAGAACTACACTATGTATTTACAGGACTAAAACTAAATGCAGGAAAGAAAGGGAGCCTAAGGACAATTTACCCCTTATTTAATGTCGAAGGCTGGATGTGCGCCACGTCGACGATCTGACGGTGGAGAGAAGCGGGCCCTCCACGTGGAGATCAAACGGTCACGGTGCTCTGGAGGCCAAGCCCTTGGTGTATCGTCGGAGGAGGAGAGGGTGCGTGGCAGATCCGACGGACGAGGCGTGCTGGTGCCTCTTTGACGACCGGCTGAATGACAGAGGTAAAGGTACAGAAAATTAGGTCGTTGCGACCTCTATCACTCAACTAAGTCAATCAAGAAGAAATCAACCACTCAAATCAGATGAAAACAAGCAAGCACAAAATAGAGCGGTCTAGCTATAGGATTAACCTGGTATAGCTCCCAGGGTCGAACACAAGGAGCACAGATTGGCCTTGCGGCCTACGATGTAGTCAGAAATCCGAGGGAATCTTTTTTAGTGGTTTTTATTTGTTTTTACATTTTTTTTAGATTTTTTAAATGATGAGAAAATAAGAGAAAGGAAAAACAAGACAACTTCCACAATTTATTAAACACACCACAACTCAAACAAAAATTCCAGAAAATTGGTTTTTAGGTTTTTTAAGTTTTTTACTGTTTTTGGTGAATTTTTGGAATTTTTCTAATGGGTAAATTATTTATTAAAAATCAAACAATGCGAAAAACAAAGGGTACTGTCCAGCAAGGCTTAAGACCCAAAAATAAAATACTCTTGGATCTCAAAAAGCCCTAAAGGTAATTTTCCTATAATCTAGAAAGAATAAGGAAAATTTAGGCACCCTAATTATTGTTTTTGGATTTTTAATTTAATTTTTATAATTTTTATGAGTTTTTAGGGGTTTTTCAATTTTTAGGGTTTTTAAGTGATGAACAATAGCCAAAATTGGCTAGAAAATCAAACTACAAGCAAGAAACAGTATCTAATTTTTTTAGAATTTTTGGTGGCGTTTTTATATTTTTTTTTGGTATTTTTAAAGTCAAACAGTAGCAAAAATAGGGGTTTTTGAATTTTTAAAAATAATAAATGAAATCAAAAATGTCCTCAAAAATCATAAAAATTCCTACACCATGGCAGGAGCCATGTGTCAAAATCTCATTGGATTTGGAGGTCGTTTGATATTTTATTCAAAAATAAAGGTGGGGTACTGTGCACAGGGACCTAAGTGCAAATACCCAAAAGTTCTGGGGGTTTGGTGCAAAATTCCCAGCAAAACACGTGCCAAGCACGTGCCTGGGGCACTCAAGGACCCAAATGTAAGAAAAATAAGTCCCGAGGACCTATTGATAACTCGTATCAAAAGTCCAGGGGGCCCATTTGCAATTTACCCAAAATAAAACGCACATGCGCATAATCAATGCTCACAGGGGTATATATGCAAATAAACAAAACTTTTTATTCAATGAATAACATCCAGAACTACAAGGGGTCTTATGCAAATATCCCAACAAAACACGTGACGAAGCACGTGGTTCACAACTGGCGGGGGTATACGTGCAAATAAAATAAGTACGAGGTCCTTGATGCAAATATCCCAGAAAATAAACAACTTGAATTAAAAGTTACAGGACTAAAATGAAATAGAACAAACAGAGGGGTCTAGGAGAAATTTACCCCTTTTATTATTATCGACGGCCCGATGTTGACGCGTGGCAGATCTGACGGTGGAGAATAAACGCGCCTTTGACTATGGAAGCGCTGGCCTGATCCGACGGCTGGTGTGCGTCCACGTGGGTGATCGGACGGTGGTGATGCAACGTGGTTCTTCGAAGAAGGCCGGGCTCAGATCGGATGGTCGAGGTGCAGCCACGTGGATGATCGGACGGCGGAGAGACGTTGTGGCTTAACCTCGCTGCTCAACGGCGAAGATCGATCCTCGGGATGATCAGACGATGGCAAGGCTCCGCAGATGGACGGTGAGGATCTGATCTGGAGCGAAGAAGGCGATCGGACGGCTCTGGAGGATGGTGGAAGAACTGATGGCCGGCGAACTTCGCCGGCCTCGTGAATGTGTCTCCGCTCTCCTCTGCTGCGCCTGAAGGTCGGAGAAGATCCGGCGTGAAGTTGCGCAGCTGCTGCGGGTCTCCGATGCCCCGGCCGAGCCCTGGAAGGCTCCGGCGAGGTCGGCGGAGGAGAAGCTCCTGGGAAGATGTCGGGAAGCCTCAGACGGCCTCCTCTTGACCTGCAAAATAGTTCAGAAGCTTCGCGGGTCGAGGGCAAAGTGCCTCGACCCGGTTAGGCGGCGTGAAGTTGGTCTGTGCGTCGGAATGGCGAGCTCCGGCGAAGGTGGTCGGCGGAGGAGCTCGGTTCCCAGATCCTGTGCGATCTGGGTTGTGTGAAGGGGTGAAGAAGGTGCGTGGAGATACGGCGGAGATGATGGTCGGGTCGGAATGGAAGATGGGGTATCGGAGGTGGCTGGCGACGGCGGCGGAGCTACGCGAACAGTAAACGAAAACTCGAAATCTAAGCTATCCTACGGCCTAAGGGTTCTACCTGGGTGGTCGGAGAGACTGGGGAAGAGCAGGGGATGCTCTTGGTCGTAGCCTCGAGGGTCGTCTCGGCCCGAGGCTCGATGCTCGACGCTGGTGGCGGAGCAGCGGCGGCGAAGGACGCCGGATCGATGGTTTCGCCTCCTCTCCTCACTGCAACAAGGGCAAATGCTTGCTGTCACTCTCGCGATGCCTATGGAGGTCACTGGGAAGAAGGAGAGGGTCCAAAGATGGAGCGCGGAGGCGGCGGAGGTCGGGATATATATGGTGACAGCGTCGATTAGGGTTGAGTGGAGACAGCGATGGAAAGCGTTGATTTCATGGCGAAGGATCCGGCGAGGGAGAGGGATGAACGGCGAAGAATCCGGGCATGGGATTTGCGTGGGAGACAGCCTGGAGACGCGTGGAAAAATCGGAGAAGGCGGGGCGGCGCGCGTCTTCCAGAAAAGGAAGGAGTCCGCGGGGGAGTTGACCGGGGTCAACAATCCCCGTGGACCAATCAGAGGCTGCCACGTGTATTCGATTTTTGTTTATTTATTTTAGGGTAGGAATAGGCCGAATTAAAGAAAACTCAAAACATGAAATATTTTTCTTTTATTTTTTTCTATTTTTTGGTGATTTTTAATTAATTTTTGGAAATAAAAATAGGGTAGCTATGTATATAGGTATATGTACACTATATGGATTTTTGTTTTTGATTTTTTTATTTGTTATTTTTATGTATTTTTATGCTCATTTTGTATTTTATTTATTTACATCATAAAATATGGAATAAAATGGTATTTTTATTTTATTTTAATTATTTATACACAAGGGTGAAATAAATAATTGTATACATTTATATACATGGTATCTATACAATGTATTTTTGTATTTTTCATTTTGTAATTTTTATTTGATTTTTGTTTTGTTTCTTGTTATTTTATGTATTTACAAAATATACCATAGAATATTCACAACAAGTTTTGAAAATAAATACATTTATCTATAGGGTTAGATAAATACATGGGTGATGTTTATGTACATGGTGAAAGAAGGGTATTTTTGATCTTTTTGCTTTTCATCTTTTTATTTTGTTTTTAATAACTTTTTACAAAATATATACAAATATTTACTACATATTTTTGGGTGAGGAAAATATATAGTTTTATTTATTTGCAAATATATACATATGTGAGCCCCTATCTCCCTCTACTTTGGCTTTTATGCGGTCAGGCCCATGCTGAGCCCTCCCTTGGGTTAGGTTGCTCAATATTTATTCTAAATATTTCCCTCTTTTTCTTTTTGCTCTTTATTCTTTTATTTTGTGCACAAAAACATGCTAATTATAGGTTTTTACACAATGCATGCTTTTGGTAATTATTTGTATTTACACATATCTACATGTATTTGCAAAGGTTTTTTGTAGCTAAAATAGAAGAATAAAGAGTGATGAATGGGTATTCATCACCCCCCTATGCTTAACTTTGCTAGTCCCTTAGCAAACACTTATTTGAAAAAGAAGTGAAAAAGAAAGAAAAAGAAGAAGAGGAAGAGGATGTACATGGATCAAGGTTGACTTATTAAATTTTCCTTCATTAAATTGAAATATGGAGCTCGATCAGATCTTTGGATTATTAATGTGTCGGAACCTTATTTGGACTTAAGCTTAAAACTCAACAGCCTCCAAGTTCCACTAATCTATGGGCAAGACTCCTCAATAAACCAGATCAGAACAAGTCTACATACACAAACTCTAATGACCATGAATCTTTTCCTTGCGGTGTAGGTGATATGTGGCTCCCCACCTCAGAAGTAACAAAGAAACAACCTCTCTCAACCTGGTAACTCTAATGCCTCAGTCTAGCAACTCTTTCCTCGAGAAGCGGGGTATTCCCTTCTAAGTTCAAGTGCAACCGGCTCAAGAAGAGGGGGTAGAAGTATAGAGTTTTGGAAGCTTAGCCAGTGTAGCTAAGTCTCCCGCTGCAAGCTTCATGAGATGTAACATGGATACCATAAGCTTTTGCTTCATACTCCGGTGGGGTTATTAAATTTTCAATCCGACCCACCACTTTTTTGGAGTTCTTTTTGTATTTTTGCAATTTTTTTTTTCAAGAACTTCTGTACAACATATCTACATGGTGCAGCATATATAAGAAATTTCCCCTTGAGCCAGTAGACTATCCCTCTTTTGAAGCTTTATTGCAACCCACAGCTTCTGTCTTTAGCTTTCAACACCACTAGACCAAGTTGAGGTGCACTTCCTTCACTATAAGAAGAAGAGAGGTTCCGCCTAGAAGTACTACCCTCATATGCTACCCCAAGCCAAAGGAAACTGCCTCCTCATCACCTCATCCGTGGAGAGCCATGTGTAAAGTGCAGGTGCAAGTGAAGCCATTGTCTCTGAGAGTCATGCGTGTGTTGTTAAGTGCTCTACTTAGGCTCATCAAGATGACATATGCTCATAGCCTAGTGGACTCAAAGAATTAAGTCCTTATGGACCTGAAAAGCCTTAACCCTAAGTCCTACAAGGTTCCTCTTGAAGTTAAGTGGATTAAGATCTTGTTCAAGCTCCATTTCTCAATTTAATTCCAGGCTTAGTTTAAATGTCAACTCTCATCCAGGAAAAACTATATACATATATGTACACAAGATGCTATTTACAAATATTTTACAATCATGCAAAATTTTTGAAGAATGTTTTGAAATCATGAATGAATGATGCATGAAGTGCAAGTTTTGCAAAAAGATATTTACAAACATTTACACAAGATTTTTGCAAACCTTTGATTTTCAAAACATTTTGGAAAAATTTTGTACTATATACATAATTTTGATACAAAATATTTACACAAGCTTTACACAAAAGATTTTTGAAATCATTTTTACAAAAATACTTTATACACTAGCTATGTATGTGCAAGAATAAAAGAGGTTTATGAAAAAATTTTTAAATTTTGTGATTTTTAGCCATTTTATTTATTAACACACTCACACAAAGTACGAGTTATGGCTAAAGTATATATGAAATATATACACACCCCCCCTATACTTAGCTCGAACGATGTCCTCAGAGTGATCAAGAGCGATGAAGAAGACATAACTCGTGCTTAGTAAAAGGGAAGTGAAAAGTAATGGCTAAGTACAGGAACGAATAAATGAATAAAATGAGAGGAACTCGGTGGTCTCCCCCTATACTTAGGATTAACTAATCCTAAGTATAGAAAGCTGTACATGAAGGGAAAGCCGAGTGATGAATATACAGAATCTGCCCCCCCTATACTTAGGGTAAAATATCCCTAAGTATAGGCAGCAAAAACAAGAGCAGAAAGAATGAAAAGAATACTCACAGGTCCGACATCCCCCCTATACTTAGGGTAAAGTACACCCTAAGTATAGCATAATCATAAGATGAAAGACGGGATGTGGGACTAAAGAATAGAATGATATGGACAACTGGATCTATACAGGCGGAGGAACAGTGAAAATCAGGCGTGAGATGTAAAAGATGTGAGTCAAAAGACCACATCTCACGCAAAATGAATAGCGGCAATAATAACGTCTCGCGGCTCATGATCTAGAAATGGTTTGAGCCGCTGGCCGTTCACTCGGAAGGTACTCTCAGAAGATAACTCAGATATATCAATGCTACCGTTATCGTGTACCTTTCTGACCAAATAGGGTCCTTTCCATTTGCTCTGTAGCTTCCCTGGAAATAATCGTAGCCTTGCGTCAAACAGCCATACTTTCTGTCCAATCTCAAAATGCTTGTGGCTGATATGAGAATCATGCCACTCTTTGACTTTCTCCTTATAATGTATGCTGTTTGAGAAAGCTGCATCTCTAAGCTCTTCCAAGGCGGCTAACTCTGCCCTCCTCTGGTCTCCTATACCATCTGGATCCATCAATATGTCTGTAACTGCCCAGAGTGACTTGTGCCTCAGCTCAACTGGTAGGTGACAGGGCTTGCCATACACGAGGCGAAAGGGAGATGTACCCAATGGAGTCTTGAAAGACGTCCTATATGCCCACAAGACCGAGTCCAAAAGTTGTGACCAATTCTTTCGGTCAGGGCGGACGACTTTCTGCAAAATATTCTTGATCTCCCTATTCGACACCTCAGCTAGACCATTCGTCTGTGGATGGTAAGGTGTGGCAACACGATGGTCTATACTGAACTCGCTAGCAAGGGCCTTTACCTGGTCGTTGACGAAATGAGACCCCCCATCAGAAATCAGAACTCGTGGAACCCCGAACCGCATGATGATGTGCTTCTTCAAAAATCTGCAAACTGTCTTCGCATCTGCGGCTCGGGCGGGGATAGCCTCAACCCAACGACTAACATAATCTACGGCCAACAGAATGTACTCAAATCCCTGACTCTTAGGGAACGGACCCATGAAATCGATGCCCCATGCGTCAAAAACCTCACAGAAGTGAATGGGCTGCATCGGCATCATATCACGCTGTCCACAAGTGCCCATCCTCTGACAGTCAGTACACCTCTTCACGAACTCATCAGAGTCCTTGAAGAGTGTAGGCCACCACAAGCCGGATTGGAGCACTTTCTGTGCCGTTCTCCTCCCAGAATGATGTCCTCCTGCCTCAAGCTTGTGGCAGTAAGTGAGGACACTATGATGCTCCTCCTGAGGAATACACCGACGCCAGATGCTATCCCCTCCTTCGTGGTAAAGGATGGGATCCTCCCAGTGGTAGGATTTGGCCTTCGCAAGGAAGGTCTCAATCCTCTGCTTGGGCCAGTCTTGTGGAACTTTCCCAGCAACGAGAAAGTTCACAATATCAGCGTACCACGGGAGTGAGGCGATAGCAAGGATCGCCTCATCTGGGAAGGTATCACAAATGGGATCAATCTGCTCAGAATCCTCAGGCGGCTCTAATCGGGATAAATGATCCGCCACCACATTCTTGACTCCAGGCTTATCCTTGATCTCAATGTCGAACTCCTGGAGTAGAAGGATCCATCTAGTAAGTCTGGCCTTGGCATCCTTCTTTGACATGAGGTACCTGATGGCGGTGTGGTCAGTATACAAAGTCACTCTAGATCCAATGATATATGATCTGAATTTATCTAGGGCAAACACTACTGCTAGCATCTCCTTTTCTGTGACTGTATAATTCCGCTGGGCGGAATCCAATGTGCGGCTAGCATAGTGTATCGCAAATGGTACTCCATCCCTCCTCTGTCCCAGCACTGCCCCTACGGCAAAATCGGAGGCGTCCGTCATGATCTCGAATGGGAGAGACCAATCAGGCGGCTGAAGGACAGGAGCCTCAATAACACATTGCTGGAGAGTTTCAAAGGACGAAAGACACTTGTCATCGACAAGGAACTCGGTGTCTTTCGTCAAGAGGTCAGTCAACGGTCGGGCAATCTTGCTGAAATCATGAATGAATCTCCTATAGAAACCAACGTGCCCCAGAAATAACCGTAACTGCTTCAGATTGGACGGCGGTGTGAGTTTCCTAATGACATCGACTTTGGCCGGATCAACCTCCATGCCTCTGTTGGAGATGATGTGGCCAAGCACCGTCCCTTGAGTCACCATGAAGTGACTCTTCTCCCAAGACAGAACCAAGCGGGTAGCAATACATCGCTGGAGCACTCGGTCTAGGCAGTCAAGACAGGAATCGAATCCGTTGCCGTAAACCGAGAAGTCATCCATGAAGACCTCCAAACACTCCCCTACCATGTCCGAAAATATCGACAGCATGCATCTTTGAAAAGTCGCAGGGGCGTTACATAGCCCGAATGGCATGCGTCGAAAGGCGTAAGTACCGAAGGGACATGTAAAGGTGGTCTTCTCCTGATCCTCAGGAGCGATGGCCACCTGGTTGTAGCCCGAGTACCCATCCAGGAAGCAATAATGGCTCTTCCCTGCCAGTCTCTCAATGATCTGGTCAATAAAAGGCAGGGGGAAATGGTCCTTTTTGGTGGCTTGGTTGAGTCTCCTGTAGTCAACACAAACCCTCCAAGAGGTGGGTACCCGTGTAGCAATCTCCTCTCCCGACTCATTGATCACAGTCGTGATGCCCGTCTTCTTGGGCACCACATGCAAGGGACTAACCCACTTGGAGTCGGAAATGGGATAAATAAAATCTGCACTCCACCATTTTGATATTTCCTTCATAACAACCTCTCTTAGGTTGGGGTTCAGTCGCCGCTGGAACTCACGCGACGGCTTTGCCCCTTCCTCGAGATAGATATGGTGGGAGCACAACGAGGGACTAATCCCATGGAGATCTGCTACGCTCCATCCAATTGCCTTGCGGTTCTTTTCAAGAACCTCCATCAGACGGGATTCTTGCTCTCCAGTCAGATCGGCAGAGATGATGACTGGGTACATCTCAGACTCTCCCGCAAGGAACCTATACTTCAACGAAGTAGGGAGCGGCTTTAGCTCTGGACAGCTGGGTGCTGGCAAATCTGGCTTCTGAAGAAGATGTGTGTATGCGGACAATTCTGCCAAATTTGCTTGGGAAAATGATAAAGAACTCTCACAAACTGGATCGGGAGAAGGCGGGTCCTCTACATTGTCTCTGATCTGTTCTGCCTCTACCTCCTCCTCATCTATAGGCTCAGGTGGATCCAGATCTGGCATCTGATCATCACAATCTGCCCAATCAGATTCTGAATCCGAGGGATCTATATCAGACTCGGTGGCATCAGTACCACCGGAGAACAAGGTGGCATCAGCACCACCATCACTGGAAATCGTGTCGCGATCAAGGTCCGACTCTGCTGACTCAATAGTATCCTGAACCAGGGTTGTGCTTTCCAGACTATCCTCTGCTATCATCTCTGCATCAGCTGTATCTGAGTATGAGAGGATGGTCTGTGCTGCAGGATCTGCCCAAATTGCCTCATCATCTGTGATCACAAAATCACAGTCCTGGTGGATGTCTGACTCTGCGTCTGTCAGCTGCTCTGAATCTGTACTGCCATGTGAGCGGGATCTATCTCTGGCTCTGTGGTCCTTAACCGTCTCTATTTGTATACTCTCGCCCTGGACGCGAAAGAATACCTTCCCACTGTCATGGTCAGTCACTGCCTTGGCTGTGGCCAAGAACGGGCGACCGAGGATGATGGGGGAATCGGTCAACGAGTCAGGGGTCTCCATGTCCAGTACGACAAAATCCACGGGGAATTGCAAACCCTGAATCGTGACGACAACGTCTCGCAACAACCCCTTTGGCCTCTTGACAGACCGATCAGCAAACTGAAGGTATGTCCTGCTCTGTCTAAGAGTGCCCAACTCTAAGTGGTCGAGAAGGGCTGCCGGAAGAAGGTTGATCGACGATCCGCTATCTAATAGAGTGCGGTTGAACCTCTGCTCACTAATCTGGCATCTGACATACGGGGCCCCTAAATCTGGCCTCTTAGTCGGCAGATGGTTCTGGATCGCGTAACACGTGGCTTTTGTTAGCACATGAATTTCTGCGGTCTTGTTCCTCTTCTTCCTCCTTACTGTGGTCCTATCTCTTAGGGATCGCTGAAGAAGAGGAATGTGCTGTAAAGCCTCATTGAGGGTCAGCTGGATGTGAAATCGGTCTATCATGCCCTGGCTGAACTCCTCCTGCTCTCTCTTTTTTGGATCTTTTTCTTTTTTCTTCCCCTTCCCCAACTCAAGGGCTCTAGGAAAGGGGATCACAGGGTCCTTCTCAGATGAAGGACTAGGAATAGGCCTAGACGGTTCGATGACCGGATCCTCACAAACATCATTCACCACAGTGGGATCAGAAGAAACTAAACCTTTTCCTTTATTCAAATTAGAATTCTGAGATACATTCATGCGAGGAAAGACAACATTTCTATCAGAATAGATGTTGGTGGCCTCAGTACCACCTCTAGCTGGCTCTACAACTAGACGTCTTGCGGCCTCAGTACCGCGGGCTGGCTCGGCTCTGCTGGTGGTGTCAGTACCACCTCCTCGATGTGGTGAAACGGCGGCCTCAGTAACGCGGTCGGGCTCGGCTCTGCTGGTGGCGTCAGTACCACCTCCTCGATCTGGTGAAGCGGCGGCCTCAGTACCGCCGATGGAAATAGCATCTCGGGTGGCATCAGTACCACCGTCATCATCATGTGCGGCTTCAGTACCGCTCTCTTCTTCCTCATCTGGCGCTCTAGATGATTCCTCGTGTTGTCGCTCAGATGAGGCGCCTCCTGCTGGTCTTCTACCGCTCCTAAGTATGACAAAATCAGCATCAAATAGATCCGACGAGATAACATCAAATGAGTCACTAGAAGTGGTAGGCTCAGTGTGAACTACCTGCTCAGATTTCCTCTTCAAGTTATTCGGATTAGGCTCGATCTGTGCAGGGATAGCGGCCTTCCCTCTCATCAGGTCCCGCATCTCCTGGCGGAACTCGTCCATCTCCCGTCTAAATGTAGCCTGCTGCTCTGTGAAGAGGCGGGCTAGATCATCCATGGCGGGGCTCTCATGGGAGCCCGACGGGTTGCCTCTCTGGTAATGAGGCTGCTGGACCTGGTGTTGCTGCGGCTGAGAGGGGTAAGAGGAAGGATGCTGCTGCTGGTGAGCCTGCTGCTCACGTCTCCAATTCTGTCCCTGCTGCTGGTAGGGACGAGGTACGAAGGATGATGGCTGGTGTGGTGGGGGCTGCTGGTGATCTCTCTGCTGGGAGTACTGCCCTCCCTGACCGGTTGGCTGCTGTTGGGACTGGTTACCCCCATTCCCCCACCTGAATCCGGGATGGTCTCGTCGGATTCCAGGTTGAGGGCGGTCATACCAAATCCCGTTGACATCCATCAACGGTTCCGCATCGTAAGGAGCTGGTGGGAGTACATCCAGAGGCTGATCCGGCTGATATACCACCATCTGTAAGTCTGGAGATGGTGGTGACTGGTAAGAGGGCTGCTGCTGCTGGTACGGCTCCGCCTGTACAAGGTGAACTTGTCTAGGCTGCTGCAAGGAGCTGGAGCGCTGGGACGAGCTGCGGCTGCCACCGGAATCGCTTCGCGACTGAAGACGGGGCTGAGGAGCCGTCTGTGCCTCCTGAAGACACAAGAGCTGGGTCTTCATGTCGCTCAGAGTTTGTGCCATTTGTTCCATCTGAGTTATGCCCTGGCACTGCTTCTTCTCTATTATTTCCATGCGGTCCAACTTCTCGCTGATAATCCCCATGTCCGCAGCGGCCGACTCTGCCTGTGCGGCTGCAACTGTGGACGAACTAGATGGACCTGCATCAACCCGTGCTATCCGCTGATACTGCACGGATCCTGGCGGCTGCTGAGATCTCTGTGTGTACAACCGAGTCTGGGACATCACCATGTAATTTTCGGACATCTCCTCATAGATGGCCCAGACTTGGTTGTGGTCCTTGGCAAAGTAGGACCCGCCGCAAGAAGCATTCACCAGACCCTGAAGCTCTGGTGTCAGCCCACTAAAGAAACTCTGAACTAGGTTCGGCTTCGAAATGTCGTGGTGTGGGCATCTATCCAGAAGCTCTCTGAACCTCTCCCATGCCTCGTGAAATTGCTCGTTAGGGAGCATGGAGAAGTTGTTGATCAGGGCCCTTGCTGCATTCGTCCGCCCGAGTGGATAGTACTTGTTCAAGTACTCGGTGCGGAGTTGCTCCCAGGTGTAAACAAACTTCCCTAGATGTTTTCAGCCAGGCGGCTGCTCTATCTGCCAGTGAAAAAGGGAAGGCCATCATCCGAATCGTATCTTGGTCCACACGACGGTCGTGGACAGTGCTACAGATCATCAAAAACTCCTGGAGATGGAGGTGGGGTTCCTCAGTGGCGAGTCCGTGAAAATGAGGAAGCATCTGCAGGGTGTTCGGAGGGAACTTGAAATCCCCCACGATAGCAGGTATCACCACCCACTGGTGCATCAGTGTAGATCCGGGGTTGTGTAGCTCCCGCATCGGTCTTGCTGCGGCGGCGGCTGCCTCTGCTGCGGCAGCTGCTGCTGCGGCTGCTGCCTCTGCATCAGCGTCAGGAATGTCCTCCGGCTCGCTCGGCTCGTCTCGCTCTCTTCGGAGTCTCTCCAACTCCCTCCTCATCTCTATCATGAATGTCCCCTGACCGCGTAACTGCTGCTGAACCGTCTCTAATGATGCGATCAGGGTGGAGTTAATCGCTCCCTGGTCTAAGACAAAATGTTCGGGCTGGCGATCGTCTTAACTGCCGGCTCCGGCCATAGGGACGTCTGCAAAATCAGATGAGCCCAACTCAGGTTCTGTCAAATTAATTCGTCTTTCCTCGGGCTCATGTCTCTCAGTAGCAGAAGAAAGGGGATCGAGGGGGAACAGGGTGGAATCGAACTCGGGCCCGGAGAGCTGGTCTCGACTCTCACGGGCCAACCTAGATGATGGAGTAGACGCGCCTGAAAGCGGTGCAGCCAGAGGCTGCCTAAGAGATCGTCTACCCATCATCTTGATCTTGGCGAGTTGGGCGGATGGGATCTGGAGAAAATATGATCGCAAAGCAAACCCCCGGTTCACCAACGCAACACAATCTGAAGACCGTGAAAGTTCGGTCAATTTATCTTGTCAATTTTATTTGGTGAACATACAAAATATCAGAGCGCTTACGTGACCTGTTAGGATACCCGATGCTACTCCAACCGACTGGCCCGCACGGAAGAGTCGGTAGTCAGCTAGAAATAACACCGGAGGGTTCTACCTAGGGTACGAGTCACTCTCTCGCGCATCCAAACCATACAAGGAGGGGGTTGCTCTCCCCAAGACAAATTTTTAATGTGAGTGTCTTTTAGGGTCAATAATGTTATCCAGTCCCAATTTTTTTGTTTTTCTTTTTAATTTTTTTTCAAAATAAATACAAGCGGCCTAACGATTTTTCCGATTCTCCTGATGATTAAGCCAAAAACAGAGGGAGAAGACGAAAAAGCCAATGCGCGAAGAAATCAATGATGCATGCAGAGAA
Source organism: Ottelia alismoides (assembly GCA_037367405.1). Lineage (NCBI taxonomy): Eukaryota > Viridiplantae > Streptophyta > Magnoliopsida > Alismatales > Hydrocharitaceae > Ottelia > Ottelia alismoides. The sequence continues at coordinate 567,632 of JAZKJV010003526.1, forward strand.
AGAAATGCGTACCTTGTCTCCAGCACTCTACATGCAAGTGATCCGCGCAGAATTTAAAGACAGAATAAAACTACCTAAATGGTGCAACGGGAAAAACCGGCTTTAGACAAGCAACTTCTATTGATCGTGAAGAACAATAGTTAGCTAACCGAATCGAGTCCGGAGTCCGATCTTGGGAGTCACTCGGTGCCCGCCACAACGGGTCCTGCCAGCGCTGTATGTGACTCCTCACGGCACGTGGTCTCAAATCCAATTAAACTAACTTTTTCAATTAATTTTAGTAAGGTCCAATTACGTTCTATAGGAACAGATATTCTATTAGGTGTTGGGCCTTATAAATTCTACGTCACAATCAATCAAAATTCCTATGTCTAGGGGCTAAAACCGCGAGAAACACCGGAAAAGGCAGCTAGCTATAAAAACCACGATAAAAGCCGCGAAAATCCAAATGGGTCCCCCGAGCACACCGGTGCTCGGCGAAACAGACCCGCTAAGTTACAAATGTCCACAAATGTCCAAGTCCTAAATTATTACAAAAATATTGTTCTCTCAAATAAATGACATTCTTCTTCTTCTTCTCCCTGCTCTTCTTCCCGTGCGGGTCCTCAAAAAGTGTACTCCAAGTTCTCCACGTAGTACCTCGCACAAAAATTAGAAAGAGAGAGAGTGTCAGAAAACAGTTATAATGTAGAGAGACAATATGGAAAAATGACTACAAAGCCGTGCTCCCCGGCAACGGCGCCATTCTGACGACCGGCTGAATGACAGAGGTAAAGGTACAGAAAATTAGGTCGTTGCGACCTCTATCACTCAACTAAGTCAATCAAGAAGAAATCAACCACTCAAATCAGATGAAAACAAGCAAGCACAAAATAGAGCGGTCTAGCTATAGGATTAACCTGGTATAGCTCCCAGGGTCGAACACAAGGAGCACAGATTGGCCTTGCGGCCTACGATGTAGTCAGAAATCCGAGGGAATCTTTTTAGTGGTTTTTATTTGTTTTTACATTTTTTTTAGATTTTTTAAATGATGAGAAAATAAGAGAAAGGAAAAACAAGACAACTTCCACAATTTATTAAACACACCACAACTCAAACAAAAATTCCAGAAAATTGGTTTTTAGGTTTTTTAAGTTTTTTACTGTTTTTGGTGAATTTTTGGAATTTTTCTAATGGGTAAATTATTTATTAAAAATCAAACAATGCGAAAAACAAAGGGTACTGTCCAGCAAGGCTTAAGACCCAAAAATAAAATACTCTTGGATCTCAAAAAGCCCTAAAGGTAATTTTCCTATAATCTAGAAAGAATAAGGAAAATTTAGGCACCCTAATTATTGTTTTTGGATTTTTAATTTAATTTTTATAATTTTTATGAGTTTTTAGGGGTTTTTCAATTTTTAGGGTTTTTAAGTGATGAACAATAGCCAAAATTGGCTAGAAAATCAAACTACAAGCAAGAAACAGTATCTAATTTTTTTAGAATTTTGGTGGCGTTTTTATATTTTTTTTTGGTATTTTTAAAGTCAAACAGTAGCAAAAATAGGGGTTTTTGAATTTTTAAAAATAATAAATGAAATCAAAAATGTCCTCAAAAATCACAGAAATTCCTACACCATGGCAGGAGCCATGTGTCAAAATCTCATTGGATTTGGAGGTCGTTTGATATTTTATTCAAAAATAAAGGTGGGGTACTGTGCACAGGGACCTAAGTGCAAATACCCAAAAGTTCTGGGGGTTTGGTGCAAAATTCCCAGCAAAACACGTGCCAAGCACGTGCCTGGGGCACTCAAGGACCCAAATGTAAGAAAAATAAGTCCCGAGGACCTATTGATAACTCGTATCAAAAGTCCAGGGGGCCCATTTGCAATTTACCCAAAATAAAACGCACATGCGCATAATCAATGCTCACAGGGGTATATATGCAAATAAACAAAACTTTTTATTCAATGAATAACATCCAGAACTACAAGGGGTCTTATGCAAATATCCCAACAAAACACGTGACGAAGCACGTGGTTCACAACTGGCGGGGGTATACGTGCAAATAAAATAAGTACGAGGTCCTTGATGCAAATATCCCAGAAAATAAACAACTTGAATTAAAAGTTACAGGACTAAAATGAAATAGAACAAACAGAGGGGTCTAGGAGAAATTTACCCCTTTTATTATTATCGACGGCCCGATGTTGACGCGTGGCAGATCTGACGGTGGAGAATAAACGCGCCTTTGACTATGGAAGCGCTGGCCTGATCCGACGGCTGGTGTGCGTCCACGTGGGTGATCGGACGGTGGTGATGCAACGTGGTTCTTCGAAGAAGGCCGGGCTCAGATCGGATGGTCGAGGTGCAGCCACGTGGATGATCGGACGGCGGAGAGACGTTGTGGCTTAACCTCGCTGCTCAACGGCGAAGATCGATCCTCGGGATGATCAGACGATGGCAAGGCTCCGCAGATGGACGGTGAGGATCTGATCTGGAGCGAAGAAGGCGATCGGACGGCTCTGGAGGATGGTGGAAGAACTGATGGCCGGCGAACTTCGCCGGCCTCGTGAATGTGTCTCCGCTCTCCTCTGCTGCGCCTGAAGGTCGGAGAAGATCCGGCGTGAAGTTGCGCAGCTGCTGCGGGTCTCCGATGCCCCGGCCGAGCCCTGGAAGGCTCCGGCGAGGTCGGCGGAGGAGAAGCTCCTGGGAAGATGTCGGGAAGCCTCAGACGGCCTCCTCTTGACCTGCAAAATAGTTCAGAAGCTTCGCGGGTCGAGGGCAAAGTGCCTCGACCCGGTTAGGCGGCGTGAAGTTGGTCTGTGCGTCGGAATGGCGAGCTCCGGCGAAGGTGGTCGGCGGAGGAGCTCGGTTCCCAGATCCTGTGCGATCTGGGTTGTGTGAAGGGGTGAAGAAGGTGCGTGGAGATACGGCGGAGATGATGGTCGGGTCGGAATGGAAGATGGGGTATCGGAGGTGGCTGGCGACGGCGGCGGAGCTACGCGAACAGTAAACGAAAACTCGAAATCTAAGCTATCCTACGGCCTAAGGGTTCTACCTGGGTGGTCGGAGAGACTGGGGAAGAGCAGGGGATGCTCTTGGTCGTAGCCTCGAGGGTCGTCTCGGCCCGAGGCTCGATGCTCGACGCTGGTGGCGGAGCAGCGGCGGCGAAGGACGCCGGATCGATGGTTTCGCCTCCTCTCCTCACTGCAACAAGGGCAAATGCTTGCTGTCACTCTCGCGATGCCTATGGAGGTCACTGGGAAGAAGGAGAGGGTCCAAAGATGGAGCGCGGAGGCGGCGGAGGTCGGGATATATATGGTGACAGCGTCGATTAGGGTTGAGTGGAGACAGCGATGGAAAGCGTTGATTTCATGGCGAAGGATCCGGCGAGGGAGAGGGATGAACGGCGAAGAATCCGGGCATGGGATTTGCGTGGGAGACAGCCTGGAGACGCGTGGAAAAATCGGAGAAGGCGGGGCGGCGCGCGTCTTCCAGAAAAGGAAGGAGTCCGCGGGGGAGTTGACCGGGGTCAACAATCCCCGTGGACCAATCAGAGGCTGCCACGTGTATTCGATTTTTGTTTATTTATTTTAGGGTAGGAATAGGCCGAATTAAAGAAAACTCAAAACATGAAATATTTTTCTTTTATTTTTTTCTATTTTTTGGTGATTTTTAATTAATTTTTGGAAATAAAAATAGGGTAGCTATGTATATAGGTATATGTACACTATATGGATTTTTGTTTTTGATTTTTTTATTTGTTATTTTTATGTATTTTTATGCTCATTTTGTATTTTATTTATTTACATCATAAAATATGGAATAAAATGGTATTTTTATTTTATTTTAATTATTTATACACAAGGGTGAAATAAATAATTGTATACATTTATATACATGGTATCTATACAATGTATTTTTGTATTTTTCATTTTGTAATTTTTATTTGATTTTTGTTTTGTTTCTTGTTATTTTATGTATTTACAAAATATACCATAGAATATTCACAACAAGTTTTGAAAATAAATACATTTATCTATAGGGTTAGATAAATACATGGGTGATGTTTATGTACATGGTGAAAGAAGGGTATTTTTGATCTTTTTGCTTTTCATCTTTTTATTTTGTTTTTAATAACTTTTTACAAAATATATACAAATATTTACTACATATTTTTGGGTGAGGAAAATATATAGTTTTATTTATTTGCAAATATATACATATGTGAGCCCCTATCTCCCTCTACTTTGGCTTTTATGCGGTCAGGCCCATGCTGAGCCCTCCCTTGGGTTAGGTTGCTCAATATTTATTCTAAATATTTCCCTCTTTTTCTTTTTGCTCTTTATTCTTTTATTTTGTGCACAAAAACATGCTAATTATAGGTTTTTACACAATGCATGCTTTTGGTAATTATTTGTATTTACACATATCTACATGTATTTGCAAAGGTTTTTTGTAGCTAAAATAGAAGAATAAAGAGTGATGAATGGGTATTCATCACCCCCCTATGCTTAACTTTGCTAGTCCCTTAGCAAACACTTATTTGAAAAAGAAGTGAAAAAGAAAGAAAAAGAAGAAGAGGAAGAGGATGTACATGGATCAAGGTTGACTTATTAAATTTTCCTTCATTAAATTGAAATATGGAGCTCGATCAGATCTTTGGATTATTAATGTGTCGGAACCTTATTTGGACTTAAGCTTAAAACTCAACAGCCTCCAAGTTCCACTAATCTATGGGCAAGACTCCTCAATAAACCAGATCAGAACAAGTCTACATACACAAACTCTAATGACCATGAATCTTTTCCTTGCGGTGTAGGTGATATGTGGCTCCCCACCTCAGAAGTAACAAAGAAACAACCTCTCTCAACCTGGTAACTCTAATGCCTCAGTCTAGCAACTCTTTCCTCGAGAAGCGGGGTATTCCCTTCTAAGTTCAAGTGCAACCGGCTCAAGAAGAGGGGGTAGAAGTATAGAGTTTTGGAAGCTTAGCCAGTGTAGCTAAGTCTCCCGCTGCAAGCTTCATGAGATGTAACATGGATACCATAAGCTTTTGCTTCATACTCCGGTGGGGTTATTAAATTTTCAATCCGACCCACCACTTTTTTGGAGTTCTTTTTGTATTTTTGCAATTTTTTTTTTTCAAGAACTTCTGTACAACATATCTACATGGTGCAGCATATATAAGAAATTTCCCCTTGAGCCAGTAGACTATCCCTCTTTTGAAGCTTTATTGCAACCCACAGCTTCTGTCTTTAGCTTTCAACACCACTAGACCAAGTTGAGGTGCACTTCCTTCACTATAAGAAGAAGAGAGGTTCCGCCTAGAAGTACTACCCTCATATGCTACCCCAAGCCAAAGGAAACTGCCTCCTCATCACCTCATCCGTGGAGAGCCATGTGTAAAGTGCAGGTGCAAGTGAAGCCATTGTCTCTGAGAGTCATGCGTGTGTTGTTAAGTGCTCTACTTAGGCTCATCAAGATGACATATGCTCATAGCCTAGTGGACTCAAAGAATTAAGTCCTTATGGACCTGAAAAGCCTTAACCCTAAGTCCTACAAGGTTCCTCTTGAAGTTAAGTGGATTAAGATCTTGTTCAAGCTCCATTTCTCAATTTAATTCCAGGCTTAGTTTAAATGTCAACTCTCATCCAGGAAAAACTATATACATATATGTACACAAGATGCTATTTACAAATATTTTACAATCATGCAAAATTTTTGAAGAATGTTTTGAAATCATGAATGAATGATGCATGAAGTGCAAGTTTTGCAAAAAGATATTTACAAACATTTACACAAGATTTTTGCAAACCTTTGATTTTCAAAACATTTTGGAAAAATTTTGTACTATATACATAATTTTGATACAAAATATTTACACAAGCTTTACACAAAAGATTTTTGAAATCATTTTTACAAAAATACTTTATACACTAGCTATGTATGTGCAAGAATAAAAGAGGTTTATGAAAAAATTTTTAAATTTTGTGATTTTTAGCCATTTTATTTATTAACACACTCACACAAAGTACGAGTTATGGCTAAAGTATATATGAAATATATACACACCCCCCCTATACTTAGCTCGAACGATGTCCTCAGAGTGATCAAGAGCGATGAAGAAGACATAACTCGTGCTTAGTAAAAGGGAAGTGAAAAGTAATGGCTAAGTACAGGAACGAATAAATGAATAAAATGAGAGGAACTCGGTGGTCTCCCCCTATACTTAGGATTAACTAATCCTAAGTATAGAAAGCTGTACATGAAGGGAAAGCCGAGTGATGAATATACAGAATCTGCCCCCCCTATACTTAGGGTAAAATATCCCTAAGTATAGGCAGCAAAAACAAGAGCAGAAAGAATGAAAAGAATACTCACAGGTCCGACATCCCCCCTATACTTAGGGTAAAGTACACCCTAAGTATAGCATAATCATAAGATGAAAGACGGGATGTGGGACTAAAGAATAGAATGATATGGACAACTGGATCTATACAGGCGGAGGAACAGTGAAAATCAGGCGTGAGATGTAAAAGATGTGAGTCAAAAGACCACATCTCACGCAAAATGAATAGCGGCAATAATAACGTCTCGCGGCTCATGATCTAGAAATGGTTTGAGCCGCTGGCCGTTCACTCGGAAGGTACTCTCAGAAGATAACTCAGATATATCAATGCTACCGTTATCGTGTACCTTTCTGACCAAATAGGGTCCTTTCCATTTGCTCTGTAGCTTCCCTGGAAATAATCGTAGCCTTGCGTCAAACAGCCATACTTTCTGTCCAATCTCAAAATGCTTGTGGCTGATATGAGAATCATGCCACTCTTTGACTTTCTCCTTATAATGTATGCTGTTTGAGAAAGCTGCATCTCTAAGCTCTTCCAAGGCGGCTAACTCTGCCCTCCTCTGGTCTCCTATACCATCTGGATCCATCAATATGTCTGTAACTGCCCAGAGTGACTTGTGCCTCAGCTCAACTGGTAGGTGACAGGGCTTGCCATACACGAGGCGAAAGGGAGATGTACCCAATGGAGTCTTGAAAGACGTCCTATATGCCCACAAGACCGAGTCCAAAAGTTGTGACCAATTCTTTCGGTCAGGGCGGACGACTTTCTGCAAAATATTCTTGATCTCCCTATTCGACACCTCAGCTAGACCATTCGTCTGTGGATGGTAAGGTGTGGCAACACGATGGTCTATACTGAACTCGCTAGCAAGGGCCTTTACCTGGTCGTTGACGAAATGAGACCCCCCATCAGAAATCAGAACTCGTGGAACCCCGAACCGCATGATGATGTGCTTCTTCAAAAATCTGCAAACTGTCTTCGCATCTGCGGCTCGGGCGGGGATAGCCTCAACCCAACGACTAACATAATCTACGGCCAACAGAATGTACTCAAATCCCTGACTCTTAGGGAACGGACCCATGAAATCGATGCCCCATGCGTCAAAAACCTCACAGAAGTGAATGGGCTGCATCGGCATCATATCACGCTGTCCACAAGTGCCCATCCTCTGACAGTCAGTACACCTCTTCACGAACTCATCAGAGTCCTTGAAGAGTGTAGGCCACCACAAGCCGGATTGGAGCACTTTCTGTGCCGTTCTCCTCCCAGAATGATGTCCTCCTGCCTCAAGCTTGTGGCAGTAAGTGAGGACACTATGATGCTCCTCCTGAGGAATACACCGACGCCAGATGCTATCCCCTCCTTCGTGGTAAAGGATGGGATCCTCCCAGTGGTAGGATTTGGCCTTCGCAAGGAAGGTCTCAATCCTCTGCTTGGGCCAGTCTTGTGGAACTTTCCCAGCAACGAGAAAGTTCACAATATCAGCGTACCACGGGAGTGAGGCGATAGCAAGGATCGCCTCATCTGGGAAGGTATCACAAATGGGATCAATCTGCTCAGAATCCTCAGGCGGCTCTAATCGGGATAAATGATCCGCCACCACATTCTTGACTCCAGGCTTATCCTTGATCTCAATGTCGAACTCCTGGAGTAGAAGGATCCATCTAGTAAGTCTGGCCTTGGCATCCTTCTTTGACATGAGGTACCTGATGGCGGTGTGGTCAGTATACAAAGTCACTCTAGATCCAATGATATATGATCTGAATTTATCTAGGGCAAACACTACTGCTAGCATCTCCTTTTCTGTGACTGTATAATTCCGCTGGGCGGAATCCAATGTGCGGCTAGCATAGTGTATCGCAAATGGTACTCCATCCCTCCTCTGTCCCAGCACTGCCCCTACGGCAAAATCGGAGGCGTCCGTCATGATCTCGAATGGGAGAGACCAATCAGGCGGCTGAAGGACAGGAGCCTCAATAACACATTGCTGGAGAGTTTCAAAGGACGAAAGACACTTGTCATCGACAAGGAACTCGGTGTCTTTCGTCAAGAGGTCAGTCAACGGTCGGGCAATCTTGCTGAAATCATGAATGAATCTCCTATAGAAACCAACGTGCCCCAGAAATAACCGTAACTGCTTCAGATTGGACGGCGGTGTGAGTTTCCTAATGACATCGACTTTGGCCGGATCAACCTCCATGCCTCTGTTGGAGATGATGTGGCCAAGCACCGTCCCTTGAGTCACCATGAAGTGACTCTTCTCCCAAGACAGAACCAAGCGGGTAGCAATACATCGCTGGAGCACTCGGTCTAGGCAGTCAAGACAGGAATCGAATCCGTTGCCGTAAACCGAGAAGTCATCCATGAAGACCTCCAAACACTCCCCTACCATGTCCGAAAATATCGACAGCATGCATCTTTGAAAAGTCGCAGGGGCGTTACATAGCCCGAATGGCATGCGTCGAAAGGCGTAAGTACCGAAGGGACATGTAAAGGTGGTCTTCTCCTGATCCTCAGGAGCGATGGCCACCTGGTTGTAGCCCGAGTACCCATCCAGGAAGCAATAATGGCTCTTCCCTGCCAGTCTCTCAATGATCTGGTCAATAAAAGGCAGGGGGAAATGGTCCTTTTTGGTGGCTTGGTTGAGTCTCCTGTAGTCAACACAAACCCTCCAAGAGGTGGGTACCCGTGTAGCAATCTCCTCTCCCGACTCATTGATCACAGTCGTGATGCCCGTCTTCTTGGGCACCACATGCAAGGGACTAACCCACTTGGAGTCGGAAATGGGATAAATAAAATCTGCACTCCACCATTTTGATATTTCCTTCATAACAACCTCTCTTAGGTTGGGGTTCAGTCGCCGCTGGAACTCACGCGACGGCTTTGCCCCTTCCTCGAGATAGATATGGTGGGAGCACAACGAGGGACTAATCCCATGGAGATCTGCTACGCTCCATCCAATTGCCTTGCGGTTCTTTTCAAGAACCTCCATCAGACGGGATTCTTGCTCTCCAGTCAGATCGGCAGAGATGATGACTGGGTACATCTCAGACTCTCCCGCAAGGAACCTATACTTCAACGAAGTAGGGAGCGGCTTTAGCTCTGGACAGCTGGGTGCTGGCAAATCTGGCTTCTGAAGAAGATGTGTGTATGCGGACAATTCTGCCAAATTTGCTTGGGAAAATGATAAAGAACTCTCACAAACTGGATCGGGAGAAGGCGGGTCCTCTACATTGTCTCTGATCTGTTCTGCCTCTACCTCCTCCTCATCTATAGGCTCAGGTGGATCCAGATCTGGCATCTGATCATCACAATCTGCCCAATCAGATTCTGAATCCGAGGGATCTATATCAGACTCGGTGGCATCAGTACCACCGGAGAACAAGGTGGCATCAGCACCACCATCACTGGAAATCGTGTCGCGATCAAGGTCCGACTCTGCTGACTCAATAGTATCCTGAACCAGGGTTGTGCTTTCCAGACTATCCTCTGCTATCATCTCTGCATCAGCTGTATCTGAGTATGAGAGGATGGTCTGTGCTGCAGGATCTGCCCAAATTGCCTCATCATCTGTGATCACAAAATCACAGTCCTGGTGGATGTCTGACTCTGCGTCTGTCAGCTGCTCTGAATCTGTACTGCCATGTGAGCGGGATCTATCTCTGGCTCTGTGGTCCTTAACCGTCTCTATTTGTATACTCTCGCCCTGGACGCGAAAGAATACCTTCCCACTGTCATGGTCAGTCACTGCCTTGGCTGTGGCCAAGAACGGGCGACCGAGGATGATGGGGGAATCGGTCAACGAGTCAGGGGTCTCCATGTCCAGTACGACAAAATCCACGGGGAATTGCAAACCCTGAATCGTGACGACAACGTCTCGCAACAACCCCTTTGGCCTCTTGACAGACCGATCAGCAAACTGAAGGTATGTCCTGCTCTGTCTAAGAGTGCCCAACTCTAAGTGGTCGAGAAGGGCTGCCGGAAGAAGGTTGATCGACGATCCGCTATCTAATAGAGTGCGGTTGAACCTCTGCTCACTAATCTGGCATCTGACATACGGGGCCCCTAAATCTGGCCTCTTAGTCGGCAGATGGTTCTGGATCGCGTAACACGTGGCTTTTGTTAGCACATGAATTTCTGCGGTCTTGTTCCTCTTCTTCCTCCTTACTGTGGTCCTATCTCTTAGGGATCGCTGAAGAAGAGGAATGTGCTGTAAAGCCTCATTGAGGGTCAGCTGGATGTGAAATCGGTCTATCATGCCCTGGCTGAACTCCTCCTGCTCTCTCTTTTTTGGATCTTTTTCTTTTTTCTTCCCCTTCCCCAACTCAAGGGCTCTAGGAAAGGGGATCACAGGGTCCTTCTCAGATGAAGGACTAGGAATAGGCCTAGACGGTTCGATGACCGGATCCTCACAAACATCATTCACCACAGTGGGATCAGAAGAAACTAAACCTTTTCCTTTATTCAAATTAGAATTCTGAGATACATTCATGCGAGGAAAGACAACATTTCTATCAGAATAGATGTTGGTGGCCTCAGTACCACCTCTAGCTGGCTCTACAACTAGACGTCTTGCGGCCTCAGTACCGCGGGCTGGCTCGGCTCTGCTGGTGGTGTCAGTACCACCTCCTCGATGTGGTGAAACGGCGGCCTCAGTAACGCGGTCGGGCTCGGCTCTGCTGGTGGCGTCAGTACCACCTCCTCGATCTGGTGAAGCGGCGGCCTCAGTACCGCCGATGGAAATAGCATCTCGGGTGGCATCAGTACCACCGTCATCATCATGTGCGGCTTCAGTACCGCTCTCTTCTTCCTCATCTGGCGCTCTAGATGATTCCTCGTGTTGTCGCTCAGATGAGGCGCCTCCTGCTGGTCTTCTACCGCTCCTAAGTATGACAAAATCAGCATCAAATAGATCCGACGAGATAACATCAAATGAGTCACTAGAAGTGGTAGGCTCAGTGTGAACTACCTGCTCAGATTTCCTCTTCAAGTTATTCGGATTAGGCTCGATCTGTGCAGGGATAGCGGCCTTCCCTCTCATCAGGTCCCGCATCTCCTGGCGGAACTCGTCCATCTCCCGTCTAAATGTAGCCTGCTGCTCTGTGAAGAGGCGGGCTAGATCATCCATGGCGGGGCTCTCATGGGAGCCCGACGGGTTGCCTCTCTGGTAATGAGGCTGCTGGACCTGGTGTTGCTGCGGCTGAGAGGGGTAAGAGGAAGGATGCTGCTGCTGGTGAGCCTGCTGCTCACGTCTCCAATTCTGTCCCTGCTGCTGGTAGGGACGAGGTACGAAGGATGATGGCTGGTGTGGTGGGGGCTGCTGGTGATCTCTCTGCTGGGAGTACTGCCCTCCCTGACCGGTTGGCTGCTGTTGGGACTGGTTACCCCCATTCCCCCACCTGAATCCGGGATGGTCTCGTCGGATTCCAGGTTGAGGGCGGTCATACCAAATCCCGTTGACATCCATCAACGGTTCCGCATCGTAAGGAGCTGGTGGGAGTACATCCAGAGGCTGATCCGGCTGATATACCACCATCTGTAAGTCTGGAGATGGTGGTGACTGGTAAGAGGGCTGCTGCTGCTGGTACGGCTCCGCCTGTACAAGGTGAACTTGTCTAGGCTGCTGCAAGGAGCTGGAGCGCTGGGACGAGCTGCGGCTGCCACCGGAATCGCTTCGCGACTGAAGACGGGGCTGAGGAGCCGTCTGTGCCTCCTGAAGACACAAGAGCTGGGTCTTCATGTCGCTCAGAGTTTGTGCCATTTGTTCCATCTGAGTTATGCCCTGGCACTGCTTCTTCTCTATTATTTCCATGCGGTCCAACTTCTCGCTGATAATCCCCATGTCCGCAGCGGCCGACTCTGCCTGTGCGGCTGCAACTGTGGACGAACTAGATGGACCTGCATCAACCCGTGCTATCCGCTGATACTGCACGGATCCTGGCGGCTGCTGAGATCTCTGTGTGTACAACCGAGTCTGGGACATCACCATGTAATTTTCGGACATCTCCTCATAGATGGCCCAGACTTGGTTGTGGTCCTTGGCAAAGTAGGACCCGCCGCAAGAAGCATTCACCAGACCCTGAAGCTCTGGTGTCAGCCCACTAAAGAAACTCTGAACTAGGTTCGGCTTCGAAATGTCGTGGTGTGGGCATCTATCCAGAAGCTCTCTGAACCTCTCCCATGCCTCGTGAAATTGCTCGTTAGGGAGCATGGAGAAGTTGTTGATCAGGGCCCTTGCTGCATTCGTCCGCCCGAGTGGATAGTACTTGTTCAAGTACTCGGTGCGGAGTTGCTCCCAGGTGTAAACAAACTTCCCTAGATGTTTCAGCCAGGCGGCTGCTCTATCTGCCAGTGAAAAAGGGAAGGCCATCATCCGAATCGTATCTTGGTCCACACGACGGTCGTGGACAGTGCTACAGATCATCAAAAACTCCTGGAGATGGAGGTGGGGTTCCTCAGTGGCGAGTCCGTGAAAATGAGGAAGCATCTGCAGGGTGTTCGGAGGGAACTTGAAATCCCCCACGATAGCAGGTATCACCACCCACTGGTGCATCAGTGTAGATCCGGGGTTGTGTAGCTCCCGCATCGGTCTTGCTGCGGCGGCGGCTGCCTCTGCTGCGGCAGCTGCTGCTGCGGCTGCTGCCTCTGCATCAGCGTCAGGAATGTCCTCCGGCTCGCTCGGCTCGTCTCGCTCTCTTCGGAGTCTCTCCAACTCCCTCCTCATCTCTATCATGAATGTCCCCTGACCGCGTAACTGCTGCTGAACCGTCTCTAATGATGCGATCAGGGTGGAGTTAATCGCTCCCTGGTCTAAGACAAAATGTTCGGGCTGGCGATCGTCTTAACTGCCGGCTCCGGCCATAGGGACGTCTGCAAAATCAGATGAGCCCAACTCAGGTTCTGTCAAATTAATTCGTCTTTCCTCGGGCTCATGTCTCTCAGTAGCAGAAGAAAGGGGATCGAGGGGGAACAGGGTGGAATCGAACTCGGGCCCGGAGAGCTGGTCTCGACTCTCACGGGCCAACCTAGATGATGGAGTAGACGCGCCTGAAAGCGGTGCAGCCAGAGGCTGCCTAAGAGATCGTCTACCCATCATCTTGATCTTGGCGAGTTGGGCGGATGGGATCTGGAGAAAATATGATCGCAAAGCAAACCCCCGGTTCACCAACGCAACACAATCTGAAGACCGTGAAAGTTCGGTCAATTTATCTTGTCAATTTTATTTGGTGAACATACAAAATGTCAGAGCG
>JAZKJV010003528.1:0-64316 GCA_037367405.1 Ottelia alismoides
TGCAGTCGCGGACCGTCGATGCTTGCTCCGATCTTCATTGGTTTCTCCATGTGGTGAAGCCGCCGCGGTGTCGGCCGCGGCGGCTGGTCTGGTCACGCGGCGGCCAGTGCCGGCGCTGTGGCGTGACGCTCGATCGGTCGGACGATCTGCACCGAGTCGGCCGCCTTGACGCCGGCAAGCACCGCGTCGGCATCCTTCATCTTGCGCTTGGGTGGCTTCTTCATGTCGAGCTTGTCCGGATGCGCTTGCGCGAACGACTCGCGCACCGTCTCTTGACGTAGGGACGACCAAGTCGGTGCCGGACGACGTCGCGGAATGCTCGCGAACCGCCGACTCGCGTGCTGCCGCGAGTTCGTCCAGTCGGCCGGACAGTCGCCACGACATACCGCGACCGAAATCGACAAAGCTCGCTCTGTCGCGGTCTTTCTTCCAGAGCTTGAACTCGCGATCTATCGCATCTTTGAAGAGCTTGGCCAAATGCTTGGCCATCTTGACCGAAGCTTCATCGCCAAAGAAGTAGAACCGGCGAATGTCGCGATTCTCGCGCGTCCACCACGACACCACGTCGCAAAAGCGACCGATGGCGTTGAGCTGTACGAAGCCGGATGGTTGGCGAAGCCGACGAACAACGAGTCCGTCATGCACTCGGTCTGCCGAATGTCGGCCTCGCTGAGAGACAGACCGTATTCGGTCAGAATGTCGGCCGCTTTCTCGGCCGCGGCCAGCGCTTCCGCCTCCGTGGCGCCGTTGGCCACGGTTTTGGCGAGTAGCGCTTGCACTTTCGCAAGTATTTTCCGCTTGCGGTCGTCGTCCATTGGTCATTCTCCGAGTAATCGAAGCGAGAGCGCTTCAATGTCCGGCGCAATGTCTGCGCCGGATGTTGAAAAGCTCGGTCGGTCGGTGTCGTCAGTCGATGTTGACTTTGGCCAGCACGCGGCTCGCTACTTGCTCGATCTGGTAGCGCTGATCCGCATGCTTCGCGTCGTGTGCGTAGGAAGTGATCGCCTGCGCAAAATCCCAGGCCGTGACCGGATCGGCGCCATCCTGCTCGCGGCCTATGGCCACGATCTTGACGGCGTATCCTTCGAGAAACCGAGACCGGTCAGAAAGTCGAGCTGTGTCTCGGCCTTCTTGGCGATCACCAATTTCTTGGCGGCACGCACGCCGGCAACCAGCCGTTGCGAGTCGCCACCGGCGAACGTGTCGAGCGCCGGCAACGCTTCCTCAATGAACCGATCCGGCGCGCGCGAATTGTGCCGGATGGTCGCCGTCTGCCGATTCTCCACCCCCCAGAGGATGCGATTGCAGCACACGGCTCGAAGGTACATCGTCGTCAGCTCGAGTACACCGGCGCCGGTTTCGGAGTTCCGAGCGATGAAGCCGCGGAACATCAAATCCGGATTGCCTTTGCTATCCTTGCCGACTTCGATCGGATTCAGGTCATCGCAAAGAAACATAAAACACGTCGCGATCGCTCGCGAAAAGCGTCGTCGTCTCTCTGGTTACTGGCGTATTCGGATCGTAAGTTCCGGTCCGCCAGTTGAGGACTCCTGGCACCTTCCAATTGCCATTGCTGGCGATCTTCTGGACAGCGTCGACGACTTCCGAGTCGTACACGCGACCATACTTGGTCGACGTGACCGCTCGCATCGTGTCGCCGCTACCAAAGAGCTTCGAAGCGAAGTCGTCCGGCTGCATCGTCGCGACTAATTCGAGATTGGCCGCGGCGACCGTCGGCGGTAGAGCGCGAAGGAAAGCCACCGGCGAGCCGGTCGTCTCTCCATCGTCGCTCGAGACGCGCAGTTGCGCGCACAACTGCCTAAATGACCAGTCGGTCATTCCGACACGACGATCGCCGATCTTGGCGAAAAGCTCGCCAGTCTCGTCGTCGCCGTCAAAAGCAAGATCAAGTAGAATATTCGTCGCTCTGCCACGAATGCCGCCGCCGGCTCTTCACCGCCGCCGCCAAATCGGACAGAGAGAGAAATCTCTCGTCATCGGCGCGAGCGGACCATTGACGTGCAACCGTCATGTCCGCTTTACCTTTGCTCGCATCGAAAGAACGAACACCAACCGACGACGCAACTACGTCCATAGTGAGGACTCCGATTCACGATGCTTGATTGCATCTCTGTCGGCCGCACGAGTCGGCCGATCGAGATACAATCCAGACGAGTCCGGATTGTCGTCGTCGGTTTCCTATTCACGATTTCAAAGAGCGTCCGGCTTTTCATGTCCGGTCCGGCGCTTTCGCTCCGTGAAAAAAAGATAGCTAAGCCAATCGATATTTGCCAACGAGTAAATTGCATGGTGCAATTGCGTTTGGAGCATGGCTCGGCTATCGTACTGCATCGGTGTGCATATGGAGAAGATCTTGCGATGAACACAACCGCCGCCGCGGCGCTGGAATCGGCCAACGCGAGCGCGACCGTCGCGAGCGACAGCGTCGGCCGCCGGCTGGTGCTGCAGCGCTATGGCAATGACTGCGCCGTGGCGTGCGTCGCCACGCTCGCGGCCGTCGACTACCGCGCGGCCGACGCCGCTCTAGGCCGACCGACCGGACCGGTCATCGTGCCGAAGATCGTGGACGCGCTCCACCGATTGACCGGCCGTCGGCACTATCAGACCAAGCGGCAAGCCGGCACGAAGCTCGCCGCGTGGCGATCGCCGGCCGGCGCTGCCATGGTGCTGGTCAAGCCGCCGTCAGGCCATGCCGACGCCATGGCCTACCGACGCGGTCATTTCGTGGTGCTGGACGGCTGGCACGTGCTCGACCCCGGGACGAGCCGGCTTGCGCCATCTCGCCGGCCGACGCGTGCCGCGTGTCCGACTGGCTCGTCTGCTATGCGATTCAGCCGGATTTCCGCTGATGTCGCACATGCACCGACCGATCAACCATCAACGGCAAAGCCCCGGCGCTGTATCCAAGCCTGTCTGGCCATGCTGCTCGACAAGCCGCAAGGCGTGGTGCTGGGCGCTATCTTCGACGCCACGCCGCGCACACGGCAGACCCCATGGCCTCGTGATGCGCTGGAAGCGTGCCGGATCCTGGACCCTCCGGGCGCGCAGTGGGAGCTGTTCACGCCGCCGATCACCCGGCTGGTCGAGCTCGGCAAGATGATCGCCGATCGGGCGCCGGGAGAGCCGTTCGTGGCTTTCGTCAGGCTGCCACGCGGCAAGCGGTCGGTGGGTCACGCGGTGCTGGTGCGCGACAATGTCCTGCACGACCCGGAGATGAGCGGCCCGACTCCGCTGATCCACGACCTCGACATCGCCCGCCTCGGGCACGTCCAGTGCCTTCTGATGCGTGCCGCCGCCGTCGAAGCGGCCAAAAGAAAAGGGCCGGTGTGACCCGGCCCTCCTTCTCCCCCATGGCCCCGAAGGGCCCGATGATCGGGCTGTAGACGTCAGCCCACCGTCCGCGGCCGGCGGGCACCACGGCCGAGGGTCCGACGAACGCCGGCAGCCGCGCGAGCGGCCGCAGCCGTCGCCCGGGCCGCCACGGCCTGACGAGCATTACCGGCCCGACGGCCAGGAGCACCGCCACCGGCAGCCGCCCGACGGCTGGCACCGGAACCACCACCACCACCGAACGCGAGACGCGCGCCGAGAGTCTTCGTGGAACATGACCTCTTTACCTCGAGTTATCGCGCACGGCGGCGCGGGTTGGTCACAGCCCGGATCGGGCAAGTGGCATTCTTCCTGAACGCACGAATCACGCAACCGCGGCCGTCGATTTTCGCCTCTTGGGCTTCTCGCCATCGTGTCGCGTCGACAGGTCGAGCATCACCCCGCTCGGCACGCCGATCGACGTCGCCGGATCGAACTCCGGCCGGAAACCCGGCAGCTCGCCGGCCTCTCGGGCCTCCAGCGCCTTCTGCTCGCTCGCCTTGCCCTTCCGGCTGCGGCCCCGCTGGCCCATGAAGGTATCGAGGAAGATGACGTCGCAGGGGAGCTTGGTGTCCGCGAAGATCTGGCGATTGGACGGGTTGGTGTAGATCACGACCGAGCGCGGGCCGCACCGTCTCCAGCGCCGCGGTCAGACCCTCGACGCACCGCTTCTTGGTCGAGACCGTGATGTGCTGCTGCATCTGGACACCGACCACCGGCGCGCCGGTAGGGATGCCGAGATGGCAGAACTCCGTGGCTCCGCTCGTCGGACCAGGCCAGCGCAGGCATGAGGGTCAGGCCGGCCTCTTGAAAGAACCTGCCCATCCATCGGCGCCGATAGATCTGGTGGATCTGGACGACGCGGGGCATGTCGATCCAGGTCGAGAAGTCCGGCTCGAGGACGCGCTTGAATCCCGCGTTGATGAGCTGGGCCGTCTTGCCGGCCCGGATCGCCCCAGAACGATTTCGAAGTGCTGATCGTCCGTCCAGAATCCGACGATCGATCGCGGGATGTCCAGCTTGCGCGTGCTGTACTGATGGACATTCCAGAGGATCAGCCCGTCTTGCGGCCAGTCGGCGTTGAAGGTGACCATCTTGTTGTCCCATTCCTCCAGGCCGTCGAGCAGACGGTCTTCGCGGAGATCGGGGATGCCCCAGTCGTTGGAGGACGACAGCCTGGCGCTGGGCGTCCAGCTGCATCGCCCCTTCAGGAGCGTCGGCTGGTCACGGATGTCGTCGATTCGGGTGCGCTGCTTCTCGGCGACGTGAAAGAGGTCGTAGACCTCGAGGGTGGAGAAGCCCAGGGCCTCGATCGACAGGTCCGCATCGGCGAGGTCGCGGAGCTGGTGCTCGAGCCTGGTCAGGTCCCACGAGCTCGTCGACGGGATCTGATTGAGCGCGATCTGCAGCCATCGGCGCTTCTCGGGTGACAGGCCGCCGACCTTGACGACGGGCACCTCCTCCATGCCGAGCTTGCGGGCCGCGGCGAGCCGGCCGTGCCCACCGATGACCATCATCCGCTCGTCGACGATGAGCGGGTCCACGAAGCGGACGTCGCTGATCGACTGCGCGATCAGATTGATCTGCGCCGCGGTGTGCTTGCGCGCGTTCTCGGGGTCTTCGACGATCTGTGAGATCGGCACATATTCCAACACGAGACTCCCATCGTCGGTCGCCTGACGCAATTTCGTGTCGGTCGATGTCGGCCGCCTGGCCATTGATCACCTCCTGGTGCAAGAGCGACTTGCCTCTACTGCAAGCATCGATCAAAATCGACACGATCACAAAGAGTTGCGATTGGGAAGATGAAGACACGCGGCACCGCTCGCACCAAAGCCAAGAAGAAACCGAGACGTGTCGAGCCACCGGCGATCCGCCCGGTCGGTCGGCAGCACAAGTTCAGCCTGCAGCAAATCGAGGAAGCGCTGCGGAGGAACGGCGGGATCTTCACGCACGCGGCCCAAATGGCTCGAGAACAATTACGGCATCCCATGCTCGCGCAAATTGATCGACGACGCATGCCGTCGCAATCCCCACCTTCAAGAGCTGGTCATCAACGGCCGAGAGGAGCTGAAGGACATGGCGGAGGGCGGCCTGCGCAACCTGCTGATCAACTCCGACAAGTCGGCCATCTTCTACACGCTCACGAACTTGGCGCACGACAGAGGATACGGCTCTAATGTCAGGCATGTCGGCGGCGACGGCGGCCCGATCCGAGTCGCCTCCATCTCCGCATCCGTCGATCTCTCAGGACGAACAAACGAGGAGGTTGCGCTCCTCTATCGACAGGCGCTTGGCATTACTGACGAAGGCTAACGAAAATCCGGACAGCCATCCGGTCATTGTCGAGCACTGCGCGCGCGACCCCGTAGCATTCATTCAAGATTGGGTCTGGACGTTCGACCCACGAGCCGGACCAGACGAGCCGAAGGCGATTCCTTTCGACCTCTGGCCCAAGCAGCGCGAATACGTCTGTTCTTCGGCGAGATGGAGCGGAAAAAATCCGAGTTCGTCGTCGAGAAGAGCCGTGACGTCGGCATGTCGTGGCTGACCTGCGTCCTGTTCGTTCATCGCTTCCTGTTCGTGAACGACTGGAAAGGAATGTTGATCGCCAACAAGGAGGCGAACGTCGACATCCCCGGCGACATCGACTCGCTCTTCGAGAAGATGCGCTTCGTCATGCGCAACCTGCCGAAGTTCCTTCTTCCCAGTCGCTTCAACTGGCGGCTGCACTCTCGCCACAGCACCTCAAGAAATCCCAACAAGGGGTCGGCCGTCGTCGGCCGCATCGGCGAGAATGCCGGCCGTGGTGGTCGCGCGACCTGCGTGGTGCTGGACGAGGCCGCGCACATTCCGCGCGCCCACCTGGTCGATCGCGCCATCTCGGCCGTCGCGCAGACGATCGGCTGGGTCTCGTCGGTCAACGGCGAGGGCAACACCTTCGCGCAGAAGCGCAACCGCGGCACCATTCCGGTCTTTCGGCTCCACTACAGCGACGATCCGCGGAAGGATGCCGCCTGGGTCCGCAAGATGAAGGCCGAGAAAGACAAGGTGCTATGGGCCCAGGAGTACGAATCGATTACGGCGCATCGGTTGAGGGTATCGTCATCCACCAACGAGACGGTCCGCGCGGCCGTCACCCTCCGCCGGCGCCTTCTCCACGATCCGCCGGAGACCTTCGTCAACGCGAGGACGCCCGGCGCTGCAAGGAGATCGCGCTCCGGATGAAGGACGCCACCGGTGTCGCCGGTGTCGACGTCGGCGGCCAGGGCAAGGCCGAATCCGTGTTCGTGGTGAAGCGTGGCGGCCTGATCGATACGCCCGTGGTCTGGAAACAGGCCGACACGATCGAGGTCGCCAACCTCGTGCTCGAGGAGGCGGTCAAGGCCAAGGTCGACCTGATCAACTACGACGAGGTGGGGTCGGCCAGGGCGTGACGGCGGCCTTTGTGCGTCGGCGCTCGAAATCGATCCGGGTCTGCGGCGTCAATACCGGCGTGCCACCCACGGACATGGTGTGGTCGGACGGTCGGACGTCCGACATGGTGTTCTCGAATCTCAAGGCCGAGCTATGGAACCGCGCGCGCGAGGCCTTCCGTCGATCCTGGGAGCTGCCTGGCCTGGCTCGACGACGAGGAGGGCGGAGTCCTGCACTCGCCGATCGACTGCGTGCTGCTGGCCGACGACGACGTGCTGATTCGCCAGCTGTCGACACCGACGCAGAGGCATACCGAGAGAGGGCTGCGGCAGATCGAGAGCAAGGCCGAGCTGCGAACTCGCGGCGTCGCCTCACCCGACCGCGCCGACGCCCTGGTCCTCGCGTTCCACATTCCCCAGAAGCCGCTGTTCTATATCGGGCGGTGATAGTCGCCCGTGACCCCGCAGCTCGTCGCGAATGGCGATCTTCTCCACGATCGGCCTGTTGTCGGCCAGCTTGTTGCAGGCCTCGTGCGCCAGGACCAGGTTCTCCTGGTGGTTCGAGCCGCCCTTGTCGATCGCGATCAGGTGCTCGATGGTCTGGTCTCCCTCGGGCATCACCCCGCCGCAGTAGAAGCAGCGGTTCCCGTCCCGCTGCAGTAGGGCCAGGCGCTTGTCCTTCCCCGTCTGCCTCGAGCGCTTGACGATCCCCATGTCGGGCGCCGGCTGGCCACGAAGGAAGGCGTCCAGGCATTGCCGAGCGAACCCACTGGCCTTGAGCCCGCCCTTTGCGTTCGTGTAGACGAGCTGCGTGGCTCCGTGCGCTACGAACCGCGCCCACTCGTAGGGATTGGTCGGCTGCATCACCTCGGCCCCGGCCCTCCTCAACCAGGCGGCAAAGTGCTGCCGGCCGGTCGCGATCATGGCTGGAACCCTCTGCGCCGTTTCAGCTCGGCGACAGTCGTGACCTGGATTTCGACATAGGGGAACCCGCGAAGACGCTCGTTTTCCTCGAGCCAGGCCCGGGCCTCGTGCTCGGTCGCGAAGCGCTTAGCCAATGCCGGATGCATGGTGAAAAGCGCGCACCGCCGCAGCACATGCACCCGTAGATCGGTAAGATACGCCGTCCACCGTGCGGGATGGGGCCAGGTGAACTCGTTGTGGCTCCACACGACGAATAGATCATCCGGCAGATCCGGGTAGTCCAGCGCGAGCGACGGGATCTTGTGGGTCACGGTTTCGCCTCCCCGGCAAGGCGGCGAGCGGTTTCATTGATCACCTCCACCTCCCCGGCAAGGCGGCGAGCGGTCTCGTCGATCACCCCGAGCACGTCGTCGAGTGTGGTCGCGTCGTCGTCGTTGAAATTGGCGATGGATACGAAACGGCGGTACCGCGCTTGTAAAGTGACGCGGAGGTCGTCGGCCGCTTGATGCACCGACTTGGAGATTTCCTCGGGGATGTCGACGGACGCGGCCATGAGGCCGCCCCACAAGCACCACGAACAAGCCCGAGGGTCGTATGGCGCTTGCACTTGGCGGCCTTGTGCGTCGCGCGCGGCGACGTCTTTGGTCCAGCCGCGCTCGACCCTTGCCCTGGCCGCCCGAAGCGCCTCGATCCTGGCGCTCGCGTCGAATGTGCGAACCGTCGTCATGGCTCGACACTCGCCAGAAGTCGTTTCTTCGTGCGATCGATCACCCCCAGCACCGTGGCGAGCTTGGTGTCCGGATGGTCATTGAACGCCTCGATCGAGTTCCCTCGACCCTCGAGCTCGAGCGTCTTCTCGATCTCCTGGCACGTCTCGTGACAGACCGGACCGAGCGCGGCGCAGACAGCGCCGGGACAGACACCAACGGCACGCCTTCGGATGCGTGACGGTGACCGGATCGCCGTTGGCGTTTCTCGCGTGCCATCCTTTGGTCCAGCCTCGCTTAAGCTTCGCGCGTGCTCGATCGAGCGTGAAGATCACTTGCGGATTCATGGCTCCAAATCCTCGTAGCGGATGCGATAGACGGACGGATGAATCATCGTCCGGCGGAAACGCGCGAGCACGTCGACATCCGGCACTTCCGCCGGCACGCCGTCGACGGCATAGATGGAGTAAAACGTGTGCTCGCCGACTTCCGCGGTCGGATCGCCAAGCGTCTCGCGCATCTGACGGTGCTTTATCTTGACCGTTCTACTTTCCACGGCTCGGCACTCCGAGCTTGATCAATGACGCGATCTCGTCAGCATCGTTCCGTGGCTCGCTATAGTCGCGGAAATCTTCCGCGAAGAATGGAACGATCGAGCCATCGTTCTCGATGAACAACGCGCAATCGCCACGCATCCAAATAGACGGCGATCGGCTGTCGCTGCTGGCTGGCCGATACGCAAAGCGCATCGTCCGAGTCCATTGAAGCCGATTCAAGATACCGCAAGCCACGTCAACGGCGGCGCTGGCTTGGCCTAACTCGTGCTCCGTTGATGTTCCGGCACTTTCCAGATCGTAGAGCACCACAGACTCCACGATCGTTGCCACCGTTTCGTTAACTCTCACGATTAGCGACATGATCGACTCCACTTGCGCCGCGATCGCCGCGACAACGGAAATCTATCCGACATCCATCAGATTGCGCAGTGCAATCTATGCAGTTGCGCTATGCAATTTCGCATGATGCAAAATCAGACGATCATCGATAGAGTTCGGTCGTAGAAGCAACGGAGTCGACCATGAATAGCAATCTAGCCGTGGCAAAGGAAATCATCCGGCAACTCGGTGGACAGCGCTTTGTCACCATGACCGGCGCAAAGAACTTCACCGGCGGCGATCGGCACGTGAGCTTCAGCTGCCGCGGTTTGCTGGTGTTACCGTCAATGCCGTTCATATCGAGCCTAGGCGGCGACGATCTCTATGCGATGCGCTTTCTGCGCGTCGCTGGCTCGAAAGTGAGCGAGATCAAGAAAGTCGATTCCGTCTACTGCGACGCACTGGCCAGCACGTTCAGCGACGTCACCGGATTGGCCACCGGCCTCTGAGTCACCACAGCGGCGCCGACCGGCACCGCTCCACCATAGGAGGTCGAAGTCATGGCAATCGGAAAGATCGCCACGGCCAAAGCCGAGAAGCTAGGCCGCGACGGTGCCACGCCACACGACGCGTACGACGCGGCCGAGTCGTTGTTCGGCAGTGGAACGCGGCCAGAGAACGCGGACAAGCGCCGCGAGTTCTGCGACGTCTACAGAGCGGCATTCGCCGCGGCCGGCTACGTCTGGCGGACCATCGACTCCAACGCTCGCCGCAATGCTAGCGGCGTCGTGGAGCGCGCTCCGGAGCGCAAGCCATGAACATACTCGACAAGATCGAGCGCGAGCGAGCGCGCAAGTCGAGGGTGGACGAGAAGGTCCACGACGCGCTCGAGAGGCGGTGTCATCTGGCGGAGCAGATCACCATGATGGACGGCCGGCTGGCGCTCAAGGCGCGCGAGCTGGCGCGCGCGGTCATCGACCCATCGTGGATCACCGAGGAGGCGCGCGTCCAGCTGTCTTATTCGATCTTCGAGACCGTCGACACCATCGAGATCACCACCGACATCGACAGGACATCATGAGCACCACCGACATCGACACACGGCCGGACTCGTTCGACAACCTATACATCGGCCAGACCAGGGCCGAGACCGACGTGATCAAACTCAAGATAGCCAGGCAGAGAGCGCTGGCCGCGCTCGCCGAGAGCGAGGGCCGGGTCCTCCTCAAGGCCCGCGAGCTGGCACGCGCCACGATCGATCCGAGCCAGGTCGATCAAGCGGTGCGCGAGGTGCTTGCCGCCTCGCTCCTGACCGCGCTCGACAAGGTGCATTTCACCAACGGCATCGAGTACGTGTGAAGGAAAGGGACGAACCCCATGACACTCGAACCCGAAGACTTCGAACACCTCAAGAGCTTGTTCGCGGACATAGAAGGAAGGCCGCAGCCCTACTCGCCCAACGGAGCGCATGACTACCAATGCCTGGCGGTGTGCCCGGAAACCGTCATCACGACCTCGTTCTACCGCTGCGGTCAGCACGGCGTGCCGATTCCGAGTTACGACGCGATGGGTAAGGGGATCGTCTTCTACTGGCCGCAAATCAGCTGGACCGACTGGCTCGAGGCCGTCGCCAGAGCAACGAAAGCCACGAGGGCAACATGAACGGAACCGACTACGAATCGGAGCTGAACGCCGTACGGGTCAAGCTCTCCGATCAACGCACGAGCGACTCGGCCTTCTTTGCGGCGCAGCGACGCGAGCGCACCATCCTTTTGAACCTGGCCGACGAGCCGGCAATGGTCGAGCTCAAGGCCAAGGAGCTGTCGAAGCTGATCATGGACTCCAACGCCGACGAGCACCTCGTCCGGTCATTGGCGCGATCGATTTTGCGAGCGCTGGGCGCTCTACCGGAGGGGTTCAGATGAGGAGCGTGTCCATGATGACCGAGACGGCTCTGGATCTCATAGAGCAGGCCGATCGATGCAACCCCGGCGCGCGCGAGGTTCACATCCAGAAGGTCTTGCGGCCCTTCTGCCAGGGACTTGGTGAGCGGCACCTGTTGCTCCTCCTGCGTGTCGCCATGTTCGGCCTGATAACCGACGACGGCCCACACGCGGCGGTGTTCAAGGCTATCGACGAGGCAATCGCAGCCATCAGGGAGAGGGGTGTCATGCCGCTGATCTCGATTGCGGGCCTGCACCCGCCGAGCCGTGATGCGGCGGTCGGCCATCCGGTCGGCTATTGGAGCATCCCCTCGGTCGAAGCGCCCGAGCCGCCGATGGGTCAGACCTTCGATCGGCCGCTTGATCCGACGAAGGGCCACGAAGACCCCCGCGACGTCAATTGGTACGCGTCGATGGTCGATCGAGACACGGCGCATCGCTACAGGCCCTTCTCGACGTTCGACCGACCTCTCGAACTCTCCCCGGATCGCATCATCACGCAGGGCGACAAGAGGAAGATCGAGCGCATGCTCGGCACCTCACCACCCGATGAGTGCGACGGCACGGTCAACGTCGAGAGCGATCGGGGGAAGCTGGCTTATCGCCAGCAATCGACGCAGATGTTCGGCGTCAACGGAAGAGAGCCGATGGAGACCATGACGCCCGACACGAGCCCACCGATCGGCACCAGCGATCCATCGGGCGAGGAGAGTTGACATGGCCATGGCCGATTACCGCCTCTGCGACGTGTGTATGAGCAAGGCGTTCTACGACGCCAACCTGAGCTACCAGAGCACTACCGACCCCGAAGAGATGATCAGAGGGTGGAACGGCGTAAAGCTGCACTGGCTCGGCGATTGGGCCGTGCTCTGTCGTGAATGTGCGAAGACGCACAAATGCGAGATCGTGAAGATCGAGCGTGCCGAGGCCGCACCACCGACCGCGTCCACACCCGATGGCGACGGCACGAATGAGCAAAAGGAGATCGAGCAGGAGCAGGAGGAAGGCATTCGGGATGAAGAGTGGGTTTGGGATGGTTGCCAGTGCGCTCACACACAACGGCCACCCTGCTACTTTTGCGAGAACGCGACCGAGAAGGAATTCGAGTCCTGGCAAGAGCGCTATGACCGAAAGGTCCGCAGGGGGTCGGATCGTGAGCGCTACGGTCCGCAAAAAGGCCATGGCACCCACTGTTTCCGAGGTGCTGCTTCGGATCGCTCGTGGTGCTACGGCCGAGCGGCCAGAGGTGATCTGGTCCGCCAGTGACGATGGGGAGGTCGTGTCCTTGCAATTCGTCGTCGTCGTGAACCTGCCAAATCAAATCGACCCCGTGGAGAATCTGAAGTCCTACATCTCCCTGTTTGCGCGTCAGAGCCCAGAGGTATTGCGGCAGCAACTGGATCGATTGGTGCATGCCGCTATTCAATGCATGAACCTCAAGTTGCAGAACATGGGGGCGTCCATCCGTTTGAGGCTGTTCACCCTAAATCAGGAGTCGCCATTGTGAGCCGTGCGGGAAATCCGACGATCATCGAAGCAATCAGCGAGATCATGGCCAGGCATGGCATGCTACAGAAGGATTTCGCGCAACTGCTCCGCATGGAGCCGTCGACCATCAATCGGTGGATGTCGGGCGCCGTGAAGCCGCCACGCCACGCCGAGCTTTTCGTCCGGCTGCTCTACGACGACCGAATGCTCGTGGAGACCATCCGGCACCTTCCCGAGGATCTGTTCGCCACCAAGCCGTGACGGCAGACGCCACCGCCGAGTGACCATAAAGCCCCGCTGGCACGGCTAATGCGGGGCTCCTATGGCTATCACCGACCGGCTATTGTCCATCTTCACCGGCGCGTTCCGGCGCAAGGCCACGCCTAGCCCCGATCCGTCGGCTTCGTTCCTGGCGCGCAAGGCCAGCGCGGCCGCCGCCCTCCTCGTCAACGCCGGCGTCGGTCAGCCGGTATGGACCCCGCGGCGCTTCGATCGCCTGGCCGACGAGGCCTATGTCTGGAACGCGATCGCCCACTCGTGCGTGAAGAGGATCGCCACGGCCGTCGCCGGCGCCTCGTGGCTGCTCTACGACGACGGCAACGGCGACGAGATCGAGAAGCACCCGATCCTCCAGCTCCTCAAGCGACCGAATCCGACCATGACCGGGCTGGAGCTGATCGAGGCCTTCGTCGCCTTCAACCAGCTGGCGGGCATCTCCTACATCGAGCAGGTCTCGCCGAGCTCTGGGCCGCCCCGTGAGCTGTGGGTGCTGAGGCCGGACCGCATCCACATCCTCGAGGGCGCCACGGGCGTTCCGGCCGGCTATCGCTACGAGACGGCGAAGGGCCGGCGAGACTGGCCGGTCGACCCCATCACCGGCGACAGCGACATCATCGCCTTCAAGCAGTTTCATCCGCTCCACGACTGGTACGGCCTGTCGCCGGTCGAGCCCGCCGCCGCGTCGATCGACGTGAGCAATGGAGCCAGGGCCTACAACCAGAAGATCCTTGCCAACGGCGCGTCGGTCCCGGGGATCATGGTGTTCAAGTCGCCGCTCGACGATGAGCAGATCGAGGCCGCGGAGTCGGCGCTCAACTCGCGCTGGCGGGATCCGGAGAGCATGGGCGGCTATCGCATCCTCGGCGGCGACTGGAGCTATATCCAGACCGGCGCCAGCGCCCGCGACATGCAGTTCTTCGAGCTGACGCAGCAGTCGGGGCGCGAGATATGCGCCGCGTTCGGCGTGCCGCACATCCTCGTCATCCCCGGCGAGAGCACCTACGCCAATCGCGAGCAGGCCTACCTCGAGCTGTACGAGGCCACGGTCCTGCCGATCATGCGCAAGATCAGGGACCTCCTCAACGCCACGCTGTGCCGGCGATTCGGCGCCGTCCGCCTCGACTTCGACGAGGACGACATTCCGGCGTTGGAGCCCAGGCGGCAGGGCCGCAGAGAGGGCGTGATCGCGCTCTGGACCGCGGGGCTGATCACCAAGAACGAGGCCAGAACGTCGCTGCAGTTCGACGAGATCGGAGCGGAGGGCGATCGCTTCGCCGAAGTGAGCTTCATGCCGAGCGGCAACGCGTCCGGCCGGCAGGCCAAGCCGCCCGAGAAGCCCGGAACACCGGCCGGAGGCCAGGACGACCGAGGCGGCGCAGACCAGGCGGCGAAGGAGGTAGGCGAAGCGGCCGTCGTCCCTTTCGACACCAAGGCCGGCGGTGACGAGGACGACGAGCCTCCGCAGGTCCCCGAGCCGGGCGGCTACCTGAACGAGATCGTCGACCAGCTACCCGACGGCGAACTCACCGATGAGCTGCTACCGATCATCCGCAACGCCATGGTTCGCGTCGGCGAGGAAGCGGTGCGCGGGGCTCGTGTCGACTTCGCCTTCGACGTCCTCGATCCGAAGGTGGTCGAGTACCTGGAAACCTACGGCGCCACCCGCATCAAGCAGCTGATCGGCACCACCACGAGAGCAGCGCTCGCCCGGTCGCTCACCGACGGCGTCCAGCGCGGCGAGAGCACGGACAAGCTTCGGCAGCGCGTCCGCGACGTCTTCAAGGTGGCCAGCGAATCGCGAGCGCAGATGATCGCGGAGACCGAGATCGGCAACGCGTCCGGATTCGCGGCCGAGGCCGCCATGGTCCAGGCCGGCACTCGGTACAAGGTGTGGCTCGCGACCATGGACAGCCACACGCGCGACACGCACCGGGCGATGAACGGCCAGATCCGAGAGGTCGGCGAGCTGTTCGAATCGCCGTCCGGCGCACGCGGCAAGGGGCCGGGGCAATTCGGCGTGGCAGCCGAGGACATCTACTGCCGATGCGCCTCGATCGCTTACGAGCCCGAGGAGGAGGAAGGGCAGGAGATCCCGCAGCAAGTCCTCGATCGTCGGCGCAAGGAGGTCGGCGACCGCTGGCGCGAGATCGACGAGATCAGACGGGCCTTCGAGGTGTCGGCATTCGAGGCCGTGCAGCGCGGGCTCGACCGGCAGCGCCGCAGTATCGAGAACGCCATGTTCTGGGCTTCCCTCCGGCCGCGAAAGTGAATCCGCAGCGATCCGGCAGACGATCGCCCGGCTCCTGAGCATACGCCACGCCGACGTAACCACGGATCGGCGAGATGTCGGGAACAAAGCGCGCGGCGGTCGAGTACAAGAGCGGCCCCCTCACGATCGAGCGAGTGATCGAAGGTAGGCTGGAAGGCTACGCCTCGACGTTCGGCAATGTCGATCGTGGGCGTGATCGGTGCGTGAAGGGCTGCTTCACCGACACGCTCCGCGACATGCGCGAGAAGGGCGGTCGCTTCCCCTGGATGCTCTACGGCCACGACACCGACAAGATCGTCGGCGAGTTCGAGTCCATGGAGGAGGACGATCGCGGCCTGCGCGTGGTCGGTAAACTGTGGCTCGACGATGCCCCGCATCCCGAGCTGGCC
Organism: Ottelia alismoides; assembly: GCA_037367405.1. Taxonomy (NCBI): domain Eukaryota; kingdom Viridiplantae; phylum Streptophyta; class Magnoliopsida; order Alismatales; family Hydrocharitaceae; genus Ottelia; species Ottelia alismoides. The sequence continues at coordinate 15,681 of JAZKJV010003528.1, forward strand.
AAGATGATCGTCCGCGCGATCCAGAGCAAAGCCGGCCCGATGGGCATGAGCATCGGCTATCGCACCAAGCTCTACGACTTCGACAAGGACGGGATCCGCAACATCAAGGCGGCCGAACTGCTCGAGGTGTCGCTGGTGCCGATTCCCATGAACCCCGATGCGACCGTGAGCAGATTCAAGTCGGCGTCCAACGGCGATCTACCCGGCATCCGGGCGGTCGAGGCGGCGCTCCGTGACGAGTTCGGCTTCAGCCGGGCCCAGGCGGAGTGCATCGCGACGCACGGCTACAAGCACTTCCTCGCGACGCAGGCGGCTCGGGAAGAGCCGGCGTCGGGAGATGGTTCCCGCGCGTCCTCTCGGGATGAGGAACGGATGGCGGCAGCAGTCGCGGCGGCTTTGCGCCGTAACATCCAAATCATGAGGGGCAACGATGCCTGAGCTACAAGAGCTGATCGAGCAGCAGGGTAGAGCCTTCGAGGAATTCAAGGCCGCCAACGATCGGCAGTTGAACGACATCCGCCGGAAGTTCGACGACGTGGTGGGTCGCGAGAAGGTCGATCGCCTCAACGTCGAGCTCGACCGTATCACCAAGGGCTTCGAGGATCACGCCAAGGCGCAGGAAGCCAAGGTCAAGAGCTTCGCCGACCAGGTGGCCGAGCTGAAGACCCGCACCGATCTCGTCGAGACCACGCTCAAGCGCACCGGCTCGCCGGCCGCCCTCATGTGGAAGCTGGACGAGGACTCGGCCGAGGGCCGCGCCCTCAAGGCGGCGATGGACTTCGAGGTCACCTACCTCTCGCGCAATGGCCGGCTGAAGACGTCCGCCGACGTCGACCTCGAGAAGCTGGACCCCCGTAAGGCGGTCGACTATCGCAAGGGCTTCGAGCGCTACCTCCGCCAGCGTAAGGAGGTGTTCGCCGGCGACGACTTCGCGCAGAAGGCGCTCTACGAGGGTTCCGATCCCGAGGGCGGTTACTTCGTTCCGCCCCCAGATGATGCAGGACATCATCCGCAACGTCCGCGAGACGACCCCGATCCGCCAGTTCGTGCGCTCGCTCACGATCGGCCGTCAGGAAGTCTTGATGCCCCGGCGCACCGGCGTCGCGGCGTTCGCATGGGCCGGCGAGACCCAGGCGCGGCCGGAGACCAACACCCCGACGCTCGGCCAGTCGCGCATCGCCACGCACGAGTTCTATGCGGCTCCCGAGATCAGCCCGTCGCTTCTCGAGGACGGCGTCGTGGACGTCGAGGCATTCCTCGCGGAAGAGCTGGCCGAGTCGATCGCCATCGGCACCAACACCGCCTTCATGACGGGGTCGGGTGTCGAGCAGCCGCGTGGCATGCTCACCTATCCGGCCGGCACCGCCGACGGCCAGGTCGAGCAGATCGTGACCGGCGACGCGAACCTCATCACGTCGGACTCGATCATCAACCTGGCCTATGCGCTCAAGGAGACCTACGCGGCCAACGCCCCGCTTCCTGATGCGGCGCGCAACCCGCGGCCTCATCCGCAAGCTGAAGGACGGGCAGAACAACTACCTGTGGCACGAGAGCTACCGTGCGGGCGAGCCGGCGAGCCTTCTCGGCTATCCGGTCGTGTCCGGCGAGGACATGCCGGTGGCCGCTGCCGGTACCCTGCCGATCCTCTTCGGTGACCTCCGGCGCTTCTACACGATCGTCGAGCGTCTGGGCCTTCGGACGATCCGCGACGACATCGGCAAGCTGCCCATGGTCCGCTTCTACAGCCGCGGGCGCATCGGTGGCGACGTCGTGGTGTTCGAGGCGGCCAAGATCCTGAAGGTCTCGACGTAAGGTCGACAGAGCGAAGCGAAGGAAAGGAACTGAATCATGTCGATCCGTAGGGATCTTCACAGCCACATCGCCGGGGCGTGCGTGCTCGCGCCGGCGCTCTACACCTCCGACCAGAACAGCGACGCGGTCGACCTGCGCAACCTCAACAGCTGCACGTTCTTCATCAACGTCGGCGTCGGGGGTATCACCTTCAACGCTACCGACAAGATCGAGTTCAAGCTCCAGGAGAGCGACGACAACTCGACGTGGACGGCGGTGTCGGATGCGAAGCTCGTCAAGGCGCCCGAGGCGGCCAACGTCAACGGCATCGTCAAGAGCCTGATCGCTGCGCACGCGGCCAAGGCGACCTACAAGGTCGGTTACCTCGGCTACAAGCGCTATGCCCCGAGTCGTGGCCGACTTCTCCGGCACCCACGGCACCGGCACCGGTCTGAGCATCACCGCCATCCGCGGTCATCTCGACATCGAGCCCTGATCGACGGTACGATCCGCCCGATCGGCGCTCTTCGCCGCGATATCGGCAAATCGCCACCTACGAGAGGCCCGGAGCAATCCGGGCCTCTTCGTTTTTCGATCCGGCAGCCGCGGCGAGAGCGGTGCGATATCGGGCGCGCGTGTCCACACCAGGAGAACGCGATGCGCATTCGGTTCCTTCGTCCCACCGCCGCCAGCGCGAACGGCTACACCGTGATGAACTTCGAGCCGGGTGACGAGTTCGATCTCCCTGATCAGGTCGCGCTCGGCCTGATCGGCGCCGGCAATGCCGAAGATCCGGCCGGCTTGGCCGTTGCCCCCGCCGATCTCGCGACCGCGGCGACCACCGACGGGCCGGCCGAAGGCGAAGGTGACCAGGGCGGCGACGAAGGTGGAGCCGGCGCAGCCGTCGAGCCCGGCGCGGCCGGAACCGAGCCCCCCGCTCCGGAGAAGCGCGTCCCGGGCCGCCCCCGTAAGTCGTAAGGCCAGCCATGCCGATCTCGGCCATCATCACGCCGCCGGCGACGACCCAGCTCACGACGATCGCGAACGTCCGCCTGGCGACCGGCTGGACGACCAACGACGCCTCGGATGCCTGGGTCACGCAGATGATCGATCGGGCCACGAGCGCGATCGAGACGGCGCTCGGTCGCCGCTTCGCCCGTCGGCGCGTGATGGAGCGCCAGCAGCTCAATCGTGGGACGAGGGTGTTCTTCCTCACGATGGCGCCGCTGGTGACGCTGCACGCCTTCTCGGTCGACGGGGTCGTGCAGGACGTGGCCGCTCTCCAGTCCGACTCGGTCGAGGCCGCCCGGCTTTCCTACAAGCCCAACACCGGCACGCTGTCGAGCTGGCCCTTCGTCGACAACGACCCGCTGTTCAAGACACGGGTCCGCATGATCGAGTTCAACTTCGAGTACACGGGCGGATACCTCATGCCGGCGGATGTCGGCCGTGACCTTCCGCCTGTCGTGGAGGCGGCGGCCATCTCCATGGTGCAGCACATCAAGGCCGCCTCGAGCCACGATCCGCTCGTGGCATCGGAGCGCATCGGCGACGCGGGCTGGACCTATCGGCAGGAAGGAAGCTCGGTCGCTGTCCCTCCGGCCATCCTCGACACCCTCGGCGCGTTCAGAAAGGCGGCGTGATGGCCAACAACCTCGTCGAGTTCAGCAAGATCGACATCAAGATCAGCGAGGAGGGTCGACGCGTGGCCGTGTCGGTCAACGGCAAGGAGGTTCCTGTCTGCAGCTGCTCCATCAAGTTCGGTGTCGACCACAGCCCCTCGGTCGTCTTGGACTTCGTAGCGCCCGGCCTGTCGATCGACGGCGAGTTCACCTCGCACGTCCAGGTTCGCACGATCGAGGAATCGGGCTTCTGATGGGTATTCCCTCCGCCCGCGCGCTCGCTCACCGCTGCACGATCACCCGTGCCACCAAGACGGCCGACAATCAGGGCGGTTGGACAAGCTCGTGGGGCACGGTGGCGACCGGTATCGAGTGCCGCCTCTCCACGACGTCCGCCCTGGGGCAGGTCGAGCGTCACGGCCGACTGAGCGCCGAGCCGGTCACCATGCTCTATGTCCGACCGACGGTCGATCTGCGCGAGGGAGACCGGGTCAACGTGTCCGGCGCGGACTATGACGTCGCTGGCACCTGGCCGGTGCCCGAGGCGAGCTACCTGGCGGCATCGGTCACCCGCCGCCTAGATCCATAAGGGAATGCGATGAGCATCGAGCCGATCATGCAGTACTTCGAGTTCAAGCACCTGAAGTCCCCGCTCGCGGAGATGAGCGCGAGATTCCATGCGCTGGCCTGGACCATTCACGATGAGCTTCCCCGCTCACCAGAGCGGACCGTGACGCTCCGCAAGCTCTTGGAGGCGAAGGACGCGGCGGTCAGGTCGCGCATGTTCGACTCCGAGTACGAAGCCAAGTTGAAGCAGGCGGAAGCCCGAGCCCACGAGGCAGAGGCGCGACCGTGAGCCGGCCTGCTATCCTCGACGCATAGCCCGCACGACGACCCTTCCGAACGCCGCGGCGTGCTTGGCCAGAGCCGGCCGCAGAAACGGCCTGGCCGCGGTGTGAACCCGGCGCTCGTGCTGGCGCACCTTGTGGCTCTTGCCGCCTCGCTTGCGCCAGTGCTCCTTCACCGTCACCGTTCCCATGAATCCGAACTCGAGCGCCTTGGCGTACTCGACATTCGTCCCGACGCGCGTGACCACCTCGTCACCTTCGACGCTCGTCTCCTGCGCGATCGACTTGAAGAGCCGGCCGGTCTGCTTCTTGGGCGGCTCTCCCGCGGCCGATGGATTCTCGCCGGTCCTGTTGCCGCGGTTGATCGATGTCTTGACCTTGCCGACCAGGAACTCTCCGCCCTGAGCGAATCCGTCCACGAGGCGGCGCTGTAGCTCCGACAGCATCCGAGTCGGATCGAGCTTCACGGTCATCCTTGCCCCCATCCATCCGGCAGACCGGCCGGATCGAGCCGCCTATGCGCCACCTCGAACGCGAGGTGAATCATGGCTCTCGAAAAGCAGGTCTACCATCTATCGGCGTCCGCGCGACGTCTACCGACCGGCGCCGTCTATGCGAGATCGGGGTCGACGTGGGCGAGAAATCTCGGTCGCTACATCCAACTGACGGCCGACGCGCCGGTCTGGGGTGCGCGCGGCCTGATGATCGAGGGCGCCGAGACGAACCTCATGATCCGCTCGATCCCCAACAACGATGCGGTCCTTACCAACTCGGGCTTGTTCCTCTTCACCACGGCATCGCCGCTGATCGTCGGTCGTGACGTTCAGACTCACGCGGCCAAGGCCACGGCCAATCGTCCCGTCCGCTCCATGGCCGCAGCGCCGGATGTCTCGACCGTGACCCAGGATATCGTGTGGGCCGAGGTCGAAATGGTCGACTCCGAGATGATCGACATCGGGTGGACCGATGCGGTCGGAAACTGGATCGACTGCGTTCGCTTCACGCTGGCGACCGGTGCGGCGACGGTGCTCTACGGCTCGCCGGCAGCCGCCGCGATCGTCGACAGCACGGCCGGTCTGAACGGTGGCGCTATGGTTCGCGTGGCCGCCCTCAAGGCCAACGGGCACTGGGATCGCTTTCCCGCGATCGCGCCGGCCGGCGCGTTCCAGACGCACAAGCGCTCGATCGTGCATCACTTGCAGGTTGCCCAGGCTGCGGACGTCAACTCGCCGATCGTGACCGAAGGCTCGATCAACTCGCGCTCGCGGGCGTCGCTGGTGTCCACGATCGAGGACCCCGGCCCGGCGCAGACGGTGGCATTCGAGTTCTTCACCGGCATCCTAGCCGGATCGAGGCGGGTGATCTGGCAGCTGGACCAGGATAGCGACACGACGGCGCTCTCGCTGGTCATGGAGCCCGGCGGACGGCTGCTGCTCGTCTGCGGCTCGGCCGTGCTCGATCTCGGCAAGCCCAACGCGCAATCGGTCGCCGGCCTGGCCTTCAACATCACCGACACGGCGATCCGGGCCCGCCTCAACGGTGGCGCCGTCCAGACGCTGGCGATCTCGCGGCCCAGGTTCACGCGCGAGCGCTGGGGTGGCGCCAAGGCTGCGGGCTTCGAGACGGGCTCACTCGAGCTCGTCGAGGTCAAGCGCTGGCTCTCCATGGCCACCGACGCCGAGCTGCTGGCCGAATCGACCCCCGGCGAGGCCGTGGCCGGTGTCGCCAACGTCCAGTCGAGCGCCGGCGCGGTCTATGCCGCCGACTTCTCGCTGGCCCAGGCGCCCGGAGCGCTGCTTGAGAACTCCGTGGTGCCCAGTTCGGGCAATGCTCGGTTGTTGGAGGTCTACGCCGGGCCGGGCCGGATCGTATATCGCAAGTCCAGGTCGGCCAGCTCGAGGCAGGAGCTTTCGTGGGCGGGCACGCGGCGGGTCGAGAATCTATTGGCTGCCGCGGATATTCACCAGTCATCAGGAATGGGCATTGGTGGCTCCAATGTAACGGCCATCGGCACAGCAACCCATCTCGGCCTCGCGTGTGATTTCGTCACGTGGCCAGCACTCACGCACAGCTGGCCGACGTCGTATGTGCAGATAAGCCCAGCACTGAATCTCATATTTCCAGGGGTCGTGATAGCCGGGCGGATCGATGTTGCTGTATCGCGAGATCTGACGCCCGGCGAAACCATTCGATTTGCGATTACCGGAAGCGCATTCACGGCCGGTAAATGGTGTTCGGGGTTGAAGGCTGGCCGCTTTTACTCGATTGCCATCAATGATGGTTTGTCCCCGTCTCCAGCCACCGGAAACACCGCGATATACGCAGCGATCGCTGATGGGATCGTCGTCGCATCGCCGCTCACGATCTATGTTCGCGCTAGGCAGCTCGTGGACTCGACGGGCCTTGCGGCGAGCGAGACGGTGCAGCCTTTCGTCGACCCGGCCGTCGACTATGGCGCCGGCTGCACGGGCGTCCGGCACTTCCACACCGTGTGCGCCAACACGGTCGACGCAACCACGGGTGAGATCATCGAGGTCGAGGGGGCGGCGATATCGCCACCGCCGGGAATGCGGTGGCATCCGGCGGCAACCAGCCTCATCGCCGATTCGCCGCCGGTTACCCCGTTCGGGGAGCTGGAATGCACGATCGGCAATTCGCCGGTCAGCGTCGCGGGCCTTCCGGCAAAGCGCATTACGGCGAGCGCTAATGCGAACGTGTCGCGGTGGATTGGTCGTTCGATCGGATACCTGACGGGGGTCTACACACTCTATGCGGTATTGAGAAAGCCGGCTGGCTTTGGATCAAGGCCGGCGATCGAGTTTTATTATTCAGGCGGCGCCAACGGAAAGCGAATTATTATATCGGCGGATTGGACCACCAACGATATACAGGGAACAGGCGTTCTAGCTCATGGTGTCGTGCCGTTGGGAGATGATTGTTATTACGTCTACGCCGTTGCGACGCTTGAAGGTTACGCGACCACAGCCTTTCTTCTCTTGGTCGACGAGACCGGCGGGGCTTACATAGGGCCCAATGAGTATTTGGACATCGCCGCGTTCAATTGTATTGCCGGGCACCACGAAGGGGGTCCACTGCTTACTTCGGCAGGGCAGGTCGCGCGCGCCGAAGATCAGCCGAGGACGCAGCTTCCTGCAATTAGAACAGGTCCATTTACAGCTATTGTGGACATGACGCTACGCTCCGATCTTTGGTCGGGCAATGGCTGGATACCATTTACAATTAACGGTTCGTCAGGGTGTTTCCTGTATATGATAAGCTCCGGTCTTTTCTTCTTCAAAGACAGCGAGACGCTTGTTGGCGCTCCTGGTGTCACACTGGCGAGAGGTCAACGCATCAAGATCGCATTTCGGCGAAAACCAAACGGCGATGTGGCTGTGTTTACCGACGGGGTTAAGAGAGTAGAGGTCGCGTCATCCAATTACGATGGAAATGTGGAGCCGGTCTTTGGATCAAACTCGTATCTGCCAAATGCGATTTATCATAGCCAGCGACTGTTTTACTCGGCGCTTTCGGATGCTGAATGCGAATACCGAACCAACCTGGGGAATCCGTGATGCGAATCACACGCCTCGTGGCCGCAGCTTCGGCCGACCCGCAGGACTGGATGGATTGGCTGTCAACATTGGCGTTGGCTCTTGGCCTTCCGGATCCGCTGCCGGAGCCGACGGCATCGGTCGGACCGGAGGTGCCGTTGCCCGTCGATCCAAATCGAATCGAGCGGTCGACGGTGATCCCTCTTGCGGCGTTTCCGACGCTGCTCCGGCCGCCGGGGCGTTCCAGTCGAAAGGAGGTCCGTTGGCCTGACGATGGTCATTCGCCGCGTGATCAAGTCGATCCCCGCAGGCGTCGACGGTGAAGGTCGGCCGCTGTTCACGACCGAGGATCGCGGATGGGAGGCGGATATTGCCATCTACTGCGGACCGGGTCGCGGCTGGGATGTCAATCTCCTGCCCGACATCATCACGATGTCGGTCATGACCAACGGCGTGCTCGAATGGGAGACCTCGACGCGCGGTCCGCTCGAGCTGCCATGCACGCCGGACGGATGGGCTGTCGTCCCTGACGTGCTCACGCCCAACGTCGTATGGGCGACCTATCAACCGCCGGCTGTCGTCGCCGGCCCGCTCGATCCACCCACTCTGGGAGCCCCGTGATGGCCAAGTCCGAGACCAAGAAAGTCGCCAACAAGACGCCGGACGCAACGCCGGCTCCTGGCGCGCCCGATGCACCGGCCACTCCGGCGGCCCAGAAGCAGCGCAAGGACAAGCACGCCGTCGCCCGGGCTCGACCTGTCGAGGGGGAAGCGAGTCGTCCTCCGTGAGGCGATTGGTGCCGCAAAGGACACCGCCAAGAGCGCGGCCGAGCGGGCGGCAACCAACGTGGCGATCGCCCTGACGCTGTCCGACGCCGGCGAGGCGGAGATTCTGGACAGGGCGGATGCCGCCGACGCTGCGGAGGAGCTGGCGGCCAAGGCCGTGGCCGAGCTCGAGGTCGTCAAGGCGAAGCTCGGCAAGTCACGCGACAGGGTCGAGGCGCTGGAGCAGCAGATCGAAGCGCTCAAGGCCAAGTACGAGTCGGCCGATCAGATCGCCCAGCGCGAGGAGACGGCCAAGCGTATCGCCACCTTCGAGGCCGTGGTCGCGTCGCTCCAGGCCTATGGCGAGCGCATCGAGGGGCTGGCGTCGATGCTCATGGCTCAGTCGACGGCGGCGAGCGCCACGACGAGCGCCATGCGCGAGCTGGGCGCCAAGGTGGACGGCATCAAGGTCGAGCTGCCCGTCGACCCGACGGCCGGTCTGCAAGCGCTGTCGGCCGAGCTGGCCGCGGCGACGGCTGCCATCACCGATCGGGTAGGTGCCGGCTTCGGCGCGCTGCCGGCTGCCGTGGCTGCCGCTCTACCGGCCGCACCGGCGCCGATCGACCACACCGCAGCGATCGAGGCCGTGAAGAGCGAGCTGGGTGCCGAGCTGGTGGCGGTCCGCGATCGCGTCGTGCTGGCGGTCGGCGCTCTGGAGACGGCCGCAGCCGCGGACGCAGGGCGAGCCGCGCTGGCCGGGGCCGTGGCCGATCTCGCCAAGCAGGTCGAGGAGCTGGCGGCCGTGGCCCGCGGATCGGCTACCATGTCGGCCGCAGCCGTCGCGATCCTGGCTCAGCACGTGGTGAAGTTGGAAGGCGTGGTCGCCGACTCGACGGTCAGGGACGTGGCCGGCCTGGCGAAGGCTGTGCTCGGCTGATCAGGACCAGGTGGCACGGCTGGTACGCCGCTCCGGCCGTGTCGATCACCAGCCACCCCGACAGGCGGTTCATGGCGATCAGCGGCACGGCCATGGCGACGGTCACCGTGTCGCCGGATTCCAGAACGAAGGCGACGTCGCCAGGCCCGTAAGGGCAAGCGTAGAAGCGAGGGGTTCGGATGGAGTCGGGTGTCACCAGGCAATCTTCGACAAGCTGAGGGTGGACGCAACGCTCACGGCGGCGCTGGCGACCTACATGGGTGCGCCGGCAATCCTCAGCGGCCGTACCATCCCCGCCGACGCCGATCTGCCGGCCATCCTCATCACCGGCCCGGTCGGCTCCACCACCATGGACACGCTCGACACCGAGGGGCGCGAGGAAGAGCGCTCGATCGAGCTGTGGTCGCCAGGATCGGCCAGTGCCAAGGCGATCGCCGAGACGGCCGAGAGGATCCGCTCCCTCCTGCATCGCAAGCCACTGTCGGTTCCCGGCGGGACGGTCGTGCGCGTGACCTGCAGCGGTCCGGAAACATTGCCGGCAGACGGGCAATACGACGGGCGACTAGTCACGTGCCGCGTCAGGTACACGGTACCGTAGCGGCGGGAGTTGGCGATGGCGATTATGGATACTGCGGGCGCGGCCGTGAAGATCGGGGCCACGACGATCGGTCGTACGAGGAATGTCACGACCAATGCGGGCGCGCGGCCGGAGCGTGACCAGACCGACCTGAGCCACACCGACTATCGTCGCATCGGCCGCGGGCTGAAGGGGCCGGGAACGATCACGTTCCAGATGATTCTCGACGCGGCCGATACCGGTCAGATCGCCCTGCAAGCGGCCTACGCCAACGGCGGCGCCAACTACTCGTTCTCGTTCACCTGGCCGGGGCCGGTGGTCGAGACGCTGTCGAGCGCCTGGGTCGAATCGATCGAGCGCAACGCCGAGGTCGACGCCGATGGCACCGCCACCGTGACCCTCAAGGGTATCCTCTCGGGCTGGCCGACCTCGTAATCGACCATGGATACCGCCTTCCGCTCTCCGCGCGTGCCCGTCCAGATCGGCGGGCACGACCTATTTCTGCTCTACTCCATTCCGGCCCTCGCCGGCCTACAGAAGGCGCTCGGTGCCGAGAGCGCGCCGGCCATGCTCGCGCGCATCGACGCGATGCTCCCGCGCGAAGGCACTCCCTGGGAGCCGGACACCGTCGGCCTGCTCGAGCTGCTACGGGCCGGACTCCAGGTCTCGGCCGATAGAGCCGGGGTCGACCTGACCACTACCCTCGAGGAGATGACCCCCGGTCAGGTGGTCGACTTCATCGCGCCGATGTTCGAGGCGCTGTTCTTGGCGATGGGATCGAAGGCTCCCGAGGAGGGTGCCGGCTCCGGCAAGGCGCGCCCTACGACGGCGACGGTCGAGAGCTAGACACCGTCATCCTCGCCTGTCTGGGCGAGCTCGGACTCACGATAGACGCCGTGGCCGAGCTGACCCCTGCACGATACGACCCTTCTCCGTCGCGCCCATGAGGCCATGTCCATCGAGGACGAGCGTCGGCACCGTCGGCGCGCATGGGCCGGCGAGGCCCTTGGTCGAACGCAGCGCCTACCGCCCCACGAGGAATACTGCCTGATCACGCAAGCGGAGGTCGATCGGCACCGTGCCCGGTCGATCGCTGCCGCGGCGGCGTTCGCGGCATGGCAGACCGCCACCATGGCCGCGGCAAAGGAGCAAGGCCTCCTGAAAGAGGACGCGGCCGACACCGAGGGCGAACCGGTGCAGGACGACCGCAGTGTGGTGGAGGGTAGCGGCTGATGGCTACGGATCTCGGAAAAGTCGGCGAAGCCTATGTCGAGCTGCGCGGCTCATTCGCTCAGATCCTGCGCGATCTCGCACAGGCTCGGCAGCGACTGAGCAAGGATGCGGCGTCGATCGGCGCCGAAGCGGGCGCCAAGATTTCCGACGGATTCCGCGGCGCGACCGACTCCGTCGAAGAGCTGCGCAAGCGCCTGGGGACACTGGTCCAGGTCGCCAGTATCGGCCTCTTGGTGGCCAAGGCGACCGAACTCGGTAACCGCATCGCGGACGCTGGCGAGCAGGTCTCGCTCATGCGCGCCAAGCTGCTCTCTCTCACCGGCGGCAATGAGGCTTTTCAGCTGGCCCGCCAGAGCGCCGACAAGCTCGGCCAGGCCGTCGGTGACACCGCTTCCTCGATGGGAAGGCTGGCCATCGCCGGCCGGAACATCAGCCTCAGCGTCAAGGACGTTCAGTCCCTGACCGAGGCCATGACCATGCTCGGCCGCGTCGGCGGATCCTCGGGTGAGGAGCTGTCGAGCGTCGTCTTCCAGCTGTCGCAGGCCATGGCCTCCGGCCGGCTGCAGGGTGACGAGCTTCGGTCGGTCATGGAGAACATGCCGCTCCTGGCTCAGTATCTGGCCAAGGAGCTGAAGGTCGGCAGCGACGAGCTGAAGAAGCTCGGCGAGCAGGGGGCGATCACCGCGCGCGTGGTCCGCGACGCGTTCCTCAACAATTTGCCCGAGATCCAGCGCGAGTTCGCGAAGCTGCCGCAGATCGGCGAGCAGGGCGCGGCCAGGGCGGCCAACGCCTGGCAGGACGCGTTCGCACGGCTCGATAAGGCCTGGGGTGCGTCCGAGTTCCGGAAGGGCTGGTACGAGCTGTCGGCGCGGGCAGCGAATGCCGTCGCCGGCGTGGTCGAGGCCATGCCGGCCATGTCCGCGAGGCGCCAGATCGACGCGACGCTCGGCGAGCGCGGCAACACGCGACTCCAGCTCGACGACGCCCAGAAGCAGCTGGACACCTACTATCGTCGGCTCGAGGCCTTGCAGGACACCCTCGCCAAGGCCCAGGGAGGGCAGGGCGGCGGCCTCCTCGGTCGGATGGTCGACCCTGCCACCGTCAGGGCTCAGATCGCCGATGTCGAGCGCGATATCGCCACGGCGCAGGAGCGGGCCGATAGCCTGTTCGTGAAGCTCGGCCAGCTGTCCGACAAGGCGGACGCCGGCTCGACCGCGCTGATCGACATGATGGTCCCCAAGACCGACGCGATCATAGGCGGGCCCGGCTCGTATCAGGACATGAGCGACAAGCTCAAGTCGACGCTGGACGAGCTGCGCAAGCAGGCCCGCGATACCGGTGACGAGCTGAAGGCGTTCGCCACGCCGGCCGAGAAGGTGGCCGCGATTCGCGATCGCTTGACCAAGGAGCGCGAGGCGCTGGAGCGCAAGCGGGGAAGCGCTCCGGACAAGGAGATCGATGCCGTCCTGGCCGCGAGGACGAAGCTCGCGAATGCCGAGATCGCCGCCATCGAGGCGAAGGACAAGAGCGACGAGAAGGCCGAGAAGAGGACCGGCCGAATCCAGGACCTGATCGACGACCTCAAGCGCGCGGCGGCCGAGGCCACGATGGGCGAGCGCGACGCCTATATCGCGCAACAGGTTGCCCGTCTGCCCGAGGACCGGACGGCGGCCGAGATCGCGCAGGTCCGCGAGGCCGCCGATGCCGCCTATCTGGCGGGGCAGCGAACCGAGATCGCGGCCAAGATGCAGGAGGCCTACAATCGGCAGCTCGAGCTCGCCCGATCGGTCGCCGAGGAGGTGCGGTCACCGACCGAGGCCTACGCGAGCACGATTCAGCGCCTGAACGATCTCCTGATGGCCGGCGTCCTCGCGGAGGAGACCTATGCGCGGGCCGCTCAGGACGCGGCCGACGTCAAGCTCGAGGCCGAGCGCAACCTGCTGGACATGGAGCGGGCACGGGCGAAGAGGGTCAACGACCCCCGATCGCTCACGGAGGTCGGCGACAATGTCCTCAAGCGCCTCGCCATGGACGGGGTCGACAACCTCAAGGTGGTCGAGGATGTCACGGTCGACGCCCTGACCGGGATCGAGAGCGCGTTGATGCAGGTCGGCCGCTCCGGCGAGTCGGTCTTCGACAGCTTGCGCAACACGGCCATCGCGGCGGCGGAGGACATCCACCAGGCCTTGATTCGCAACCTCGTCATCGAGCCCCTGGCCGGTGCCGTGGGGACCGGGATCAAGGCCGTGGCCAACGGTAGCGTGTCGGCGATGTTCACCGGGCTCTTCCAGAAGGATGGCGGCGTGGTCGGCGACGGTGGGCAGATGTCGGTCAAGCGCTTTGCCCGGGGCGGCGTGCAGCTGCCACCGCTGGTCAAGCGCGGGGTGGGCGGCGTGGCCACGTCGGCGAAAGCGGCGATCTTCGCGGAGGCCGGTGTTCCCGAGGCTTATATTCCGACCGTGCCCGGCGGTGAAGGTCCGAGCGTGCCGTTGCGCATGACCGCTGGCGGGCTCAGGGTGTCACTGCCGGGCGGTCGGACCATTCCTACGAAGCTCTTTGCCAACGGAGGGCTGATGGACGCCGGATGGATCGCGACGCCGAACACCGCCGGCCCGTCCGCCACGGCCGCAACGATCCATGACCGGCCGACCGAGCGACGCGAGCGAGCTCGGGGTAAGGAATCCGGTGGCGGCGCACCGCTGATCGGCTCGATGAGCATCGACGCGCGCGAGAGTATCGACCCTGTCCTGATGGACGCGCGAATCAAGCGGGCCGTCGGCGAGAGCCTGGCCGCGCTGCGGCGCAATCCATTGCTGGCTCAAAGGATCGGATGACATGGCACTCGTCACCTGGCCGGCCTACACGCCGAATGCCTGCATCTACCAGCTCAAGCCCGCCACGCGCGATCCGCGCTCGCCGTTCACCGGCGCGAGGGACGCGGTGCAGCTGGCGGCTCGCGCTGGATCGCCCGCTACGATTTCTACAACCGCGACGGCTACGACTGGCGGGAGATCCAGGGCTTTCTCGCGGCGATGCGTGGTCGGGTGAATACCGCCTACATCAAGGACTTCACGGCGGCGTCGAAGCGGGGCTATGCGACCGGATCGATGACGGTGACCGGCGCGGCCGATGCGCAGACGGTGACCATCGGCAACATCGGCGGGCCGTCCCCCTCTTTCCGACGCGGCGACAAGTTCACGGCCAATCACCGCATGTACCAGATCCTGGCCGAGGTCACCCACTCGGGCGGCTCCCTGACGGTCGAGATCTCGCCACCGCTGCGCACCGCGCTGTCGGGGGCCTCGATCATCACGACCGACGTCTACACCACGATGCAGCTCGCGACCGACGACGAGGGGCAGATGATGGCGACTCCGGGCGTCGATGCGCCGTGGGTCGAGTCGTTCTCGATCAACTTCGTCGAAGCGCTCTGATCAGCGCACGGGGATAGTGACCCCGACGCCGAAGCTCGGCCGCACCGCTTTCGCCTGAGCCGTGCAGGTCGTCCAGCCGTCGTCCCATCCCATCCGGTACATGCTGCCCACCTCCTGATAGGCCTCCTGGTTCTTCACGTAGTTGCGGCCAGGGATGACCTGGGCCGCTCCGGCGCTGTTGCAGCCATCGTGAAAAGCCGCCTGCCACTCGGGCGGACCCGGCGGGGGAACGATCTCGCACGCGCTGGCGGCGAGCATGAGCAGGAGCGCGGCAGCCAGGCGGTAACGAAACGGCAGCGAAGCGGCAGCGGCGGACTGCCAAGTCCATGGAAACGCTCGCGGATTCGCTGGCAGTTTCGCCAGATTTCGGAAGATTTCGCATCTTTTCCGAACTTTTCCGGAAACGTCGACGATAGGGCGGATCATGGGCGGCCTCGGCTCGTTGTCGGTAGCTGCGAGCGCGGAGGGATTCGAACCCTCGGGGCCTACGCGGTGCATACCTTGCGCCACCGGCCCGCTGCCGCGGCAGAGGCTTCAACTACTCGCCCACACGCTCGCGATCGTGACGATAGTTCGATGCGGCGGAAAACCTCAACCCACCTCTCTATGGGCGTGGCTCGAAAGGAGCGCGCCAAGTGATCAGTGTGTCATCGCAACTCGCTACCGAGCTGGCCCGCACCGACGGCGCTCGCGAGCGCTTCTTCCTTCAGGCCGAGTTCCGCTCGCCGGCCGGAGCGATCGAATATCTCCGCTGCCACACCGGAATCGGCACGCTCACGCTGGGTGGCAATAGCTTCATCGGCGTCCTCGATGCGATCGTGATCTCGGAGGTCGTCTCCTCGACGCAGGAGTCGGCCGAAGGCTTCACCGTGAAGGTGATGGGCTCGGCCGACATTGTGCAGCGCGCGTTGACCTATTCCTATCAGGGCCGGCCGGTCACGGTGTGGGAGGGCTACCTCAACGACGCCGGCGGGCTGGTCGACGCGGTGATCGTGGCCGCGGGCCTGATGGATACGATGTCGATCGACCATTCCGGAACGGCGGTCGAGATCGAGGTGAAGGTCGACTCGCTGTTCACCGAGTTCACGCGGCCGAAGAAAACGATGCTGAGCCCGCATGCCCAGCGCGCGGCCTACCCCGACGACGACACCATGGACATGCTGCCGATGCTCGACGGTCTCGAGTTCCCGTTCCCCAAGAGTTCGTACTTCCGCACATGACGAGATTTCCGGACTGGGAGGCTCGCCTCCATCGGTTCCTCGATGCGCGACGGCACACACCGTTCGCGATCGGGAAGGCGGATTGCTGCACCTTCGCCGCCGACGCCGTGCTCAAGATGACGGGCACCGACCCCATGGAGCCGTGGCGCGGCACCTACGAGACCAAGGCCGATGCGATCGAGATGGTCGAGGCGTTCGGCGGGCTGCCGAGATTCCTCGACGTGGTGCTGGGGCCGCAGATCCCGGTCGCCGAGGCGATGACCGGCGACGTGGCGCTCGTGATCCCCGGCGGCGAGACCACCGAGCGCCTGGCCGCGGCCGTCGTCGTGAACGAGGTCGCCGTCGCTCAGGGCGCGGCCGGCACGGTCGCGATTCCGATGGCTCGGGCCGTGGCGGCCTATCGCGTGCCGATGGGAGAGGGCTAGTGCCACAAGTCGCGATAGGTCTGGCGGTTGCGGCCGCGGGCTACGGAGCCGGCGCGGCTGCCGCTGGCCTTGCTGCCACCGGCGTGATGACCGCGGGCGCCATGGCCGGCGCGAGCTTCCTGTCCGGCGCCAGCTCGATCTTGATGGGCCTCGGTACCTCGCTGGCGATCGGCGGCGCCCTGGACGCCATGGCGCCGAAGCCGAAAGAGCAGGCGGCCAGCGCGCAGAAGCGGACCATCCAAAGCTCGGCCGTGCCGCTCAGAATCTTCTACGGCCTGGCCGAAGTGCCGCTGAACGTCTTGAAGGTCTGGAGCCACGGCAACGACGGCCAGTTCCTGGGCATGCTGCTCTATGCGGCAAGCCAAGAATCCGAAGAGATCGTAGGCATAAAGATCAACAACAAATACGTGAGGCTGGTTCAGGACGGCAACACGTCGGGCTTCCAGGACGACGACTGGATTCCCGACAAGACGCACGGCACGCCCAACAATGGCGGCGGCCGGTCCTATTGGCAGGATGATCGCCCGCGCTTCTCCATCCGGTTCTTCAAGGGTACTCCCGGCCAGACGATCGACGCCTATTCCGTCCGGCACGGCGGAACCACGATCACCAACAACACCAAGATCGGCGGCATCACCGCCGCGCGGATGACGTTGTACTATCACCCGAACGTGTGGCGCTCGCTGCCGAACGTCACGCTGATCGCCAAGGGCCGCAAGGTGCTCGACCCGAGATCGGGAACGACGGCCTGGACCGAGAACCCGGCGTTGATCATCGCCGACTTCGCGAAGCACCCGCTGGCGTCCAGCAAAGCGCCGACGGTCGACGACGCCACGACGATCGCGGCGGCCAATGCCTGCGATGGTGCGGTCGGCCTCAAGGCGGGTGGGTCGATCCCGCGTTACCGGTGCCAGGCGGTGATCACCTCGCTCGAGCAGCCAGACCAGGTCCTGCAGCGGCTTCTCGCCAGCATGGCCGGCACCCTCGTCAACACGGGCGGCGTCCTGAAGATGTATGCGGGCGTCGCGCGAACGCCGGTCGGCACGATCGGGCCTTCCGATCTCACCGGACCGATTCGCGTGCTGGCCGATCGGCCGCGGGCCGAGCTCGCGAACAGCGCGACGGCTTGGTACGAGGACCAGGCCGACAACCATCTGCCGAAGGAAACGCCGCGGCGGGTCGACGAGGCGGGCTATCTGGCCGACGGCTCTCGCGACAAGCCGATGCAGCTGCAGCTACCGACGGTCCCGCACGGCGCCCAGGCGCAGCGCATCACCAAGATCGCGCTCGAGACCAATCGCCAGAGGGGCACGATCGAGCTGCCGGTCAGGCGCCGATTCGTCGTCCACGAGGCCATGGACGTGCTGGAGCTGACGCTTCCCGATCTCGGGCTGTCGGCGGCCAAGTATGTGATCCACAGCCGGAAGCGCCGGCCGCAGTCGTCCGACGTCGTGCTGACGATGTCGCCCTACAGCGACACGCCTTTCGCCTGGACCCCCTCGACCGATGAGCTGACCGCATCCGAGCCGCTGCCGGTCGACCTGCCGTCGCCGATCACGCAGGTTCCGGCCGGGCCCGCTTTGACGCTGGCGCAGGCCACGAGGCCGCTACCGGGCGACGTGTCGTCCTATTCGATCCGCGCCTCTTGGACGGTGCCCGACGACCCCTCCTTCTGGCAGCTCGAGATCGAGTGGCGGACCACGCAGCGCGCCATCGTCGACAACAAGGGCAGACCGAAGCTTGCGCAAGGGAAGACGGCCCCGAAGGGTGTGTCGTACATCACACCGTGGCGCGGGCAGATCGTGTCCCCCGCCTCCGGCGCCATGTCGATCGACGATGTCGTGCCCTTCGCCTTGTACGAGGTTCGCGCTCGCTATCGTTCCGAGGCCATGGCCGGCGCCTGGACCACGACGACACTCTGGACCAACAAGGCCTCGGCCTGGGTCGATCAGATCCGCGACGTGAAGGCGAGGCCGGTCGGTCTGGACCAGGTCAAGCTCACCTGGACGCTGCCGCCCGTGCGCGACATCCGCGAGGTGCAGGTCTACTACTCGCAGACGGCGCAGCTGTCCGAGGCCAGGCTGATCGAGACGACGGGCAAGGCGCGGGCCGTCACCGTCGACAACATCGCGCTCGGCGCGGCCTTCTTCTGGATCCGCTATGTCGAGGGCTCGGGCGCGATCTCGTCCTGGCACCTGGACGCGCCGGTTCGCGCGACCATGGTCTCCAAGCTCGGCAAGCTGTCGGGCAAGGACAAGATCGGCTCGGAGGACATCATCCCGGGCGCGGCGCTGAAGATGTTCGCCGGCGGCGAGCGCGAGACCGCGAGCGTGGGAACCACCTTCAAGCTGCTCGACGAGCAGACGATCACCATCCCGAACAACGACGACGCGCGCGGTGCTTTGCTGCTCCTCTGGTTCATCGGTGTCGGAGCCGGGCAGGCGGCCACCAGCGTCGAGGTCGAGCCGAGAATCGACGGCGTGCGGATCAACAACATCACGGTGGCCAAGCAGTCGGGCGTCGCGCTCAAGTATTGGGCGGCCGACGCGGCCTCGGTCCGACCGGGCGAGCGCAAGGTGCAGCTCTACGCCAAGACGGCCGGCGGCAGCTCGACCGTGAACGGCCGTCTCATCGCCCTGGGGTTCATATGACCACGATCTCGCAGCTATCCATTCGCGACGACCCGAAGGCCGGCGTCATTGTCCGGTGGTCGATTCTCGACACCGCTACCCGTGTGCGCTGGCGGTGGATCGCGAAGGCGATCCGAAGGGGGACGGTTACGCGCTCGTCTCCGGATCGGTCGGTGCCAGGATCGACAAGCCCAAGTGGGAGAAGGCGGAAGTCGTCGCAGGACGAAACACCTTCACCGTGCCGCGCCGACCGGGATTCCAGGTTGCGGTAGAGATCTCGCCCCTCGTGACCAACGGTGCCGGCGCTCCGGCATCAGCGACGATCTGGTGCCTCGATGATTGAGGGACCGTATGGCCGAGTTGACCTTTCCTCCGTTGCCGCACTGGGTGGGCACCGAGCAGAGTGACAATCCCCCGTCCGGCCGCACGCTCGACGATGCGACCGGCTATTTCCTGCAGTCGATCGAGCGAACCCCCGAGACGTGGGTCACCGAAGCCGGCCCCGTAACGCTCACGGCGAAGAGCTTCGGCCGGCGCCACCTCTACCTGAACGCCGGCAACAGCATCTGGACCCTGCCCAAGGGTCTCAACCTGCCATTGAACCTGGGCGTCGACAAGGACGGCCTGCCGATCACCTTCGAGGCCAGCATGATGCTCGAGATCTGGCAGCTCGGAAACGGCTACGTCACTCTGTCGCTCGATAGCTCGATGACGCTCTACAAGGAGTCTGGGCTCGCCAACATCCGCACCAACGGCGTCAACACGCTGTTGACGGTCATCTACCACCCCAACTCCAGAAACTCCCTACAGGTCAAGGCGGGCTGACATGCTCGGCATGAAGACCTACGGGGGGCGCTCAATTTCGGGCGAGGCTCCCGGCGGCCCTGGCGAGGCCGAGGGCGGCAGCACGATCATCCGCGTCAAGGCGGCCAGCTACCCCTACTTCGACCCCGCCAACCCTGCTCCAGCCTCCTACAACGAGCCGGCCGGCAACAAGTGGGCGCGGATCCAGGTCGGCGTCAACAAGGCGGGGCCGACAGGGCCGGCGGTCTATGTCGAGGCCGACGCCTATTCGAGCCAGTGGGCCACCTACGACTTCACGGTGCCGCTGCCGCCTCAGATGATTCAGAGCGTCCAGGTCTACTTCACCAACGACCACGCCTCGAAGACGGATTGGACCGCGACCGGGCAGGACCGCAATCTCGAGGTCGACGAGATCGTGTTCAACGCGGCGGGCGGATCGCCGATCACGAAGGACGTCGCGACGGCGATCTATGTCGAGACGGCCAGCGGCGCAGAGATCGAGCGCGGCGCCGGCGGCATCGCCAAGCGAAACGGGTACTATGACTTCCGGTCGATCGGCGCCGATGCGGGCAACCCCGCCCCGACGAACTCGCCGTTCCTGACCGTCTCGGGCCACAACGTCCTCTATCGCGGCGGGGAGATCGTCCTCCACGGCGGCAACCTGCGGTGGGACCAGCCATTCACCCTGTCCGGCGAGCCCGTCTACACGGTCGAGGCCAGGCAGTACATCAAGTCGGTCCCCGCGCTCTGCAAGGCGTTTTCGGACCGAGCTTCAATTACATCAGGTTGAACATCGCGCCCGGCGTCCATCGCTGGTGGAAGGGGCAGAACGAAGCGCTCTACGGCGAGCTCCTGGACGAATTTGTCGACGAATGCCTGCGGCAGGACATCTTCGTCGGGATCAACCTGTGGTGCGTCGGCGGACCCGACGACGTGAGCGCCGACGAATCCTGGACCAGCTCGGCCTACCGCCAGAGCGGGCGGAAATTCTACGACACGAACTTCGCCGACAACAAGGCGCAGAACGTGTGGATGGCCAACCGATTCAAGAATCGCGGCCATGTCTTCTACTCGATCTGGGACGAGCCGCTTCGCAAGACGATCTCGGGCGGCACGGCGCAGGCCGGCGGAGCGGGAACGATCACGCTCGCGAGCGGCGCCAACGCGACGACGGGCTACTATAGCCGGTGGCGAATCTACCTGACCGGCGGCGCCGGATCGGGTTCCGCGGCGATCATCAACACCTACGACGGCCCGTCACGGGTCGCGACCATTCACGGCAGCTGGGCCAACGGCAATCCGTCCTCCGGCACGACCTACGTGTTCGAGGACACCTTCGCGCGCCTGGCGCCGCTGTGGCAGGAGATCATCGACGCGATCCGGGCGACCGGCGCCAAGAACATCATCTCGGTGCCGGGCCAGCACTACTCACGCGATTTCCGCGAGCTGTTCACCCACGGCACGCTCACGGACCCCGAAAACCGGCTCGTCTTCCGCGTCCACGAGTTCTCGCTCGGCGAATACTCCAACGCCGATATGTTCTACACCTCGAACGGGGCGAACATCTTCAACACGGTACCGCTCGATATCGGCGGCTACGGCTGGAATCCTGGCGGCGGTGGTGTGCCGGCGTCGGCCCCGCCTTCCGGCTTCGCGACCTGGATGACCAACTGGTACTCGAGCGGCAAGGCCTCTTTCGCCGCGTTCTGGGACATCTCCAAGTACAACGACGGCGCGCTCTCCGACGGTTTCCCGGTCATCGGTGCGCCGTTCGTGCTCAACCCGATGGGTGTATGGATAGCGGCCAATCCGCCGCCAGGGGCGAAACTCAAGCCGTCGACCGGCGGGGCCGTGACGCCGTCGCCACCGACCACGGGCGGTGGTGGGTCGCCTCCGTCGCCGCCGGCCGTCGATCGGCCGTGGACCTATGCGGACTATGGGCGCCTGACCGACTCGCACGTCTGGAATCCTCTCATCGAGAGCAGCGTCGAGGTGTCGGCCAGCGCGGTCAACGCGATCGCCGATCTTTCCGGCAACGGCAAGACGCTGACCCCCTTCTCGACCGGCAAGCCGCTCTACACGCTCGACATCAACGGCAAGCGAGGAATCCAGCACCCCCGGCACGGCCAATGTCGGGCTCCAGAACCTGACGATGTCGATCACCGGGACCGACCTCTACTTCGCGGTCGTGATCAAGCCGGGGTCGCCTTCGGTGGGAGGCGCCCAGGCGGTGACGATCCGCTCGAGCGACAAGACGCAGAGCTGGAACAACGTCGAGAGCGCGAACCTGCTCGAGACGGTCAACAGCAACGACGGCTGGCACACCCAGCGCAACGTCGTCTATCCCGGAGCGGCGCCGCTCCGGCTCGGCACGCCTTTCATCTACGAGGTGTGGTTCACCGGCGGGCGCGAGGTGATCCGGGTCAATGGCACGCAGGTCGCCGACGTCGCCTTCGCCGCTGCGGCCTTCTCCTCGGAGTGGTTCGGTCAGGGATGCGCTCCGGGCACAGGTGGCGGCTACAATCCCTTCAAGGGCTCGCTCGGGACCATGATCCTCTGCCGTGGCCATGTGCCATCGGCGGACGATCGACAGCGCATCATCGGCCGCATGGCGCACGACTACGCCATGACGAGCGTCCTACCCTCCGATCATCCTTACAAGACGGTCGAGCCTATGGTGACGGCCAGCACGCCGTCGCCGCCACCTCCGACGTCACCACCGCCGCCGTCGGGCTCGAATCCGCCTCCTTCCAATCTCAACATCTTCGCTCGCGATCGGGTGAGGATTCCCAGGTACGAGATGGAGCCATGGTGTACCCCGACGGGCATCACCAAGCAGATATTCGTCTCGACCAACGGCAGCGACAGCAACACGGGCAATTCCGAGAGCGTGCCGGTCCGGTCGTTCGCGCGCGCCCTTCAGCGGCGGCGTGAGGTCGGCAACGGCACCGAGATCATCGTGATGCCGGGCGTGTATCGCGGCCAGTCGATCTATTTCCCGACCTCGGACAGCGGGACGGCGGGCCAGTGGAACGCGCTCCGCGGCTATCCCGGTCTCTCGCGGCCGATCATCCAGGCCGGGCCGGTATGGGAAGCGATCCGCAACGATGCGGACTATATGTGGTTCGACGGCCTCGAGATGGATGGCAGCCGCGTCGGGTTCACGATGCCGGGCGGCACGTACATCTCCAGCGAGGCGCAGTGGCGCGAATGGGCCTACGCCAATCGGGCGTTGCACGAGGGCGCGCTCCAGGGCGACGGGCTCTATATCGACGGCTCGCTGGGGAACAAGAGCCTCAACAACCGGGCGACCCACCACATCCTCATCACGGACATGGTCTGCCACGACTTCCCGGGTCTCGGCATCGGCCTCCGGCAAGTGGACTGGAACGTCGTCGAGGACTGCCTCTGCTACAACAACGCGAATTTCAGCGGCTACGGCAAGAGCGGGATCACCGACTTCGAGAGCCAGATGTCGTACACCGACACGACGTCGAACTATGCCAAGGTCCATCGGCGAAACGTGCTGTTCGGCAACGAGCAGATCGTCGAATCCAGGTTCGACAACGGCCGTATGTTCATCAACGACGGCAACAACCTGTTGATCGATCGCGTGTCGGCCTATGGGTACAATCGCCGGATCCTGATCGAATCGCTCGTCTGCTTCGACGCCGGGGCGGCGGGAATCGGTATCCTCACGTCCAGCAATGTCGACGTGTTCAGCTGCACGCTCTACGACAATTGCCAACAGCTGCCGGGACGCGCGGAGCTGCTTCTCTACTTCTCGGCCGACAATTGCCGCGTCTTCTCGTGCGTCATGCACGCCACGAAGAATTCGACGGGCTTCGGGATCTCGAACGGCGCCAACAACCTCTCGCGCGGCAATAACGTCATCTGGTCCAACAGCGGGTCGGTCCAGAACGCCACGGCTCAGGATCGGGTGCAGAATCCCGGCTTCATCAATCCGGCCGGCCGTGATTTCCGGGTCCGCGCCTCCTCACCGGCCGCCGGTTTCGCGCATCCGACGCTGCGCGCGCGTCGCGACGTGATGGGTCGGCTTCCCGGCTCGTCGGTCTGCGCCGGCGCTTTCTTCGACGCCGCATAATTCGCGGTAGATCACCCTCGGTGGTTGCGGTGAGAGTTTCGCGCAACCACCGGGTGACCTCATGAAGAATCCTCGACGACTTCCTGACCGAGGCGATTCCTTCCGGGGCTGGAACTCCTCGGTCCGCCCTACCAATCGCCAGAAATCCGCCGTCTTCCTGCTGTTCGCCAAGGTTGCCGAGACAGGGCTCAACGTGCGCACGGTGGTCCAGAAGAGGGCCAAGGACCCGGCTCTCGGGCCGTACCAATTCAACCCTGGGCGCGCCATGGTCATGGACGTGTTGCAGCGCTTCCCGTGGGCGCACCCGATCGTGATCCGGCGCGGCGCCGATCCGTCCGACCCCGAGTCGGTGCGACAGGCCTGCAAGACCGACTACGTGCTCGCTACCGTGATCGCTCGGCTGGGCATGCTGGCGAGCAAGAAGCCGGTGCCCAAGATCGGCGACCTGCCCGGAACCCTGGCGCTCTACCTCGACGCGTGGAAGCCCGGAAAGGAGCGGCCGAAGGACTATCCGCCGGCGCTGCAAGTGGCAGTCGACACCTGGGCCCGGCGCGGGATCAAGCCGATCACCAAGTCGCGGACGATGACGCTGCAGCTGGGCCAGATCACGACCGGGGGCGGGGCGCTCATTCTGGGCGCGCTGTCGGGCCTGACGGAGGGGCTGGACAGCCTGCACAAGCTATTGCTGGCGATCGTCCTGCTGATGGTCCTCTTCGCGATCGCGACGGGATGGGTGAAGCTCGACGACAGGCGCAAGGGAATCTCGGCATGAGCGCGCCCACCGGACACCTCCGCCCGAAGTCCAAGCCGTTGGACGAACTGCTGGCCGATCGGAGGGAGGAAGTGCGGCGAAGCATGGAGGCCGAAGCCGAATGGCTCGGCGCTCCACCTCGGCCGGCTATCAACTGGCCGCGTGTCGCGATCGAGTTCCTGGTGATCGTCGCTCTGGTGGTCATTGCCTTGGGCGGAGCTCGGTGATGGTCGGCGTCCTCGGGGCGGCCGCTTCCTACATCCTGCCGCTCATCGGCCGTCAGCTGCTCGTGGCGCTCCTGATGGCCGCGGCCGTGGCCGTGCCGACGTGGTGGGTGAAGCACAAGCTGGCAGAGCGAGACAGGGCCGTCGCTGCGGCGGCCGTGGCGCAGCTCGAGGCCGAGGTCGCAACCGAGCGTGCCGATGCCAAGGCGAGGGAGCTCGCCGCTGTCCAGGCCAAGGCCAGCGCCTACGTCGAGGAGCACGCCCGCCTCGCGCGCGAGCTCGAGAGGATCCGCGAGAGGGAAGCGGCCGAGGACAAGAAGCCGGCGGCCAGAGCCACAGCGGCGCGCGCCAAGCGGGTGACCGCGCCCAGCAAGAAGAGGACCGATGCGCAACCTGGCGGCCTTCCTTCTGACGTTCGCAACGCTCTCGATCGCCGGATGCGGCCATAAGCCGGCAGCGCCCATAGACCGCCTGGCGGCTCCGGAGGCCGCGGCCGCGGTCATCCCCGATCGCGTACAGTACCCGCTCTTCCTCTTCACGCTACCGCCTCGACCGGCGCCGACCTGCTCGGACGATCTCTCGTGCGTGGTCGAGCTGCTGGACGCCTGGGACGGATGGGCTGACGTGGCCGAGGGCCGCCTGCGCGCTATCTGTGTCATCCACGGAGAATGTGTGGACGAAGAGCACGGTCCGAACCGCCCCATTCCCAAAGCGGCGATCGTCCAGCCGAATCTGGTATCTCGGAACAGGCGGCCGGGGCTACCGGGCATCTCGCGAGCGGTTTCGTGGAGACCGAGAGAATCGCGCAAGAGGTGGATGGAATGGACCCCAACGAGACACAGACGGGAGCGCCGCAGCCGACCGTCGAGGCGCAGCCGGCACCCGTCGAGCAGCCGGCACCGGCGGCGAGCCCGAAGCCCGAGGACGTCAAGCGAGCCCAGCGAGAGGGCCGCAAGCACGAGGGCGTCTTCGACACCGCTGCGGCCAAGCAGGCCAAGGAGCGGGGGCACGAGTGGATCCGCAACGCGACCGGCCCGGTCGTCGATGCCGCCCGGACTCACGTGACACCGAAGATGCACGGCGTGACCGACAGGATGCGCGCGGCCGGGTGGAAGCACTTCGCCATCGCGGTGCTGCTGGTGTGCTTCGTGTTCCTCATCGTTTCGCTGATGGTCTGATCGACCGGTGGTTGACGCTCGACCGCGCGCGCTGATCGTCGACGACTGGGCGGGGAACCGTAAGGCCCTCGCCTGGATCGTCGAGCGCGGCGGTTATCGTTGCGACATGGCCGTGAGCGGCCCGAATGCCATCACGGCGCTCGGGCGCTCGTCTTACGACCTGGTTGTCACCGACTTGAACCTTGGCGGCGATTGGGACGGCGAGGTCACCGTCAAGCGAATCCGCGATGCGGCGCCGACCATCGAGATCATCGCGCTGGCGACCGACTCCTCGCCGGAGACGGCCCGGGCGATCGAGGCGCTTCAGGTCGAGCTGATGTCGCGCAGCCACTTCCAGGCGACGTTCCTCGACATGCGGGTACCCTTCGAGGAGAGGGTGGCCGCCGCGGTCGAGAAGGCCCTGGACGCCAAGATCCGGCCGATCATGGCCAAGGCCGGCATGGTCAGGGCGGACGGCGCGGTCGACTACGAGGCGTTGGGCGAGGCCATCGCCAGAGCCTCGAAGCGGCGCCGTCTGCTCGGCGAGTTCACCGACGAGTTCCGCAAGAAGGCGTTGGTGTGGGCTGCCGCGATCGCCGTCGCCGCGACAGGATGGCGATTCAGTGGATGACGGGTCACTTCTGGGATGACATCAAGCAGGCGTTCACGAAGGGGGCGCCTCGATGAAACTCTCGATGAACCCGAAGGAGGCACTTCTCGCCTCCGTGGTAGGTCTCGCGGTCGCTGTCCTCGCTCCGCCGGCGCTGGACTGGGGCTTGGCTCAGGCGTCCAAGCTTCGGCCGTGGATGAAGGTCAGCGAGGTGAAGGTCACCGTCATCAAGGGTGTGCCGCACGTCACGGCGCATCGCGAGGTTCGCCGCCTCGTCGTCGGAGGTCGCTATGCCGGGGAGGTCTTCGACGTGTCGGCGTCCTCGCCGCACCAGGTTTGCACCGGCACCGGCTTGGGCCACCTACTCGCCGAACGAGCCCGAGATCATCGGCCCCATGGATCTGGACCTCTACCTCGGCGGTCGGAGGGGGCAGCCTCGACATTGCGTGCCGGCGCTGATGGCCGGGCACGAGTATGCGCTCACGACGGTCTGGTGCCTGCCCGGTCTGTCCGGTTGCGACGGCGAGGTCATGGGTCCGCGTGTCCTGTTCCGCATGCCGGACGACTGGACCCCTCCACCGGTCGGCGATCTGATCCGATAGCGCCGTGTGCCGGTTCGTGTGCCGTCACAGGCAACGGCAAGCGAAAGCTGAGGGCGCTTGGTCGGTGAAACTCTTGGTGCCCGCTGGGGGACTCGAACCCCCACACCCATAGGGCTACAGATTTTAAGTCTGTGCCAACTCGCAAGATATCCTTACAGGTTCAAGGCCTATTTCCACCGTGAGCCGTTTCTTGTGCCGATAGCGCGCTCGATCACCTCGCGTGCTCGCTCCATTCGCGTGTGGCTGTAGCGCCAGCGCAACCCAGGATCGGAGTGATGGAGGATGCTCGTGATGGCCTCGCCTTCGCCCTCGTCCTCCAGATCCTGAGCGAAGGAATGGCGCAGCGAGTGAATGCCGACGTCCGGCCGGCCGATGGCGGTGCGTGCCACCTCGAGATCCTTGGACAGCTGCGAGTTCGTGAGCGGCCACAAGCGGCCGACGTCCGGCAACCGGCCGTGCATGGCGAGAACGGCCATGACGCCGGCGTGCATGGGGTGAAGATTCTCTTTGCCGCCGGCCCTGCCTTTGCCGATCGCTCGGATCACACCGCCGGCGAAATCCAGCTGCTCGCGGGTGAGCGTGAGGAGCGCGCCTCGCCGCAGGCCGGTGACGGCCGCCATCGCCACGAGGGAGCGCGATCGCTGCGGCCACGCCTCGATGAGCCGGGCCCTCGTCTCCATGTCGAGCGATCGATCGCGGATCGGCGTCTCTTCGAGCCAGATGATCGTCCAGGCGACCGGCTTCAACTTCCATTGCCAGGCCTTGATCGCGCGATTGTGGGCGGCGCGCAGCGTGGCGAGGCGGCGGTTGATGGTGGGGTCGCTGTTGCCGGGCTGGCCGCGCCATCGGCCGATGATCGAGGCCAGGCGGTCGCTGGTGATGACGGTGGCCGGCGAGCTTTCGCCGAGCTCGGTCTCCCAGGTGTTCAGGTGCGCCCGGATCGTGACTCCTGCGAGGAGCCGCCCGTGCTCGTTCCACCAACGGGCAAAGAGGTCACGGACGGTCGGGACCGGATCGGCGTCGCCGGCGGCGAGCATGGCTGCGAGCTGTCGTTCCACGGCCCGACGCTCTTCTCTCGGCGTTGACGCCGGGAGCGTCTTGCGGGCTCGGCGGCCGGCGTGATGGACGTCGACGACCCAAGATCCGTTGCTGCGCTTCCTGATCGGCATCTGCGGCTCAGCTTCATACTGGACGCCACCCACCGACGGCACTCGCTGGCCGGCACCCGTTCATCCTCCGAGACGGGCACGATGTAGATTTCGCCCTCGCTGAGCAAGCGTCGGATGAAGGAAAGTCCGCATCCCACGTATTCGGCCGCCTCGGCTTGCGTCAGAAGCAATCGCTCGGATGCGGGCCGGCCGCGCTGTGGCCGACGCTCGACCTTGCCGATGGCGGCGAGCACGCGCTTCGCGGCCTGCTTCGGGCAGAAGTGCAGGAACCGGTCCGGCGGGTCCGGCGCGTCGTCATAGGCGCCGAATGGCGCCGTCCACCTCGCCGTCCAAGCGTCGAAGGATTCGTCGAGGCTGGCCTCGATCGCCTGGGCGACGAGGTCGATCAGCTCGTCGTCGCTGTCCTCGGGACGCTGTGGCGTGGTCATCGACGCGGCTCCATGGCGTCGAGGATGGATCGCTGGTGGGCGAGGCGGTCGCTCATGCGTATCGAGGCGATGGCAGCTTTCGGCTTGGTGCCGAATCTGATCTTGTTGGCCGTGTGGACGGGGCACCAGTCGTGCCAGGCCTCGCGGAGCGCCTTCCTGACGGCGGGCGGTAGGCTGTCGTAGGCCTGCATGCGAAGAAGCCTGTTGGTTTTCGGCGCGATGAGGTCGCCAGGCAGGTATCGCGTCTGCTTGGCGCGTTGTGCCGGCTCGGTCATGGCCCGCTGTCCGTCAAGAAATCGTAGACGAACCAAATCGCCAACACGACAAACATCGCCACAGAAAGCCAGAACGGTTGCGTCATGGCGAAGAGGACCGCCGCGCGAAAGAAGTGCTTATCGGTCATGGCGACGGCTCCAACTCATAGAAGCGGTAAATCTCCCGGAACAGAACGAGCCTTTCCCGATAAATGATAGACTTCATCGTTCCGTAGAGAACATTGCCCCAGCTCGAACGATTAGAGGGAATGCAATTGGAGCACCACGCATCGAAATCGCCAATTGTGATCGGCTGGCCTTCATTGTCCAATGCGTCGATCGCCCTGTTCCATTCCTCTTGGTCCATAGATGCGACCGCAAGGTAGGCGGCGATTGTCCAGGGCTCGTCCATTTGGCGAAATAGCCAGTGAACCGTCCCGCCCGAGGGTGGCGCGTCGATGCGCGCAGGCCCGAATGGCATCGCCGCGGTAGTAAGGGGAATGCCTCTGCATCAGGCGGGTCACGCGTCCACTCCCTTCCCCCGCAGCCAGGCGGCTTCGAGATTCAGGAAAAGCTCGGGTGCCACGTCGAACGCCTGCCCGAGCGCTTGCGCGGTCTCTTCGCCGAGCCGGCAATTCGTGTGCGTGGGCCCGACCTCAAGATACATCTCGACGATCATGGCGTTCATCACCGTATCGCCTGGCATGCGCTCGCCAAGCTGAAAAGCGCCCCATCCGCGCACGTCCATCTCCTCGCGGATGTAGACCGAAGGGTGTGGAGCGAGTGCGTTGGTCATTTGTCGATCTCGTCGAAGGAGGAATCGTCGTCCTCGAACCACCCCTCTCCTTCGCATTCCGGGCACATGATGTCAGGCCCGGCCGGCTCTCCACTGATCCAATCGATGTTGCCGTTGCGATCGCGTGGCGGGGTGATCTGGCCGTCTCCATCGCAAGCCGGGCACTGCCTGCATCTGGCGTTCGACGCCTCGAGTGCCGCCTCCATCTCGGGGGTCATCGTGGGCCCACCGTCCAGGCACATATCGTCGGCGCGAGGGCATCCCGGGAAGCCGTGGACGCATTCGCCCATGCGCTCGCGGGGCAGCTTGCAATAAGGGCAGTCGGCCGGGCTCTCGGCCAGAAGGCGGCGAAGCTTGTCGTTCTCGGCGCGCAGCTCCTGCACGTCGTCCAACAGCTGCGCCGCGTCGAATCGGGCGCCCAACGGTCCGGAGATTCCGGAGAGTTCGTCGGGGCAGTCGGTGAAGATGGCCCGGTAGCACCCATCCTTGAGCGGGATCCAGAACTCGACGATCGACACGTTCTTGGTCGCGTGGACGATCCGCATGCGATAGCCCTGTCGGGCCTCGGCCAGCGATTCCGTCAACGCCCTGGCCTCTGCCAGCGAGGTGGCCGTCTGGTGGAGATGCCAGACCCTATCCGGGCACAGCTTCTCGATCTCGTAGTGGGTATTCTCGGGCTTCTTGTCGCTCATCTCTCGAGCTTCCACAGCAACAGCGCGGCAACCGCGCAGACCAGGGCGGCGTCTTCGAACAGCGAATCCACACCCACCAGCGGGAGACCGAAATCGGCGAGGAACAGCAGGAGGCCGATACCGGTCAGGAGTTCGGAGACGGTCATCACCACCCCCCGAACTCCAAGTTGCGGTCGAAGGACCAGAACGCCGGCAGCTGCCCCCATAGATCGGCCTCGCCCGGCAGCGGCGGACGGCGTCTATAAACGAAGGTGTTGAGCCTGTCGGTGAAATGCGACCATACCGGGACGAACATCCCATCGGCCACGTTCTCTATGTAGGCGCTGGCCCAATAATCACTGAGCGCGGAGGGATAATGCGCGCACGCGTCGGCCCAAGTGGCGCGCATCGCCCAGAAGTCGGGGGTTTCCCCGCTCATTTTTGCCTCGCTGCTTGCGGTGTCGAATCAATGACCAGACCATGCACCGGGTCCCGGCGGACACCAGGACAGCGCTCGAACTTCCACAACTCCTCGGGAGGCAGGATCACACGCTTTCCCGTGTCGACGTCGTAGCCGTGCGAGACGAGTGTCACCGTTCGGCCGGTCTCCTCGCATTTCTCGCGGCACGTGACGACGATCACGGGCATGGTGGCACCTCGGGAAGCTCGGTCAGCGCGCCGAGCTCGCCGGCGACCCGTTTCAATGCCCAGGACAGCGTGAGGAAATGCCGCCAGACGTCAGGATCGGGGTTGTCGCCCTTGGCGGCCTCTTCGACGGCCTTCGCTCGCAGCCACGCCTCGCACCGCCGCCGCTCATCGTTGCGGATGCGGGCCTCTTCCTTGGTCACGCCATGGGGCAGCGGAAGCACCTGCTCTCTGATGGCCATGATCCGCCGCACGATCGCCACCCAATCGGCGCGCAGTCCTGGGTGGAGGCTTTCCCATGCGTCGAGTGGGGCGCTACCGAACATGACGAACGCTTCCTGCCGGAGGACGCGGGCGGAGATTTCGTCGGCTTGGGCGATGCTGTCCTGTCCCTCGGTCATTCCCCGTCGACCTCCAGCCAGGTATCGACCCAGGCCTCGAAGATGTTGTTGCTGTTGAACGAGCCGACATAGGCGGCGTTCAGCCCGAACCGACGCCAGAACCGGGGCGATCGGATGTTCTTGCGCCCCTCGCACTTGATCGCCATCCGGATCAGCCACATGGCGAGCGGGCAGAGCGCTCGGCGGCCGAAGGAGATCCGAAGCTCTCTGGCCAGTCTCTTCATGGCGCTGGCGGCATCTGGATGAAGTGGGTGAGGGTCGCCGCTACTTCTCGGGCGTCTCCGTCGCGGCGAAATCCAGTGGGGCGCCAGAAAGGGCGTGGCTTGCTGGCATAGCGGTGATCGTCCCACCAGCACTTGTGCCACCGCTCTCCGTCCCATGCCAAAATTTCAAGCCACTCCGGCCTGGCCTCCGAGATCGGCCGCGGTTCGAACCATGGCGGCGACAGTTCGTTGTGGGCTTGGACGACGGCCATGCCATCGGCGATCCGCGCCGCTTTCCACTCGTCGCTGTGGATGCTCCAGTCGACCTCCTTGCCTTCATTGGCGTAGGTGATCTCGGCCTGCATCTGCCCCGCGGCGATCTGCGCCGGCGTGTAGCTGGTCATGACACCGCTCCCTCTGGTGCGGTGCTCGCCTTCAGCGCATCGGCCACCTTCTGCCACACCTCCTCGGTGAGGAGCCCATCGGCGATGGCGTCGTTGTAGGCCATGTTCATCGCCGCGATCTGCGCGTCGTTCAGGGTCAGCTCCGGCGGCGCTTGGCTCTTTCTGCCTCGCGCCTCGATCTTGTTGGCGGCGTCGTCCAGCGCGGCCCAGGCGCTCGGCTCGAAGCCGGTCAGGTGTTCCGGCTTTGCGTCCTCGCTCAGCTCGCGGAGGATGGCCACGATCTCCTGGCGCTCCCATCCTCTGCCGACCTCGTTGGCATTGAGGATCGCCAAGCGCAGGCCGCGCAGCTCGCGAATCTCATGGAGGAGGTCCCGGCCATGCTTGAGTGCGGCGGTGAGGACCAGCCTGTCGGCGATTGTAAGGACATCGATCCCCTCGCTGTTGCGGGGGTAGAGCCTGCCGCTCAAGACGCCCGCATGCCATTCGTCGTGCGCGACGAGCGCCTTCTGCAGGCCTTCGGCCGGGTCTATCGCCACCATAGCTTGACCATCCCCACGAAGAAGAAGAACCACCCGAGCACGGTGACGACCGCGCTCACGCTTAGGATGGCGAGGCCGACGGCCGGCCCGCCTCTCCACAACACCAGGATCGGCTTCAAGCGGGTCGAGCTCGACTGTGCGAGCACGCGGTCGAAGTCGTTGAGCAGGGCGGCGTTGACGCCTGCCGACTCTCGCATGGACCATCCGCACCTGACCGTTGGAGGCGGAAGGCTCGGCTTGGCTTCGTGCATCAGCCTGCTCCCTTTGCGATCTCGGGCGCCGGCAACCACCCCTTGAATTCGTCGGCTTTGCGGCACCCGAACCCGGCCGTGTCGTAGTGGACACCGTCGATCGTCCTGCCGAAGCACATCCCGCCAACCTTGAAGCAGAGGATGGCATCCTGCTCCCTTGGCAGGTCGGCCAGTCGGCGGGGCTTGTTGGCTTCCTGCAGGTAAGCGACGATGGCGCTCTCGGTCACCCTTCGGACCGAGGCCATCGTCCACAGGCCTTTGTCCGCGATTTCGAACGCGACGGCGGTCGCGATCTGGAGCCCGTCTTCATCGAGCTTCATGTCACGGCCTCGCGCTTCCTCTGGATCTCGCGGAGCGTCTTGAGCACCCAGGCCTTGGCCTCGTCCTTGGTGGCAAAGGTCGACGTCTCCGGGCTACCGAATGGCATCGACGGACTGTCGTTGTTGTGGGTCCAGGCGAAGGCGTTCCAACGGATTCCGCCGCTGGTGTGGGCCTGCTCGACCGCTCCGACAGTCACGCCGAAGAACGCCAGCCGAGAGACCTCGACGCCCCGGATCTGGTTGAACCCCGTCTTCCAGTCGACGTCGTGTGCCATCAAGTCGATGGCGTCGCAGAGCGACAGCGTCACCTCGCGGAGCGCGTCGCGGATTCATGGCAACGAGCGTCTTGTCGATGGTCACCAGAATGGGGCGACCGATGGTTTCGGCGGTGTCTGGCTGGGCCTCGGCGCTTGCCACCTCGAGGGCCGTCACGATCTCTTGTTGGTGGCGGAACACCACGTCGAGCAGCTGGGCCACCTGTCGATGCAACGAACCGTCGATGCAGGCGCGTCCGTGCTTGCCGCACACGACCCTCAAGGGCGAGTTGGGCTCTTCGTCCTTGTCGATGTAGACCCAGCTATCCATCGAATTGCTTACGATCGAGGCGCCTTCCAAATTGGCGAGCGCCGTCCGCAGCTTCCGCCTGATGGTCGGGAGGTCGCGCTTCACGCTCCGGCCTCCGCGTTGGTCACCTTGGCCTCGAGCTCGGCGATCTGCTCGGCGGTGAGGGCGGCCCTGGGCTTCTCGTCTTCGCTCTGCGCTTCCTTGCGTAACCCCTCGAAGGCCTTGGCCGACGCCTCGCCGGACTGGATCATCACGACCACCGACCACAGGATCATGGCCAGGTCGCCGTCCGGCTCCTCGAGCACGAGGCCGATCGCGTCGAACTCCAGCACCTTGCCGATACACCGGCGCGGCGGCGCCGCGGTCAGCACGATGATGCAGTCGCCGACCTTGATCTTGTCGGAGAAGAAGCTCGCGGCGTCCCCGCCGGCGCTCCTCTCGATCCGCGGGCGGTTGTCGTTGTGGCTTGCGGTGGATGCGTGTGTCATCGATTCACTCCTTGGCGTGTTGCCTTGTAGAATTCTCGTCTGGCCGGATCGCGCTCGGCGAACGCGATGCAGCGGAACCCGGCCTGTTCCATGCCGATCGACCATCCTCCGACCCCTCCGGAGAAGAGGTCGACGAACACCTCGCCGCCGACGAGTCGGCGCATGGTTCGACCGATGGCAGCCGTTATGGAGGGGTGGACGGCGTCGCCGATCGCCGCGATGAGCGAGCGAGCCATTCGGGGCTCAATCCCATCAGCCACGCGTAGGAGGCCAAGGTAGCGGCTGGCGCCGCGTACCCAACCCTCGCCAAGCTCCGCAGCAACGGCGCCCACCAGCCCGGCCATTTCTTCATGCTCGGGCTGGCCAGGTTCGCCGTCGCCGTCGGTGTCAGGATCGAACGGATGGCGCTCGAGGAGCTGGGCCCATCTGCCACTCTCCGACCAGCCGTACCGCCTCGGCTCGGCTCGCAGGTCGATGCGGTGGGGGTCGGCCGCGATGAGCCAGCACCTCTTGCGATGATGTCTGGCCCCGAGGTCGTCAGTACCGACCACATGAGGCCAGACGGCGTACCCGATGGATTCCATTTCCTGCGCGATCCGGTCGGCGCCGGCAGCTCGCAGGCGAGGTGAATTCTCAAGCGCTGCCCAGCAAGGCCGCAGATCTTGGACCACTCGGCACCATTCGAGGGTGAGCTGTCCCTCGGGGCTGTCGAGGCCTCTGGCGTCGGTGGTGTTGGCGGGGCTGAACGGCGTGCAGACCGGCGAGCCGACGACGACGAGACCGGCGGGAATTGCTCCGAGGCGAGATCGAAGAGACTCGGCTGTGACATCGCGAACGTCCTCGAATTCGAGAGGGGTCTGCATCAGCGTGCGGCGTGTCGGGCGAAGCTCGCCGAGAGCGAGCGGGTGAACCGGGTGACGAGCCGGATGTCCTCCTCGGTCATGGAGGAGGCGGCGTCGACGAGGCGGGCCAGGGCCTTGTCCTTGGGCGACTGCGCCGGCGCGGGCTTTGCGATGTCGGCCTGCCGCTCGATGTCGAGCATGGTGGCCAGCGTGTGCATGCTCCATTGGAGCGCGGCGAGGATGGCCAGCAATTCGTCGATCGAGATGTTCGCCGCACCGTTCTCGATCCGCCAGATCCGCGCCGGATAGACGTTGACCATCCGGGCGAGCTCGACCTGCTTCATGCGCAACGCCTCGCGGCGATCGGCGAGGATGCGGCCGAGGCGGACGCGGGTGTTGGGAGCCGGCGTGCGGTCTTCGGCCATCAGTCTTCCCACTCGTCCATCTCTTCGAGCACGAAGGCCGCGACGACGACGGCGACGACGAAACCGACGAGAAGGGCGAAGCCGATCACGTCGGCGCTCCGCCTGCGTTGATCGCTTCCGACCACTCTGCGTGCCGGGCGGCGTGCATCTCATCGGCCGCCGCGCTCGCCTTGGCTGCCGCCATGCTCCGGGCCTCCTGCATCCAGGCTCGCCACAGGCGCAGGACCACCCTCTTCTCGACGTAGCGGCGAGCGGCGATGTCGGCCCACTTGCGGGTGAGCTTGTAAACCTTGCCGTTGATCAGCCTGGTCTCGCCGGCTTCGACGCGCGCCAGATACTCGGCCTTCTTGCGGTCGTAGATCGCCCGCCATTCCGGCGACTGATTCTTGAACATCGAATCGTAGAGCTGCCATGAGAGCGAGCGCCGGCTCGGCGAGTAGCCGTGGAGATCGGCGAGCCTGGGATCGGTGCGCTTGCCCTGGCGGACCGGGACGTCACCCCGCTCGTCGACGAGGCCGAGGCCGAGCCGCTTCCAGAGCTTGGCCGGCGTCGCGTAATTGTGGAGCGGCCCGGTCACGCCGATGAGCTTGGCGAAGGACGCGAGGCCGAGGCCGCGGGTCTCGTTGACGAAGCCGGCGGCGGGCAGGTGCATGGCCAGCCGCTCCGCCTCGCGCATGAGCCGGTCGGCCGGCTTGCGGAAGACCTTGGCCGCTTCGTCGGCAGCCAGCACCAGCCCCATGATGGAGGGATCGTCGAGCGTGCCTTCGCGGGCGGCCTTCATGATCCGCTCGACCTCGCGCTCGATCTTCTTGGCGCCGGCCTCGGATTCCGCGTCGTCCTCGCCCTTACGCTTGGGCGGAGTCCAACCGAGCTTGTGGCATCGAATGTAGGCGCGCATCTGGTTCTCGATGGCGTTCTTCATTTGGACCAGGAACGACCACTCGACGACGGCCTGGGCGAGGCGGCCACACCTCTCGTCGACCTCGGGCACGTCGACCGGCGCCCAGTCGCCGGTGCGACGCACCAAGTCGGAGTCCTCGCCGGCACAGCCAACTTGGGTATCGGGGGGACTAAGGCCGGCGAGGACGGAGTCGACCGCGGCAAGGCAATCGCGGGGATCATCCTTGTCTTGGCCGCGGTCGTCTTGTTCGGGCGCTTGGCCCTGAAACTCTAGCATTCGAGGTCTCCTATGGGTGGGGAGGCAAGGCCCTCGTGGGCAACAGGAGGCATTTGGCCTCCCCTCCCAGCCACGGGCAGGGTGGCCATGGGTAACAACACGGCGGTGGCCCGTGGGCTGGGAGGAGAGGCGGGGGACACGTCCACGATGGGCAACAGGCTACGAGCAGTCCCCCATGCAGCCGCCGACAGGGCGAGTCCGGGCATCACATTTTCATTGGCCGGCGGCTGCATGGAGGCCGGGGCACAAAGCCCCGGCACGGGCGGCACGGATCACGTGGGCAACACTTCGCGAATGGCCGCCCGATCTCTCACGCCGCGGCCCTGGCCTTCTTGAGGGCGTCCTCGGCTTGCTTGTCGGTGACGTGGTCGCGGACCATGTCGCTGTCGCTCGGCAGGAGGCCGGCGATGGCCCGCAGGAACCGGGCGTCGGTCTCGTTGCTCTCGGCCTTCTTGACGAGCTCGTGCTTGGTGCAGAAGCCGAGCGCGCGACCCTCGACCTGGAAGGTGAGGAGGAGCGAGGTCTTCTTCCATTCGGCCTGGCCGGCGCGCTTGCGCTGCAGCCGCAGCCTCTTGGTGGCTTCGTCCATTGGCTCGACCGGGTGAGAGCTGCGCTCGGCTCTCGCGTTGGCCTGCATCTGGACGCCGGCCGAGCCCCATTCGAGTCGCTTCCATTCCGCCCAAAGGGCTCGATCGATAGCATCCTGCACAAGAAACAGCGTCAAATCCAAGCGCTCGGTCAGCATCTTGTTCTTGAAACGATTGAAGCCCTCCATGGAGTTGTCGGCGTGCCTTCCTTGGCAGCACGCGCGAGCTTCTTGATCTCCTCGAGGCGAGGATCCTCGTCGCTGGTCCGGCGCTGAGTCTGGCCGGTGGCTTGGTTCAACATGGTCGATTCATCCTTCTGGTGGTGGGGTCGGAGCGGCACAGGCGGAGTGGGCATCATGACAATCGTGGCCGCTCCGATCTCGGTCGCGACGGCATCGGCCGCCGCGTGAACGGGTCCGCCGGCACTTGCACATTGGGCATCAGGTCAATCTCGGCCGGCGGAGAAGGTGCGGGGGCACTCCTTCACTGGGTAACGCGAGCCAAATGGCCCCCGCGTCTCGTTGCGGCATTGCCGCGAAAGGGCTCCCGACGCGCAGGGGAAGCCTGGGGCACCGCGCTCATTGAGGCGCGTCGGGAAGTGGCCCGGGCGGGCATGGGTGCTGTGGGTAACACGATAGCTGCGGCCCGCCCGGAACTGGTCACTTGAAGCGCTCGGCGATGGCAAGCGAGGCGATCACGCCTCCGATCCCGAGACCGACCCATCCCAACAGCGCCCACAGCGCGGCCGGAAGCATGAGCACGGCCATCGTCCATATGGTTGTCTTCAAGGCTCGATTCTCCTTCTGAGGTCTTCCGGCAGCTCGGCCAGAGCCTGCAAGGTCCGCCACGATCGGTAGTCGGGGGGATCGGGCGGGCAGACCACCGGCGGGATCTTGGCGCCCGGCCGCTCGCACTTCTTGACGTGCGGTTGTGTGGTACCGGTGGCCAGCCGGTGCTCGCGTGTCGCCAGCGTCAACGTCCGCCGGCAGGCCCTCGAGCAGGTCGTCCGAGGCGGCGAGCAGAGGCGCACCGACCCGGAGAACTCTGCCCCGCACACCACACACTTCCCGGTGAAGGAGACCATCGTGGTGGTGGCCATCGATCACTCGCCGGGCTTGACGGCCGCGTTGAAGGCGCTGGTCGCCGTGTCCATGGCGCCCGGGGCGACCGTGAGGAGCGCTCCGTTGCGCTGCTTGAACTCGACGAGCCACCCGGCATCCTTGCCGGCCTCGGCCGCTTCCTTGGCGCCGAACTCGACGACCTTGAGCGCGGACGCGACGGACTTGAACTTGCGCGGATCCTTGCCCGGCAGGTTGACGATGTAGAACTGCTCGCGCGGCGGTGGGGCCGGCTCGTCGACCTCCTCGTCTCCACCGGCGCCGACAGGTCCGGTCGGCGGCGAGGCGCCCACATCGGCACCGGTGGAGGTCGGCTCGCTGGCGGCGGCTGGCGCCTCCGGCGATGTCTCTGGTGTCGGAGCGGCGGCCGGCTTCTCCTCGGTGCTCGCCGGCTTGTCGTCAACGATGGTCGGCTTGGCCTCGGTCGCCGTGCGCGTCTTGACGAACGTCCGGAGCTTCTCGGCGCCGTTGGTGTCCTTCTGCGCGGCCTCGGCGGCCGGCAGCTGCGGCGTCGGCTCGACCGACACGGGCGCCATCGGGTCGACGTCGAAGGTGGCGCCCATCAGGAGGTGAGGGACCGCCAGCGTGGCGAACCTCCTCATCCCGAGGTAACCGAGCTGCGTCTTCGGGTCCGTGGCCCACATGGTCGAGAAGAGCGGAAAGGCCTGCGCGAGGAAGAACGGCTCGTTCTCGCCCGGCCAGACGCGCGGCTTGCTCTCGCCGCGGATCTTGGCCCGGATGGCGATTCCGAGGCCTTCCTTCATCACCTCCTGCGCTGTCCAGGTGGGGAAGCAATACTCCTTGCCGTCGTTGTTCTTCCTCTTGTCGAATTTTCCGACAATCTTGGTCCAGTCGCCGAAGTAGATCCGCTCCGGCTCTCCCTCCAGGGCTCCCGATAGCTCGATGATCGACTGCACCAGCGACCCCATGTAGCCGACCCGGTTGCCGGGCAGAGGAAACGTCGCCTGCGCCACCCGATAGATCGGCAGCTTCCAGTCGATGCAGTTCATGATGATGGCGAAGCAGGTCGACGGCGATCCGACCAGGTGATCCGGCACGATACCGCGCGCCTTGCTCATCTCGACGGCCATCCTCTGGATCTGCTGGAACCCG
This sequence comes from Ottelia alismoides, assembly GCA_037367405.1. Taxonomy (NCBI): domain Eukaryota; kingdom Viridiplantae; phylum Streptophyta; class Magnoliopsida; order Alismatales; family Hydrocharitaceae; genus Ottelia; species Ottelia alismoides. The sequence goes on from JAZKJV010003528.1 coordinate 55,364, forward strand.
TGCGGGTCGAGCTGAAACTGCATCGAAGTCGGCAGCGTCGGCAGGTGCGCGGCGAGGTGGTGGGGTAGCTGGAGAACCGGCCCGAGATCGTTGGCGACGGCCGGAAGGCCGGGCCTGTCGTTGGTCTGCGCACGCTCTGTGCTCATCGTGTGGATTCCTCTGGTGTGATGGCGGCGATCAGCTGCCGAGATCGCGCAGGGCGACGCGGCGCTGCACGCTGGCGCGGACCAAGTGCTCGGCCACCGAGACGGAGGTCACCTTGACCTCGAACTGGTTGCCGATGCGGAAGAGAGAGGCCTGCGGGTTGAAGGTCTGCAGATAAGCCTTGGCCTTTTCGATGTCCTTCTTGGCCTTCTCCGCCTCTTCGGCGGCCGCGCGCCATCGCGAGACGAGGCGGATCGCCTCCTCGTCGTTCAGCTGGACCGGCGGCATGCCGGGTCGACGCGCGGGTAGATGGACTGCAGCGCGCGAGCGCTGTGCGTGCTCGTGTCGGGCGGCGGAAGCTTGCCCTCGGCGAGAAGAGCCAGGTCTTCCTCGACCTGCTTCTCGATCAGGTTGATGACCTCCTCGTTGCGCTCGACGCGATAGGCCAGGGCCTCGAGCGTGAACGGCCGGGCGTTGACCGTCAGGCAGCCGATCAGGCCGAAGGTGGCATTGGTGCAGCATGCCAGCGCGGTCTGGACCTGCAGCTGGACGTCGAGCGGCGGCCCGTCGATCCACATCCGCTGCCAGACCCCGCCGTCGACGGTCTTCCACTCGCCGATACCGAGCGACCCGTCGCGCGCGGTGACCACCGCATCCGGTGAAGCGATCAGATTCGGGATCACCGGGTGCTTGGCGTAGGCGCGCACGCCTTCGATATTCTTGACCCAGTCGAGCTTGCACTGATCGATGATCAGCTCGGGCATGACTTTCTCGAGAATTCGTCCGCGCGCCAGGACCGGCGAATCCTGGTCGACCTGTTTCGGCACCTTACCGCTCACATGAGCGAGATAGCTGAATCGCGAATCGTATCGCGATTCACTGAAGAGCGCCGGCACGCCGCTCGCGGAAATCACTCCGCTGCCGGGTGCCTTGAATTTCTCGAAGATACCGGGGCGATAACGGACGAGCCCGAGAGGAAGGCCTCTGCTAGCCATTTGCGTTTGACTCCACGAAACTGATCGTGGATCGATTTATTGCATTTCAAGCAAGTCAGCGCAATCGCGAATTTTCCGCTCATGAAAAAAATCGTGAACGTCGCGTTATGTGTCGATCGTGGAGTCGGCGCTGGCCTTATGTCAGGGAGCGCGCATCACTTGCACGACGCGACCGACGATCTCGACCGTCGCCTCGCCGTTGAAGATCGTGCGGGTACGCTCCTCGTCGGAATCTGCAGCCAAGGCATCGTATTCGGTGATTTCCCACCGCGCATGGCGCGACGGTGTGCCGAGCCAGCGCATGACTCGCACGTCACGGCCGGACACACGAATCATCGACACCTTACCGTCCTCGGGTGTCGTCTGGTGGTGATCGATAATGAGCGTCGTTCCCGATGCGTGTCGCCATGCCATGCAGTGTGCATGCGCGGCGTCGACGGCAATCCTTTCGCCTTGCCACTCTTTCATGACCCGCCCCAGCCCATCGATTTTCGTGTTTCTGATAAGCTCCAAGTGGAGACAAGGAATGGCAGTTGCAGCCTGCGCTTGCAAGCCTAGTACGTGTAGATTCAGAAGCTGGGCCGGCTCGCACCGCAACCGCGCGGCTAATTTCGGTATGTGCCGAATGTCGACGGCAACCTGGCCACTTTCCATTTTCGAGATCGTCGGACCGGACACGCCGATGGCCTCACCGAGGCCGTCCTGACGTATTCCGCGCAGCTCCCTCCACTGACGGATAGCCGCGTAGTTGACGACATCGACCGACGACATGGCCGCCTCCACAATTGCCGCTACAAACCTGCCGTTACCACCACTACCGAGCGGCGAGCACCGACGCACGATCGTAGATTGCATTTCTTGACCCCGACTTGCATTAGAGGCATTTTTCGAGCGGTCGCCTGAAAGGGCGTATCGCCACATTCCTCGATCGCATCGCGACAGGCGATCAGCAAGCTACAGAGCTTGTGCCAGCGGGGAAAAACAGCAGGAGCAATAGAGCAGTATGGCGAAGACCACCGCCTCGGCAGCAGAGGTTCGGGTGATTCAACTGAACGCCTCTACCTATTTGCGCCACGTGAAAAACCTGAAGGATTTGGACGAGCGCATTGCGGTTCTGAGTGTGAAACGCAAGGAATCGCGCAACGACGCCCGCAACGACGAGATCGAGCTGTGGAGCTTCGATCTGACGCGCAAGCTGCTCCGCATGGAGACTCCGCTCGCGCAGAAGCGCATGTCGGCGCTGTGTGACTATCTCATCCAGGAGGGTTTCCTGACCGACGAGAGTCGGCTCGTCTATGCGCAGGGAAGTCTCGACCTGGTGCAGCCGGCGGCATGACGCCGTTTCCGGCCGAATGGGCGGGCCGGCACCGGGTGGTGCTGGCCGACCCTCCATGGTCGTTCGCGACCTGGTCCGACAAGGGGTAAGGGCCGCTCGCCGGACGGCCCGCTCGGCCACTATGGCGTCATGAGCATGGCCATCTGAAGGCCTTGCCGGTCGCCGACGTGGCCGACCGCGACGCCGCGCTGTTCATGTGGGTTCTCGACTCCATGCTGCCGCAAGCGCTCGAGCTCGGCCAGGCCTGGGGGTTCGGCTACAAGACGGTGGCGTTCACCTGGGCCAAGCGAGCGCCGCTCGGGCTCAAATGGGCCTGGGGTCTCGGCTACTGGACACGCCGGCAGGCCGAGCAATGCCTCCTCTTCACGCGCGGCAAGCCCGCCCGTCTCGATCGCGGCGTCGGCCAGCTGATCGAGGCTCCGGTCCGCCAGCACAGCCGCAAGCCGGACGAAACGCACCGGCGGATCGAGCGACTGGTCTCCGGGCCCTACCTCGAGCTGTTCGCTCGGCAGTCATCCCCAGGCTGGACGACATGGGGCAACGAGGTCACCAAATTCGACGGAGCGAGCAATGGCAGTACCGATGCGCCTCCTGGCCATCGATCTCGGGACGCAGACCGGCATCTGCCGGTGGCTGCAGGATGGTGACCGGTACGAGGTCGCGAAGTGGGATCTGTCGTTCCACGGCGCCGAGCCGTGGAGGAAATGGGACGGCTACGCCAAGCGCCTGACCCAGGAGATCGACACGTTCCAGCCGACGCTGATCGCCTATGAGGAGCCGTTCGCCGGCGGGGAGAACCAGCGCCGGTCCTCGCTCATCCTGAACGGATTGCAGGCGTTCACCGAGACGATCGCCTATCGGCGCGACATCCTCTTCCGGGCCATCGCGCCCAACTCCATCAAGGTGGCCGTCCTCGGGTGGGCGTCGAGGAAGAATGCCGAGACGGGCGCCAAGGAATTCGCCACGCCGAAGCAGGTGCTGGAAGCGGTGCGCGAGAAGCTGACCATCCCGATCGAGACCCACGATCAGGCAATCGCCGTCGGGATCGCCATGATGATCTCGGCAGAGCTGACCGGCTTGCCCGTGGCGCCGGCACCGAAGCCCAAGCCGAAGCCCCGAGCGGCGGCCAAGGTGATCGCCCTTCCGACGTCGGCCGTCCGCGTTCGCGGCAAGGCCAAGGCCAGCGCCTGAAACGAGAAGCGCGGGCCAGGTCGAAACCCGCCCGCGCTCTGCTCATCCACCCAAGACCACCAAGCCGCCGCGTTCCTAGTCGATCATCGGCTGATCGACAAGAGCCGGATCACCGCTTGACGGCGACGTAGACGCGCCCGCCGCTGCCGTCTTTCTCCTGCACCAGAGAGACCGATCTCGGGCCGCGCACCCATCCTCGAATGTGGTAGCACGGCGAGATGACCGGCAGATCCTGCCCGGTGTAGAGGAGCGCCGTCTTCGCGACGGCGTTGGTCATCTGGGCCTCGCGGCTGCGGCCGACCCTCGCATTGGCCAGGTCGCCACGAAAGTAGACCAGACGCTCGCCCGGCTTCGCCTTGCGAACCCAATCCTCGAAAGTGCGGCTGGAGTGATATCGACGACCGATCATGCCGACCTCCTACCTGAAGTCGGCACCGACAACTACATGATGTGGGGATACTTTTCTAGGCGCTAGATCTAGTGGACTCGACGATCGACCGAAGAATCGTCGGATCCACCACCCACGCGTGGTACTGCTCCTCGGTCATGCCGAGGAATTCGGGCAGGGCGACGTCGCTGTCCGAATCGTGCCAACGATCGATGAAGTCGTGGATGTCGTCGAGCCGGGCCTCGCCGGCATGACAGAGCTGAACGAAGCCGCTCGGGCTCGTCATGCCTTGTTGATCTTGGTCAAGTCGGCCGGAAACAGATCGACGAAATACTTGTAGACTTCGAGGATCATTCTGCCGGAACTGTCGCCGTTGTCGATTCTCACGGAGTCCAACAAGCTCTCGACATGGACGGACCACCTGGCTGCCATTTCCAGCGCGTCGGTGAAGCGTTCCTCGGCAATCGCCGATGCGTATTCCTTGTGGTCGGCCAAAATGGCGTCGTAGAGGGCTCTACCTTGATCGTCGAGCCAGTCTCGGGGCGGCCAAAGCGGGCAGCCGAGAATCATGACAAGCGCGCTGAGACGGCGCCTTGCTCGTGTGGCGTCGGTTGGTGTCATCGTTCACTTTCCGGCTAGAACGGGATCTCGTCGTCGAGATCGTCGGCGAGGCTCGTCGGCGGCTTGGTGGAGCGCGACGGCGTCCTCGGCCGTGCCGTGCTCGGCTCCGGCTCGGACTCGTCGACCCGGTTGCCGCCGGCGATCACCTGGAGCTGAGACAGGAAGCCCTGCACGACGATCTCGGTCGAGTAGTGCTCCTGGTCCGCCTGGTCCTTCCATTTCCTCGTGCGGATCTCGCCCATGACCAGCACGGTGGCGCCCTTCCGGCCGAACCGCTCGATGTACTCGACTGAGCTTTCCTGGAAGACGACGACGCGATGCCATTCGGTCGCCTCCTTCCATTCGCCGCTGCCGGTCTTGTACTTCCGGCTGGTGGCGACCGAGAGGAGGGCGATCTTCCGATTGTCGCTGGTGTATCGGGTCTCGGGATCGCGACCCATGTTGCCCACGATGATCGCAAGGTTGAGTCCGGCCATCGATAGCGTCCCTTCTTCGGCTCACATGACGGGTTGATTGGCTGCCGCGCGAGCGATCGCGGCCAGAAGATCCTCGATCTCGCGAGCGTTGACGCCCGCCTCGTCGAGCTCGTTGACGAGGCCGGGCTGCCACGTGAGGTCTGGACCGAGGCGGCGGGCGAGCACCCGGAACGCCTTCTCGCCGACGGTCACGGCGTCGCGGACGTGCTGGACATAAGCCTCAAAGGATCGCGGCACCCAGCTTGCGACGATCTCCTCGAGGACCGTGGCATAGGCTCGGATCTCGGCCTGGGCGTGTCGGTCGGTGCGTAGCTTCAAGAAGTGCAGCAGGTTGTGGAGGTCGATCTTCCAGTACCACTGCGTGTAGGCATTGAGGGGCAGCACGGTCCGCGCCAGCTCTCGGGCCACGCCCAGCCCCAGAGCTTCACTGTAGGCAGCGAACGCGGCGCCGCTCACGTCGTGGAAGCGATTCCGCACACCCTGCGCGACGTGCAACTCGAGCTCGCCTTCGCTGCCCTGCTTGTTCCGACTGCTCTGCAGCCGGACACTTTCCGCCTCGGGCAGATAGAACTCGTCGTCGATCACCGAGTACCGGCCGGAGCTTTCGTTCACGTTGGCCGTGCGATGTCTGATCCACTGCCGCGCGACGAAGATCGGCAGCTTCACGTGGAGCTTGATCTCGGCCATCTCGAACGGCCCGGTGTGGCGGTGCCGCATGAGGTAGTGGATGAGCGCGACGTCGTCGCGAACGGTCTTCGTGCCTTTTCCGTAGGAGACCCGGGCCGCCTGCACGATTGAGTCGTCGTTGCCCATGTAGTCGACCACCCGAATGAAGCCGTGGTCCAGGACCGGGAAGGGTTGCTCGAGGATCTGCTCGAGACCAGGAGAGACGGGACGCGGCATTCCTACGCTCCGAGCGCGTTCGGGCAGAACTCGGCCTCGAGCTCGGCCGCGGCTTGTGCCAGGCGCTGGCATGCGTAGACCTGGCCCAGCTTCTGGCACTCGTAGGACGCCGCGCGGAGCCTCATGACGATCTTCGTCGCCACCTCCTCGGCCGCCGTCGCGCGAGCGTACGAGATGTCGTCGGACTCGGTGGCGAAGCGCGCCAGGCCCCACTTCACCTCGATTGCGCGGATTGCTGTGTCCCGGTCTTTCCACTTCGTTTCGTCGGGGTAAGCCAAATACCCCTCCCCTGAATCCAGCAGCGAGACAGAGGCCAGATCATGGCCGGCTTGTGCCGACCGCAGTCTCGACTCGCCCTCGTCATGGTGGACCCATTCGACCGGAATAAAGCTGGCGTTCGTCATGGCTTGGTTCTCCCCTCCTGCATCGCGCTCAGACTCGGGCAATAGTCACGCCTTCCTGGCCCTGATACTTGCCGCCGCCCGGCCTCTGGTCATAGGCGACCTCGGGCGTCTCGGTCTGCTCGAACAGGACCTGCAGGATGCCCTCGCCAGTGTGGACCATGATGTCGTTCTTGCCGAGGTTCGCCAGCTCGACCGTCAGGCTGCCATGCCAACCCTGCTCCATCGGCGTGACGTTCACCAGCAGGTCGACGCGCGCGTAGGTGCTCTTGCCGGTGACCGTCGCGCGCACGTTGCGGGGCATCCGCCACGTCTCGATCGTCCTGGCGAGAATGGTCGCGCCGGGAGGTATCAAGAGCGGCCCGTGGTGTTCGAACTCGACGTAGAAACTGTCGTCGATGTTCTTGGGATCGAGTATGCGCCCGGCGCGGGGAATCTTGAAGCGATGACCGAGCCGGGCGTCGTAGCCACCGGGGCCACAGCCGTAGCTGATGACCGGCACCTTGCTGCCGTCCTCCAGCACGTGCTCGCGCACCTGATGGGGGACGAAGTCGGTGATCATTCCGTGCCGTTCGACGAGGTCGCGAATCTGCCAATCAACAAGCGCGGGCATGGTGTACCTATCTCGATGGAGGAGCGCCCGGCCTGACGTGGCCGGGCGGGTGCTTCGGTGGAACGACGGCCGGCGGCCGAGCTACAGCTTGACCTTGGCGGGCTTCTTGATGCCCTTCACGACGGCCGCCGTGCCTGCCTTCTGGCAGCACACGACGGCACCCTTGGCTCCAGCGCCGGCTGTGACGGTGGCGAGCTGGGTGTCGGTCAGACGATCGGCGGCAAGCGCAGCGCTCGACAGCGCCGCCAGAGCGAGCAGGAAAAGCGCGAGGCGGGACGCGGTCGATCTCATGCCGCCTCTCCACGGGCTCGACGCTCGGCTGCGCCGGGGCTTCGGCGACCGCCTCGATCCGTGCCGAGCGCGGAACCCTGGACACGCCGCGATCCTTGCGCGGCCGGCGCTGCTTCGGCGCCTGCTCATTCAGCGCGGAATCCTGCGCTGCCACCAGCTTGCGCAACATGCGCATCGTGCCCGGTGACTTGGCAATCACCTCCTTGATCTCGGCATCGACGCTGTCCATGCGCTTCTCCAGCTCCGACTTGATGCTGAGAAGCCCCGCAACTCTCATCAGCGGCGGCTCTACCGCGTCGGTCGTGGCGGCATCGGTCTCGGTATTCGTGTTCATGATTTCTCCAGCTGCTCGATCGCGAAACGATCGGTGGGAGCGGAGAATTTACGACGTTTGCCTTTTAGGCAAGATTTTTCGGAAATTTATGGCGGGAACGATTCGCCGATGTGATTGTTAGCGAACAAATCAGGATCGACGCGCTTCGCTGTCTTATCGGGCTTCGGTATGAAATCACTCTCGACGAGACTGAAGCGACCCGTCGATTTCGAGTAGTGGTACTCGATAACCCCAGGCTCGCCCGTAACGTCGTGATACTTACTCTTGTCGACGCGAAACTGCGTGATCCACCGCTGGCCTTTCGGGCGAACCTGATGCACCACGCAGACCATGTCCGGCATGTTGAACCAGTGCGCGGACCCCGAGATATCGTACGGCGTCGGCGCTCGATTGGATGTTCTCGACTGCGGGTCCATCTTGGCCGGATGCGCGGCGATGATGATGTGCTTCTTGAAGCGCATCGCGAAATTCTTGATCGAGTCGAGCGATCTGCCGATATACTCGTGCTCGCTCTCGCCTTGCTGTCGCACGTGATTGAGCTTGTTCCATGGATCGAGAATCATCAGGTTCGACCCGTTGCGCACCGCCGACGTGGCAAAGACCTCCATCTGCCAATCGAGGGTCATCTCCTCCCTGTTGATCGGAATGCAGAAATCAAAGTGACGGTCGATCCATTCGTCGGCCGCTGCAAGCTCGGCGTCGGTCTGATCGGCCTCGGGCTTCTTGCCGAACCATGTTCGTAGATACCGCCGGAAATCCGTCTGGACCTCCTGCTCGTACGAGGCCGCGCACACGCGCCACCCGTAGTCCATCGCAAGGCTGCACGCGATCGCGTTGATGACCGTCGTCTTGCCGTGCCCTGGAATGCCGGTGACGATCGTCACGTCGCCGAGCCTTGGTCGGTAACGCTTGTCCATATCGGGAATGTTGGGCGCGTAGCCGATCCGCTGCTCGATCTTCGGAAGCTCGGCCATGCGAACGAGGCCGGGAACGGGGAAACGGCTTGGCGCTGTGGATGCACTCGACGACCGCCAACGGCCCGTGCTGGCGGAGGACATCGTTGAGATCCTTGCACCCATCCGGAAAGCTGGCGCGATAGCAGCGCGCAACGCCGAGGCGTCTGGCGAGGTCGGTGGCGAGGTTGTCTCCGGCGACGTCCGAATCCGTCGCGAGCACGATCCTCTTGACGTCCTGAAGCCTGGGCAGAACCTCGTCGACATAGGCGTATTTCAGATCGCCGCCGTTCTTGATCTTCTTATA
>JAZKJV010003529.1:0-257642 GCA_037367405.1 Ottelia alismoides
TATGCTTTTTAACTTCTTTACAACCGGTTCTGACCGGCTCCGAAACTTGCAGACCCTGCTCCGGTGTGCAAAGCCATGACACTTAAAACAACGAACATGTTCTCGACGGAGTTCACCCAGTGGTCGAGCGTTCTCCAAAGGAAGCAACCTCTACCAAAAGGACGCGGTCTAGGCGCACCGCTAGTCCCTCTGCTCCTAGCCGCCAGCCTCCCGCTCCGCCGACGGCGAACCTCCACCCATCCATTGTTGAGCGCGGACCCTGGCAGACTGCACCCCGACCTCGCGAGCTCCCCCCCCCCCCCCCTGATCGACATTGCCATACCACCTCCCCCGCTCCATCGCCCGCTCTTTCCCCCACATCAATCAACAAACAACCATTGTCATATGATTTCTTACGATGAACATGACGAATATCTAGGCGTTGCAAATTTATAGAAAGACGGATGATATTTGTTGTTATATATTTAACTACGAAAGATATGACATCGAATATTAAAATTTTCATTGCAGAATCCACAAATGCGAAACATTGGAAAACATCAAATAAAATGGACGATTTTATTTCCACACGATACATTGAATACGGGGCGCGGATCCTCTGGGTGGAGGACCACTCAATCAAGTTCGAGCGGCACACACGAGTTCGCAGTTATGGTGAGCCTTTCTGTGTGCGTCGCTTGATCGTGATCGAGTGATCCTCCACTGTTACAGCACCTGCAACAGCAGAGGATCCGAGCCCACACGACACAGACAAACAACCCATCTAATTACATATGTGACAACCTCTTGACGAGGGTAATCCTGCAACTGAACAGAAAGATTAGGGTTTCTTGCACCACCTCCGTTTCTGACGGGCACAGGGATAGTCAGTTTCCTTTCTTGCATGGGTACCTACTCCAGCTGGCTGTCTATCTCTCAGACCAAGAGGTCTGGTCATCACCAGCTGATGGGTAACAGAAGAGAGAAGCAGAAGGAAGAAGAAGATCGTGACACTCATGGAACGTGAACTAATACACGGCATATTGTAGAGAAGAAGCGAAGATGGATGCGATCTAATGGTGGCTGTACGTATTATATATAGTAATTACTAGTATGCGCGTAAGATTATCTATATTATTGTTGGAGGAGGTTTGATCCTCTCCTTCTTTTTATTATATTACTTTTAAATACCAATGGCCCGTTGTTTTCGTACGAGTTAATTTGACTTCCTTACAAGCCATAAGATATTTTTTTTCTGAACAAAAATCTTACGGTGGAGTAAATCCACGTTAATAAGATATATAGGTTAACTCGATCCGAAGCAGCACGTGGATCAGTGCTGTAGCGCACCATAGCCGCTTGATCAAGCTCGAACTTGATCGAGCGGCTGTGGTGCGCTACAGCACTACAATACCACATCAGAGAACCCACTCCCTCCGAAGCATGATGGATAATTATTTTCGGTAAATGAGGGAAATGATCTCTACAACATAATGCCAGGGAACCGTTTGATGAGGATAGGGAAGCACACATGTTAAAAGGGAAAGGATCCTCTACAGAGGTTAAGGGAAATTATTTGTGTATCTATTTATATGGTGTGTGTCGTCTCAAAACAAAATTTTTACACGGGTCATTAGATCCGGTTGCATCTAAGATCTATTTGTACTGGTTGTACTATAAACTCCATAGGGTTAAGATTTCGTGTATGCTCTGTATTTTTCTCCACAAATAATGAAACCGATCACCGCCGTCGAAGGATGTAACTCAGTTACAGGTGAACCTTGTAAATCCGTGTGTTTACATGTTTGATTGATTGGCTATGTTTGGGTGTGATTGTTTCCGCTACTCACAATAGTATACATGATAATAAACATAACATTTCTACTTATCCTATCGTATGTATCAGTGCAACCTCAGAAATAGTGAGTTCATCCAATCAAGCATATAAGTTTGAAATGTTATCACATATTATCATCCGGTTGGTCAGCACGACAACAACATATATGGATAAATATAAATTTTTAAGATCTATATGAATGGATCTTTTTTAGAATTATTCAATGCTAAGTAAATAACAATTATTATTCCATGTGATATTATCTTTGATTTTTGAATTTTTGCAACAGATGTCATGCATATTTATTGTCATGTTGCTAGTAATGTTTTATATAACAACGCTTATTTATTGGCTTCGTTTTTAAACATTGCACTTATTATTAGTAACTTAACCAATAATAAGAAAAAAATTACAAAAACAATGGACAATTGGTGTTCTATGATATGTTTTCTTTTGAGAAAAGAGAGGGTGACGTCCCAAGTCGGGACCCACCGCAAAAGCAATTATATTAATAACGGAAAAATAGATACATTACCTTGTGGACCAGAGTCGGTAAAGGGACAGATACAAGGCTATTACATTTTCTGAATAAAACATCTGATTTTTAAAAACTAGATCATTTCTTCCTCCCCAGATGTTCCACAACATTGCAAATGGAAGTGTGCAGTCGTCCGTCGAGTTTCGGTCCGTCGAGTTGCCCCCTACTGACCTTACCAACCTCCAGAAATCAGTCGCCCCCCGTGAGAGATCCATGGTGCTCCCACCTCCTTCTAAACCTGCTCCGAAAGGGGCAAGTAAAAAATAAGTGCTTCGCATCTTCTAGTTGCGCACCACATCTATCGCAGTATGTATCCGTGATTCCAAACAACCTGTCCCTTTTTACTTTGTCACATAATCTACCCCTTCTGAGGCACCACAAGAAGACCTTCCCTCTGCATGGGATCTTGCTTGCCCAAATTATCTTCATATTCTGAATCAAATCAAGATCCGGACCTCCAGGCTCCCTCTAAACACTTCATATGCTTTCGTCACCGAGAATCTGCCACCTTCCCAAACAAAAATGATCCCTCCCATGAGAGATACAGGTAGGAGGAGAGGGCAGCTCAGCCTGTAATCTAGCCAGGTCCTCCATTCGCCACTCTGAGAGATCATATATAAACTGAGGGACTCATGAACCAGAATCACAAGCCTCATCTACAGCACATCCTCTCTTTGACACCAAAGCAAAGAGCCTAGGGAACCTATTGCATAGGACCCCTTCACCAGTCCAGTCATCCTACTAGTATCGAAAAACCTCTCTGGTCCCCACCTTAGGCCTCATCCTCGGCCTCAATGTTGGTATGATGTCTCGTACACCATTCCAAAGGGAGGACTCGTATCGTGTTCTTCCTGTCTCCAGTGAGCCCTAACTTCATAAATTGTGCGTAACAGCGTAATGACCAATCTCTCACTGTTGCCCCAGATCTGCACCACCCACTTCGCCAGAAGCGCTTTATTCATACTGTTTACATATCTAACTCCCAGTCCCCCCTTGCAATTCCTTTGCATGAGCTCCTCCCATCGTACTAGGTGAATCCTTGACCTATGCTGCTTTCCATCAGATCAGAAGAATCTTCTCATCATTACCTCTATCTTTTTCGTTACTCCTTTTGGCATCACTCATGTTTAGAAGAAAAATACAAGTATCGCTGACAAAATGAGCTTCAGCAGAATCAATTTCTTGTCCTTTGATAGCGTAACCGCCTTCCATCATACCAATCTATATTCAAACTTTCTGAAAACCACGTCCCAATCCGTATTTTTTAGCATGCCTGCCACTAAGGGAAGCCCCAATAAATAATGGGTAATTCCCCCAAGGGGCAGCAGAAAAAAGTCGTTCTAGTGTTGCTCTCCACCTCATCCATCCCAAATTGAATGACACTGACTTACTTCTACTTATATTGAGTCATGAGATACTGCTGAAGATATCTACCAGCTGCCTCGCTCTTCTGTCCATTTCTTCCATGCCTCCTAAGAAGATCACCATGTCATCTATATATTGCAACAACGGAATTGAAATGGAGCCCGCACGGAAACCTTTGCACATCCGTCATCGACTGCTCTCCTGAACATGACAGCTAAAGCATCCGCCACCAAAACAAAGAGCATCGGTGCTAGCGGGCATCCCTGTCTTACACCTCTCTGCTGCTAGAAAAAAACCACCTTCAGGCCTTTTGTTCACCAAAACTGAATAGGATGAGGTCGTGACACATCTCTTCATCCATGCAATCCAAAGGTCAGAAAAACCGCGACTTCTAAGAGATGCTTACAAGAACCTCTAGTCCACGCAGTCATATACTTTCTCAAAATCAATCTTCCAAAGCAAGCCTTCTTGTTTTCCTACCGCCACTGTAGACAAATCTCCCACGCCATAACTAGTCTGTCCGCCATCTGCCGGCCAGGGATAAAAGCTGCCCGATTCTTCAGAATTACCGTATCAAGCACCCGTCTCAGCCTACTTGTAAGCACCTTAGCAATAATTAGATAAATTGCATTGGACAACGCATTTGATCTATAGTCCTCCACTCTTATCGGATAATCCTTCTTAGGAAGGAGGAAGAGCATCGTCTGATTAATCTTCTCGAAGCCCTATTGACAGTTCTGAACTCATTAAGCACTCTCATTACATCTTCCTTCAACAGATCTTAAGATATCTATCAGATAATATGTGTTATTATATAACATGGGACTGTACATGTAGAGGTTGGATAAACTTTCTTTCTTACAATTCCATATACCATAATAAGATGGGTGGATGAACAGTGGGCCTCTAGCCTCCCGCATTTGTACGCTATAGCTATGGACAAAAGTGCCCGCTTCCCGCATCTGTACACTATAGTGTGGACAAAAGTGCTCGTGTCGCAGATCTTTGGGATAACGACTATTGGAGACTTAATTTCGCATATGCATTCTCTGAACGGCGTATGCATAAACGCCTCAACTTGATGGAGTCTCTAGCTAGGATTGAGGGCCCCAATTATGGGTAACGATCATTGGGTTTGGAGAGAGAGTGACTTCTCTGTCAAGAAGGCCTACGTTGTGCTGATAAAGGGAGCAGAACTGCTTTAAGAGGACCTTGCTAGGGATTGTAGGATGATTTGGGAGTGGAGAGTTTTGACATGTACGTATTAGAGTATTCATGTGGCTCCTGAGACATGGGAGATTACTATAGGGAGAGGTGTGCCCGCATCTTTCGTTCTGATGATAACTCTTGTGTTCTTTGTAGTTCAACATTAGAATCCGTTGAGCACATGTTTCTGGGTTGCGATAAGACGAAAGATTTTTTGACGGATGTTAGATGTGGCTTGTGTTGATCTTTGCAACATGTCGTCTTTCTGAGAATCTCACATCAACTCTAGATTCCGGCCAAATGCCGAGACATTAGTGCCAATTACGGGCTTATGGGCTTTGTGGCTTGTTAGAAACGATATAATTTTTCATGCGGAGAGATTCTATGTTGAAAATGTTAGTCCACCTTGTTCGGACTCTCCTCGATTCTTGATTATTTTGATCCTTTTTATATTAATATATTGGAGCAGACACCAACACGTGTTTTTCTCTTTTTTTGGATTAAAACAACAATTCCATATACCATCAGCTACGATTAATCACATCATCTAATGAAGTGAGCCCCCAATTTCATAAGGGCAATATTAATCAATGGTAAATAAATCAAACACTTAGTGCAAATCCTAGATATCATTCACACAGAGCCATGGTGTAATAAAATTGTCGTTACTTTAATTACCTGTACCAATTCTATGTCTGGACAGATTTATTATCTTCTTCACAATGTAGGTGTCGAATCAAATTTTCATCTAATGTTCTAATCATCCTATTTCTACCCAAGAATATCTATCTTCTTGTGGCTTTTAAAACACAATATGTAACGACCCCGGTCCAAACGGCCAGCAGAAGTGTATATACAGGATGCCATGCTGGATTCTAGTGTTACTCCTCACTCTCAATTGATATCATAAAGAGCAACAAATAATCATTTAATACTTCTTTATTCATAAAAAGTTCCATTTATAAAACATAAGTTTTTTTATTTATAATAAGTGGTTTTTTTTAATTTTATTTAGAGTAAGTAATTTTAACAATTTTATTTTAATAAAAAACATGGATTTTTTTATTTAGAATAAATAATTTTAATGGTCTTAAATTATTGTAATCAACTTGTTCTGGATGTAAGGCACAGGAGTCTTTGAACAGAAATAGAGACTCATATGCCCTCCGACTAGAACAAGTAATTTTAACAAGGTCTAAATATTGTTGTAATCGAACATGTAATTTACATAGTAAGTATGTAAGTGAGACTATATATCATATTAGAGGAGGCTCGATTTCTTTAATTGTTTGAAAATCAACGGCGCCTCATAGTCAAATCAGAATGGGAGTAATTAGATTCCTTTGTTTACATATGAGACCTTTGGTTTCATGCACCTCTCGTCACTATTTCCTATTTACAAATCAAAGTCTCAAATCAAATCCGTTCTTAATAAAGGGAAAAAAGAAAGAAAGAAGAAGGAGACAAGATAGGTTTATTTTACTAGACAAAGGAGCACGCGTACTGCGTGGTTTGTGGAACCTTTGTATCATCATCCAACGATCTCGATCCAATCAGTGTTAGCAGAGAATAAAAAATGACATCGAGCGATCTCTTGTTGTCCTCACAACCCTTTCTCACAAGAACGAAATGGATATATAGCCACGGTTATATAGTCACGAGTATATAATCTCAGTGAAGAAGGCATACCGAGTGTTCAGAGGGAGCACGGATGATCTGGACCCAGATCTGAAACAAGATACGAAGATAATTTGGACAAGCAAGATCTCATGTAGAGTGAATGTCTTCCTGCGGTGCCTCAGGAAGAGGTAGATTGTGTGACAAAGCAAGAAGGGGCGGTCTGTTTGGAATTCCAGATTCCCAGTGTGATAGATCTGGCGCACAGATGGAAGATGCGGAACACTTATTTTTTACTTGTCCTTTGTCGGAGCAGATTTGGAAGGAGGTAGGGACGTCGTGGGTCTTGCACGGTGGATCGGCCATTTTCTGGAGGTCGGTAAGGTCACTGGGGAGAAACTCGACAGACGACTGTGCACTGCCGTTTGTAGCTCTGTGGGCCATTTGGGGAGAAGAAATGAATTAATTTTTAAAAATCAGAGGTTCTATTCGGAAAATGTAATTGCTTATTGTCTTTCCCTTTATCGATTTGATCTACAAGGTAATGTATCTCTTTCTCCTTTTTTAATATAATGACTTTGTGTGGTGAGTCCCAGCTCGGGATATCACCCTCTTTTCTCTCAAAAAATGGGACTGCCATCTAGGGGGCTAACATGACTTTCCCGTCCCAACATATTTTTAATTTTTTTTGAAAAATACTTTCATGGATTTTCATTATTATATCTCTATATTTTGTCACTCAAATTTCGTGCGAAACAATGACTCCTACGACCTCCATCCAGACGTGGTCGATTTCAACAATATTTCGGCGATCGTCAGAAAATGATTGTCTAGATGAAGGCCGCAGGAGTCTTTATTTCTCACGAAACTTAAATGACATAATATAGAGATATAGCGATGAATTTCCACGAACTCATTTTAAAATAATAAAAATATAGAGAAAATAGGGTAGGAATAACCAAATTAGCTATAAGAGGCAGCCTATTTTCAAAAGAGATATTTACACCCATAGCCCTGAGTAGTTCCATAATTACCCCAGGTACCCAAGATAGTGACGAATTACATGAGAAACTCCGAATATTACTCCGTCTCACTCTATAACCTTCTGTTAGTTTCAACTGTTAATCCTAACCAAACCATCAAGTTAATCTAACCTAACATCAATCCAACAGTTAAAAATAAATCAAAACTAAAAAGAAAAAGAACCCCTCTCCTCCAACAGCTCTCCCCCAACCGCCGACTAGATCTCCTTCCTCATCCAGCAACCCCGACCCCCCACTGACCAGCTCTTCCTCCCCTTCTTCCTCGGCAAGCGAATTGCAGATCCAATCCATGCTAACAGAGATTTTCTTGCATGCGCCGTCCGAGGCAGCATGGGAGAAACTTGCGGCTCGCACAAGGGGGTGATCGGGGGGCTTGCAGGCGGTGGAGGCTCTGCCGAGCACGAGCGGAAGCTGTCACGGGGGCTTTGGCCCAGCGCGACTGGAATCTGCAGCAGGAGGGGGTGCGGCTTTGGGGGGGCATCTTCGAGGTTCCAGGCGAGGAGGGGGCGCGTCGGTCGGTTAGGGGGCTTTGGCCGAGCGGTGCAGGAACCGAGTGACGAAGGTGTAGGTTCCAGGCAATGGTGGTCGGTCGGTTGGGGGGGGGGGGGGGGGGGCGAGCACGTGCAACAGGGGTGGTCGGTTTGGGGGGGGGGGGGGGGGGCTTTGGCCAAGCGGTGCAGGAACTGAGCGCCGAAGGTGGAGTTTCCAGGAGTGGACGAGCGGGGGGTGGGGGTTTGGGCGGCCGTTGGCCGAGCACGGAGGTGGGCGTTCTAGGGGGGTGCGTGCAGCAGGGTGGTCGGTCGTTGGGGGGGCTTCCCAAGCTGTGGTCGGTCGGTTGGGGGGCTTTGGTTGATCGGTGCAGGAACGAGCGATGAAGGTGGAGGTTCCAGGCAGTGATCGGGGGTGGGGGTGGCTTTGGCCGAGCACGGAAGGTCGAGGCTCCAGGGGGGCGGTGGTCGGCAGGAGGGGGGCTTTGGCCGAAGCTGGTGCAGAGGTTGGGGAAGAAGGGGAGGGGCCATTCCTAAATAAAAGATAAATTTGGGTATAAAATATAAATGCTTAACGGATACCGTCATAGTTAACGGAAAAATTGAGTAGAAGTTAACACGGGGTTATGAACGTAAGAGTTCAGCACTATTCAAGGTCTCAAGTGTAATTCATGTTTATACAAAGTTTTTGGGGTAATTATGGAACTACTTAGGGTTATGGGTTTAAATATCCCTTGTCAAAATTATCTGCATTTTTCGATATTGAATATGATATGCTACAAACAAATAATTAAGTTTGATGCTTTAAATTCATAGTAAAAATCGTATGCAATGGTGTTTTTACTTGTAGTCGTTCAGAACTTATTAACACATTTCTTCTTCGAATTTTGCATCAATTTGTGAGTATCAACTACAAACCTATTGTTATCCGATTCATTGGTAACAATATATGTTATCTCAATTTAAAATAATTATTTTTTAAGATGAATAATATTATTATTTTTATCTGTTAGATATAAGCTAAAGGTTCCTACTTAACTACAATCACATGTTGTTGTCATTTCTCTTTTGTGTCTTTTTACACTCTATCAGTGATTTTATTGTTGGGAAGGAAATAATAAAAAATGTTATCTTGGGTAATTCGAGTTCCAAAGGTTCTGTTTTCATTCTAAAATAAATTAGAGACAAAATCTGCAATTAACCTTCGACCTGCTTCATGAACACAATACACCATAGAAATTTAAAGTTAATAATGTTCCTCTGAAAATAAGGGTGCCAATCGAACGTATCGAGTTGAGCTCAATATTAATTTGCAGGCTCGAAACAAACTGTTGTGGAGTATTATGCACTTGTGAAGAACGAGATTGTGAATCTTATGATGTTATTATTAGCTTTGATAAATCTACTGAACTTGTGAAAACTTGTTCTAATTGTATCATCTCGTGATGGACTTGAGGGTCAATCATGCGGGGAAAACTTTTGTTCCAAAAGTCAAAGTTCGGTATTGAAAAGAGGATAAAGTGCTAGTAGACCCTCTTAAGGCAACATGGACATTGGTCTACACCTGAAGCAAGATAGAAACACGTAAGTGATGTGTCTACGATTTTCATTCTTTATTCTTTTATTATTACTCTTTCCTTTTAGCAAAACCATCTATAAATACCTGTAAATACAATAACTTGGTATTGTGTATGTCATTGTTAATATCTCATAATTAACACTATTTTGCAAAAAATAAAAGCACAAAGGGAAAAGAAAAAGAAGTATGTGTTTAGAATAAATACAAAGTGAACCAAACCCAAGAGAAGGTCAATCTTTGACCTGATCACAAAGAAAATAAGCAGAGAAATAAGGGTGCACTATGTATTGTATATATCACCTACACTTGTACAAAATATTTATTTATTTATTTTACAAAACATAAAAATTTATTCTTTTACACACTTGTATATAGCCTTAGAAATAATATAAAAATAAAATAAAAATCATAAAAACAAAATAAAAATAAAATCATCATTTCCTTGTACGAAATACACATGTATATAATAAAATAACTATTTATTTTACAGCCCTAACTAATTTATAAAAATAAAATAAAATTATTTTTGTATTCCTAAAATTAATTTTGTAAATAAACAAAATATAAAATAAAAAGAATTTTTGTAAAAAGAATAAAATAAAAATGTTTGTACATAATACATAGGTATATTATACCTGTATATAATACTATATATTGTATATACATTGTTTTAATTTTCATAAAAATAATTAAAAATCACAGAAAAAGAGCTTATAAAAATAATAAACATATTTTATTTTATACACTTTTTACTTAAATCAACTATTATTTTTATTACATTTTCTTTTATTTTGTAAATCTTGAATTCTCATTGGTCCACGTCCGTTTGTTGACCTCGGTCAACGTCCCCTCCCCAGTCGAGTCATCCCGAGTTCGCCTCGCCGGAGCTATTTCTCGGATTTCTCCTAATCGGACCCAAACACCTTTGGCCTCGATTACATCGCCCGACGCCTCTCCTGGGATCCTTGATTCTTGTGGATCCCTAGGGAGGATCGGATTGCCCTAGGGTTGCGCTCCTCCTTCCGGTCTTTCTGGACCCTCGGGCACCCAATATAACATCTTCTCCTCCTCCCGTGCTCTCCAGCTCGTCCCTCGCGCCACCATTCTTCCCTAGCCACCTGGAGTGCAGCTTAGGGTTCTTCGGAGATGCCTGGAGGCTTGTAGATCGAGATGCGGCCGGAGCTCCACCGCGTGAAGCCTCCTAGCCTGTCGTAGCTCGGTTGAGGCCATAACCTTCACCCTCTGCTTCGCCTGAAGTTCCTTCCTTCGCCAGTAACCTCAGGTATCACTCCTATCGTCCACATTTCCCTTTTCGATCCATATTTCCATTTCATCTCTGCCGACATTCCTATGCTCTGACCAACCTGTGCAGCCATGTTACCCACACTCATCCGCTCAGATCGACTCCTCAGACTGTCACCCACCTCCTAGCACGACCTGATCACCCTTAGACTCACCTATCATAGTGAGATTAATTTGGGTCTCCTCCCCCGCCTTCGCCGGAGACCCAAAAATCCGATCCCCATCGTTTCCCTATGATTCTAAAGCAATAATAGGACCGGAGTGTCACCCCCGAGCCCTTCTACCCTCTACAGGTACTAGTACGCGCTTGGAGGACCATTTGATGTCCCAATTGCTCAGGCAAAGCAGTTGCAGGCAGAGCACCATCGAACGCCTCATCCAACCGTCCATCTTTACATTAGAGCCTTCCTCTCGACGCGGAGTACTCCTACGACCGTGTTGGGCTCTTCAGCAGCTTCATCAGAGCCGTGGATCGTTGTCCACGCTCTGGTGAAGCTCGCCAGACGGGTGTTCTTCCAACCATCTTTGCCACCATCCGATCGAGGGACTCATTCCAGATTTGATCCGAGCCCTTTGCTCGCAGCTTATCCTGACGCTCAAATCAGATCTGGGCCCAATCATCTGAGCTGCCCAACGAAGGGGTTGTCCAGACCATTAGATCAGACATGATGTGTCAGATCTGACCACACGTCCGCGGCAACCACCATACCGTCAGATCCCCCTACAATAGCCATCATGAACGTACGTCAGTGCCTTCATCTGTGTGCGCCACGTACTTCCATTGGGTATATTACACTTTAATCCTTGCAGGTTTTCTTGTTTAATTTTAGTCCAGTAAATCAATTATGTACCTAAAGACATTTGTAGTTTGGACCTTATACTTTTCATATTTGCATTTTAGTCCTATCGAGTTGGAGTCACATGTGTTCCCACATGCTTATTTGGTTTATTGCAACTTTTATCCTGAGCTTTTATGTTGTTATGGAATGAATGAAATGTTTTAAAATTTGCACTTATGCCCTTGTGAGTCTGGATCAAGTGTGATGTACGCTATGCTTGGATTAATTGCAAGTCTCACCCTGGAACTTTAACTTTTGTTATGTGCTTGGTCTTAAAAGCTAAAATAATTGCATATAGGTCCATGTGAACCATATTTAACTCCTTATCTTTTATTGCATGAAATAAATATCAAATTAACTTTAAAAATTACGTGAAAATTACGGTTAGCTTCTGCTAGGATGTAGTATTTATAGTGATTTTCGTGAGTTGATTTACTTGCATTTTCCGTTTTTAGAAATTCAAAAACCCCCAAAAAGACTCTATTTGTGTTACAAAAATCATAAAAAATCGAAAAATGTTTTAAAAATTCCATAAAAATCTATGTATTGTATTTTATTGTGTTCTACTACCTTCAGTACTATTTTTGTTCGAAAATTCTCTATAAAAATCTAAAAAAAAACATGCAAAATCTTTTAAAAATCATATAAAATTAAAGAAAAATTCAAAATTGTGTTTTCAATTTCTGTTTGTAGGTTTCTATTCCTATGTTATCATAAAATTGTCATCTAGGACTTCGTGCACTTTAAGTATTTTTAATTTACAATTTGGTCCTGGTTGTGCACTGTTTCGCATTTTTGGCACTGTTTGATTTTAAAAATTCACAAAAACATTTGGAAATTCTCTAAAAATTACTAAAAACATTTTAAACCCTATAAAACCTAAAAAATCTTTTTCCTTTAATTTTCTGTGCATTTTAAACTATTTTAAAAAACCTAAAAAGAATTTTATGTGTGTCTTTTCTATTTTGTGCTTGTTTTGTTTTATTGAAAAATTAAAAATTTGAAAAAAAAATTAAAAACCACAAAAATATTTTATTTTCCGAGATTTGACTAGTTAGTTTTTAAATCGTGCTCCTTGTGTTCGACCCTAATCGTTATACCAGGTAAATAAAATAGTTAGGTCACTTACATTGATTGTTTGATTTTTTTGAGTTGTTTATTTTCTCGTTGGCCGAGTCGAGTGATTTGGGTCACAACGACCTTTGATTTATTTATTACTTAACTCGAGTCGATTGGCCTCTCATCAGTAAGTTGACCCATGGAAGTTATAATTTTTACTTTTACGTGTTAGATATTTTACTTCTATAAGTTTCATTTATAATTTTACTATTTATAATGGTTGATGTGCATGCTGAGGTGATGAATCCATGATCATCACTCTATTCTTTTATTTTGGCTATTTATCTTGGCAAAGCATCATGTAAATAGATGTAAATACAATAAGTTAGCATTATGCATGCATTTGTTAATATTACATAATTAGCATATATTTATGTAAAAATAAAAGAATAAAGGAAAAGAAAAAGGATGTATTTAGAATAAATACAGAGTGACCCGAACCCCAAGAGAAGGCCAAGCATTGGCCTAATCGCCAAATAAAACAAGTAGAAAGAGATAGGGTCTACTCTATATTGTACACATTATTTTAAATAAATATTTTGAAAAAATAAAAATAAGAAGATTCTTTTTACCTCCTTATAAATAATCCTAAAATAAAAAAAAATTAGAAAAATAAAATAAAAATAAAATTCTTTCTCCCTTGTAAATAATACATGCATATATGATTTCTTCTTTATTTATTATATACTTGTAAATAAATAATAAAAATACAATAAAAATTATTTTTTACTCCAAAAAATATGTTGTAAATAAATAAAATAGAAAATTGGAGTATTTGTGTAAAAATAACAAAATAAAAATAATTGTACAAAATACATAGGTATATTATGCATGTATATAATACACTATACTGTATATAGATTAATTTATGTTTCAAAAAATAAATAAAAATCATAGAAAAATAGTTTAAAAATCATGAACATTTTTCATTTTATATACTTTTTAATTAAAAATAATTTATTATTTTTTATTGAATTTATAAGCATTTTGTAAATTCTGATTTTCTGATTGGTCGGTTGGATTGTTGACTGCGGGTCAACGACACCTTCTTCCCGGATCAGACCCGGATCCTCTTCGCTGGAGCTTCTTCTCGGGATTTTCCAGCCCGACTCCCCTCACCTTTTGCCTCGGGATTTGGACCCGATAACCCTCATACCTCCACCATCCTCATGGGTCCATTACTCGATTCGATTATCTCTAGAGTTCGGCGCTTCACTCCGATCTTTCCAGACCCTCAGCTCACCTATAAATATTCTCTTCCGCCTCCATGGATGGGTAGCTTGTGCCTCGCTCCCATTTTGAACCCTAGCCACCTCCAACTGAGTGACAGCTGCTCGGAGCATCGCTCGGAGCTCGGTTTGGTGCAGTAGGGCCGACGCTCACCCTTCGTGGTTAGAGTTCCGCTGTGAGCAGCCTCCCCCGCCTTCCGCATCGAGGTTGAGGCCATCACCCCGACGGTCATCTTTGCTTGGAGCTCAGGAGCACTCCCAGATCTTCAGGTACCCTTTATATTCTTCGCATTTCCCTGTTCGATCCGATCATTTCACTCATCACCGTCACGTGTTCATCTGCTCCGACCTGCTGGTCAGAGCTCCGTTTTCCACATCCACCCATTTAGATCGATCCACAACCTCGCCCTCCATCTTGCTCTGCAACGTAATAATCCTTAGCCCCGATCTTCCGGTCGAGATTAGGGCCTAGATCTCCCCTACCACCTTCACCGGAGATCGAACGTCGCGCCCCTTCGCTTCTTTAGTCTTTAGCTCCAATAACCCGGACCAGAGCGTAGCCCTGAATCTTGGCTTTGCATTGCAGGTACCCTTGCGCCCTGAGGAGCCCTAATGATCTTCCGACCACTCGGCGGAGCTGCTCCAGCTGAAGCTCCACCATCAAGTCCATCCGAACATCCTCGAGACGACCAGACTCTACTGCTCGACGCGGGGTGCCTCCCCGAAGGCTCTCGACTTGTCGGAGGCTTGATCGGCCCTGAGGATCCACGCCATTCCATGCTCGACGTTCACTAGCCCCTAGTTCATCCACCATCCTCTTTCACCATTGGAAGAGGAGCGGAGCGCCAGTTTGCATCAGAGTCGTTCGTTGCTGCAGCTTTTGAGCCGTTGATCTGACACATCTGCGCCGCACGTAGGCGACATTTCCTAAGCGTCAGATCTGCCATCGTCGAGGATCAGAGCCGCACGTCCACGCCCCCACCAGCAACCTCTACGTATCCCACACGCGCCCCTCACGTGCCTCAAGGGTATAATGCATTTTCCCTCTACATTTTTCATACTTTATGTTTTAGTTTGTTAAATAAAGTTGTAGTTTGAACAATTTGCACTTTAGTCCCTAAGATTTTTGATATTTACATTTTAGTCCTTCCTATTTGAAAATACGTGTCTGATCACATGCACTGTGGTATTTTTGCACATTTTATCCTATAGTTTCTTCTGGTTCATATTTGAATGAAATATTTTCTGGAATTGCACTTATGCCCTTGTACGTGGATTAATTGACATGTGCATGTTTTTGCAGAAATTTTGCACTATTACACATGGACTTTTTGTATGTGTTATGATTTAGTCTTGTAACTTAGACTATTTGCATTTAGGTCCCTACATCCTGTGTGTTTTATTTTATGTCAAATAAATATCAAATCTACTCCAAAATTTCCCAAATATTACCAGTAGCTCATGCTAGTGTGTATTTTTTAGGGTAATTTTTGTGAAACAAATTGATTTTATTTGATATTTTCTAAAAATCAAAAACCCATAAAAAGGTGTCTGTCTGTTTTAGAAAATACATAAAAATAGAAAATTAACCCTAAAATTCTATAAAAATTCTTATGTGCTTGTTTTGGCCTGTTCTAATTTAAGTACCATTTTTGTGTTTTTATATTTTATAAAACCCCTAAAAATTGTAAAAGACCTAAAATCTTAGAAAAATTATTAAAAATTCCACAAAAATAAAAAAAACGAGTTTTCAATGTCTGTAGTTAGCTTTTTTTATCTATTTTGACATAAAATTACAACCAGGATATTTGGCATATTTTAGATATTTTAAAGTTACCTTTTCATCCATGCTGTAAACTGTCTTTGATATTTCATCTTTCTTTCATTTTTAGAAAATTATATAAAAGTCTGAAAAACCCATAAATTCACACCAAAAACATTTCCATATTTTAAAAACATAAAAATATTTTTAATTTTTGAGCATTTTTGGTCCTAATAAAAATTGTTGAAGTGTGATTCCTTTTATCTTTTTATTCATTTTCTCATTAGAAAATCAAAAAAATGCAAATTAAAAATCACCAAAAATATTTTCTTTTTTTTCTAATTTCTTGACTACTTCATAGGCTTAACTCGTTCTCCTTGTGTTCGACCTTGGTCGCTATACCAGGTTAAATAAATAGCAAGACCGCTTCTTTCATTTTTCATGCTTGGTTTTGTTTATTGGTGGTCTTATTTTCATGATTGATTGTACCTTGCGATTCAGGTTGCAACGACCTTAGATATTATTTAACCTGAGTTGCCTGGGGCCGTCATCAGAATAGCGCTGTTGCCAGGGAGTACTACTTAGTAGTTGGTTTTCAGCTTTCTTTACTTTTTCTAATTGCTTTATTTTTATTTCTTATCCTTTATCTGTTATAACTATTGTCTGATGTATTTCTGTTTGACTTTCTACGCGAGGACCGCCCGAGGGACTTTGCGGCTTTTGGTTGGAGAACTCGTGCCTGAAGAGGAGCAGAAGGATAGGAGGAGAGTAGTTATAGTAGATAGAGAGTAGTTAGCCATTTTCATTTGATTATTATTGTAATAATACAAAACCTTGGACAGTTTGGACTTGGCTTTATCGGGGTCTGTTTCGTCGAGCACCGGTATGCTCGGGGGACCTCACCATGATTTTTGCCAGTTTTGTTTTCTTTCTACTTTTCTTTTATTCTTGATTCTCGAACAATTTGGCCCCTAGATTTTGAAATTTCATTGTTTGTGACGTAATTAATTAAGACCCAACCCATAATTATTTGCCTGCACCTATAGATCATAATTGGACCTACTTAATTAAATCACAAGAAAAAGTTAACTTGGTCGCTTGAGAAGTCACATGCCGCTAGAGGCCGTATACAGCGTGTGCAAGATCTGTTGTGGCGGACACCGATCGGCATCAGAGACCGAACTTCGACCTCTCTCTCTCTCTCTCTGACCAGTTAGCTACAGTTCTTCATGTGTAGAAATTGCTCATCTAAGGTCATTTTCTTCTTGCATCATATAGGATAGTTTTATTTCAGTCTTTTAATTTATGTGTGGATCACCCTGCATGTAGAGTGCTGGCAACAGGTACGCATCTTACTTTGCATGCATCATCATGTTTGATCGCGCATCGGCTTTTTCGACTTCTCCCCCCTTTTTAGACTTTAAATAATTAGGAGATCGAAAAATTCGTTAGACGTTTGCTTGTTTATTAAAAAAGACATAAAAAGTGATAATCATAAAATTAGGACTGCTAAACAAACTTGACCATAAAATACACTCAACTTAAAAATCTGTCTTGGGAGAGCAATCCTCTCATTGTTTGGTTTGCTTGCGCTAGAGAGTGACCTTTACACTAGGCTAGAGCCATACCTAAACTTTCATCAGACTACTGGTCTTGGGATTAGTCGTTCTCCAATGAGGATCGCTCCGATCTCTGGTAAAGCAGGTCGCGATATCCTTAACAGAGCGAGTTGATCGGGTAGTCGGTAAACGGTCCGCAATTTGTACTGGCTGGGAAAGATCTATCTTTGAGATTGGGCCAGTCTCCTGAGAGCATCGGGTTCCTACCAGCTCGCTTAATCGCCATGCTAGATTGAAATATCACCTAAATAAAATCGACAAGACAAAAGACCGAACCTTTACGGTCATCAGCTCTCAGTATTGAGTAGGTGAATTGAGGGTTTTGTTTGTTGATCTTGTTTGTTTCTAGATCCCATCGGCCTTCCTCTCCAGATCACGATGATGGGTCAGAGGTCTTTTAGGCAGTCCTTGGTTGCACCGCTTTCAAGCACTCTGCCTCATTCATCTAGGTTGGTTCATGAGAGCCCAGACCCGCTCTCCGAACCCAAGTTCGATTCCACCATGTTCCCCCTAGATCCACCTTATTCCAGTCTCGAGGTGCCCGAGCAGAGACCGGAGCAGATATTTGTTCATTTGACGGCACCTGAGTTCGGGTCTTTTGCCTTTGTAGAGACCCAAGAGATGGCCAGCAGCGAGGAGCGCACAGATGGGCATCCCCAGACCACCACATATGTTCTAGATCAGTGCACCATCAACAACACCCTGTTAGCTTCCTTGGAGACGATGCGGAGAAAGATCAGATAACATGGGGCTTTCATGGCTGATATGCGCAGAGAGATAGCCCAGATGTGAGCTGACAGAGGAGAGCAGAATCGAGCCGGTGGTGGAGAGATACCAGAGCCCGGAGGAGGAGATAGAGGACATGCAGATGAGCCACATGAGCTAGTCCGACCATCCAGACCGATGAGAGACTTGCACAACCCTGGTGCGACTCTTATACACCGTTGGATTCAGATTCCGGTGATTCTGGGAGATTTCAAGCTCCCCCCTCAGACGATCCAGTTGCTGCCCAGATTCCGGTGATTCTGGGAGATTCAAGATGATCTGTAGCACGGTCCACAACAGATACGTGGACGAGGACACCATCAAGATGATGGTTTTTCCTTTCTCCCTATAAACAAAGCAGCCTACTGGCTGAAGCATTTAGGGAGATACATCACTTCGTGGGAACAGCTCCAGAACGAGTACTTGAACAAGTACTATCCACTCAGCCGGACGAATGCAGCTCGAACCCTCATCAACAACTTCTTCATGCTTCCCAATGAGCAATTCCATGAGGCATGGGACCGCTTCCGAGAGCTCATTGACTGGTTTCCACACCATGACATCTCCAAGCCCAACTTAGTTCAGAGTTTCTTTTGTGGGATGACACCGGAGTTGTAGGGGCTCATGAATGCATCTTGTGGGGGATCTTATTTTGCCAAGGACGAAGATCAAGTGTGGGCCATATATGAGGAGATGGCCGAGAACTATACTATCATGTCCCATACCTGTCTTTACACTCAAGGAAAGCCCCCACCCCAAGTCGTGTCCTATCAGAGGATATCACGGGTCGATGTAGGTCCATTCACCTCTTCAGCAGTCGTAGCACAGGCAGAGTCATCGGCAGCTGACATGGGCATCATCAGCGAGAAGCTGGACCGCATCGAGATCATCGAGAAGAAGCAGTGCCAGGGCATGATGCAGATCGACAAGTTGGCACAGATACTGAGTGACCTGAAGTCCCAGATCATGCATCTCCAGGAGGCACAGACGGCTTTTCAGCCCCGTCTCAGGTCACGTACTGACCCTAGCAGCAGCAGCTTGACGCAGCACCCCGCCCAGTACCGACAGGTCCACCATGTTTAGGCGGAGTCGTTCCAGCAGCCGGAGCATCAGTACGTTCAGCCACCACCATCTCAGGATACTCAGATAGTGGTGTATCAACAAGATCAACCCCTGGCAGTCCTTCCTCCACCCCCGAGCAAGAGTCGTTGATGGAAGTCAACGGGATTTGGTACGAGCGACAACAGCCAGAGATCCGTCGAGACTATCTCGGATTCAGGTGGTCGACCGGAGGTGCCTCATCCCAACAGCAGCATCAAGTTCAAGGTAGACAGTACATCCAGCCTCAGCAGCAGCCCCAATTCCCACACCAGCCACAACTGCAGCACTACTAGCAGGGTCCTCGTCCCTACCAGCAGGGACAACCATGGAGGCAACACCAGCAGCAGCCTCAGCAATACTCTCAGTTTCTCCCTCATCCTTCTCAGCAGCAGCCTCACTTCCAAAGAGGCAACCTGTCCGGATCTCATGGGCCAGCCTATGAGAATCCAGCACTAGATGATCTAGCATGCCTTCTTGCTGATCAACAGGTGATGAATGCGAAATTTCCTCTTTAATAATCTTGAATTGTCGTAGTATAGGAGGCAAATTCGGTTCAACAAAAACCACAATCGTTTCAATGTTGTGGAGTATTTATACTTGGCAAGTCTACCAAGGTTGAACGCAAGGACACAGCTACTTAATCTATTTATCGACTTTTGATTCATGAAGCACATGTGTGAATAAATTCTTAATTTCCGGTCAGTAAGATGCATTATGCTACTTACAATGCAATGCCATGATGTATGCACTTTTTAGTTGATTTTTATGCAATTTAAAGTGATGCATGAATAATTATGCAAGGTTACATGTATGCTAAACAAAAGAATACAAATATACCCTCAAAATATGAGCAGCAAAATAGAAATGGAAATCAGGGTCGTATTAATCAGGACATGGAGAATAGTCATCAAATCAAAGCAAGAACAAGGAGAGTAGGGTCCTCATCAATCACTAAAAATCACTTCATTTAAAACATTGGCAGATGAGAAAATTGAAATGCTATGATGTAGAGGAAGAGACAAGGACCAAACGACACTAAAATCATGCAATTTGGACCTACGATGCTCAAGTTATGCTAAAAATAATGCAGGGGCATAATTGTAATAAAAATACAAGAAAAATAAATGATAAATATTACATTTAGGTCCCTGGAGGGACCTAAATGCAAATAAGAAAAACCGCTTGGGTCCCAATGTAATTTTTCCATGTACGGGGGAATTTTTGCAATTTCTGGAAAGTTAGAGGGCCTCCCTGTAAAATACCCAGGCACGCATGTGAGGCACGTGCCTGGGGACCTGTATGTAATTCTTAGAAGATCCAGGGTCTATCCTGTAATTTACCTAGGCTTCACGTGCACCGCACGTGAGGACCCAGGCTCGGGGGCGGGCAGCTGCTGGCTCGGGCAACGTGGCAGCATTTGGAGGTTCGGCTCGAGGTTAGGGCCACCCGAGCCTGTAGGGTCAGTGTGGAGGCTCGGATGTAGGCTGGGGCCGCCACGTGTCGTCATTACGACCGTTCGATCCGAATGATCGGACAGCAACTGTAGTTCCTCCTCTACCGCGGGCCATCGGAGGAGGCTGGGCTCCGGCGACCAACATGTTGCTCCACCGAGCCCCTCCGTGCGAGACAGAGGTCCGGGGAGCTCGTGGAAGCGCTGGCGGAGATCCTGGAGACGTGGCGAGGCTTCGGGGATGGTCGGAGGTGAAACTCGGTGAAGCCTCGCTGGAGTAGAGGAGCTCGAAGGAACGCCGATGCCAACTCTGGCCATTGAAGATCATGTAGTGGTTAGTCATAGCCGCAGCCAATGCGCGTGTAGTGCGAGTGAAGTGAGTGGAATGGGGTCCCTGAGAGGTGGTCAAAGTGGGGGACCAGGGGCTCCTTCCCCGACGGAGCAGAGGAGGAGGTGGCAGAGGATGGACGAGGTTGTGGGGAAGGGAGTGGTGGAGTCGGAGGGTTGCGCGAAGATGAGGGTGACGTTGCGAAGCTGGTGGGTGGATCAGATGAGGGTAAGGGCAACTGGGTCGGTCGGAAAAATTCAAAGATCAAGAGGGGAGGGAGGACCTCGTCGGAGAGGGGGGGTCCGGTGGATGTAGCTGCTTAAGATGAGGCTCAGATGAGCCTCAGGGTCGTCGCCCAGCTGGTCAGCAAGGCCAGCGAGCGCGGTGGCCGCTAGAGGCGCCGCTACACGATGGAGGAGCCGAGGGTCGACACCGGGCTATAACCCATCGTCGCCTCGACGTTCCGCCCCTCCGCTGTCACCGGAGGGGCGTAAGAAGCTGGGATTATGCCTAGGAATGGTGGACGAAGGTGATGGAGGTGGAGGGCGGCTATTTAAAGGTGGAGGAGATTGACTGATATGGCAGAGGCAAGGCATTTTTGCATGGTGATAATGGAGGCCGGGGATAATGGTGGTGTTACTTGAGGGTTACACGAAGGAGGCGGAGGAGTGGGTTGTGAGAGGGAGGCGTTAGGAGAGGAAGGAGGTGACTGGAGCGACGGCTAAAAATGGAAGGGGCGCAGTGGTAGCGAGTCGTAACACCTAGGCGAGGCGCATGGGAGGAAGAAGACAAGGCCGGAACCGTTGGATCTTGTGATCCAACGGCCTGGGAGATGGCGTGAGTTAATGGTAGCGTTCAGATCATACGATCTGATCCTACGAAGGGGAAATGGGCGCTAGGCAATAGCCTTGATGAATAGGTAGGGGAGATCCAATGGCTGAGAGAGAAAGGGCGTGGAGCGCGGATGGCCGTGGGATAGGAAGTGGATCAGGTGGCTATGGAGAAGGGGCTACGTGGCAGTATGAGGAACGATGGATGGTACTAAGATCGGAGGGTTGTGATTTAGGCGCGATGTAGTGGTCGAGATTTGATCTGGAAGTCGGATCCAAGGGCTGGGAGCGAGATACGGTTGGAGGGCGGAGATGGAGAGGATCCGACGGCCCAAGAGGGCATCGGGTAGCAAGAGAAGAGGCGGGCCACGTGGCGGTTCCAGAGAGCACCACGTGGCCCAATCAGATAATTCAGATAATAAATACAAAGATAAATATAGAATAAATAGTTAGAGGCAAAGTTGGGAAAAAAGTCAAAACATGGAAGTTGATCGTCTCGACGAGATCTACAAGCTTTATGTTGGACAAAAAGCCAAAATAGGTCATTTGTACAAAAAATATTTTTGGGGGTATTTTTAAGGGGGATAAAAACACCGACTTTTAGTTTTGAGATGTTTTTGTATTTTTTTAGTCTTTTTAAAGGTTAGTGAATTATAGGCAATTAATCAGACTAATGTTTAGGGGTTTTTTTATGATAAAATAAATACACAAAAAATAAGGGAAATTAAATACAATTAAATAAGGTTAATTATACACAATATGATACAAGATAAAAATAAAGAATTAAATGAGATTTTTATTTTTTTAGATTGTTGATCAATGTGTCCGTCAAGAGAGTTGGAGTCGTCTGCACTTGTTTTTCTGGGGGTACACCGGGGTGTGTCTTTTTTGAGTATCTAAGATACCTTCGACACCCAGACTTGTATCGCTTACGATGCATAGCCCTTTTTGCGGTATTGATAAACACGGAAATCCAACAGTCTTGTATTCCACACAAGGCGGGAACATAGAGGTCGCTACGGTGACCGCTAAAAATCCGAATTTAATCAACAATGAACCCACAATCAAATATCAAACAATGACATAAAAATGTGGAGTCAAATTTATTTTTAACTCTACATAAAAGATGTATAGATGCAAGTACGTAGAGAGTTCGAACACAGGGAGCAAGGCAGGATAGGTCAACAATTGTGTGTGTATGAATGTGATGTATTGTCTACACTATGCAATGCAAGGGTTTTTGTGGGTTTTTAATTTTTTATTTAATTTTTAATTTTGTATTTTGATTTTTAATTTTCTGATTTTTTTATTTTCTTTTTATATTTTATATTTTTTTATAAATAGAATATATAGATAATATAAGAAAAGAGGTGATAAAATATTTATAAAAATGAGAAAAAATACTCAAAAATTAGGAAATAAAATGTTTATTCTTTTTTTGTACTATTTTTGTGATTTTGGGGTATTTTTCAGAATGTTTTTGGTATTTTTAAAAGGAAAAATAAGGAAGACAGTGAATTAAGATTCTGTCCGAAATTAAAATAGGAATGGAAAATATCAATCAGTAACAAAATTTTCCCAAATTAATTTTAAAATAAAGAGAATAAAATGAGGAACCAAGAGGACATGAGTTTTCATTTTTTGGAGTTTTCTATGATTTTTTTAGAATTTTTTGAAGTTTTTGGGTATTTTCTAATTTTTAAGGTTTTGGTTTTGAAATTTTTAGTGGTTTTTAGACTGACACTAGAATACAATAAAATAGACCTTAGGTAATTTTTTTGGAATTTTTCAAGGTTTTATAATAATGTTTTGGTATTTTCTAAGATAGACAGTACTGAAATGGCATGTTTTTTATTTTTAATAAATATTAAAATGCAACAAAAATGCAATGCAAAAATATGGCGTGGATCAGCAAGTTAACAGGAGCCTATTCATCACTCTTTATTCTTTTATTTTAGCTACAAAACCTTTGCCAAACACATGTAGATACTTGTAAATATCATTAATTAGCAAATAGCATGCATTGTATAAAGTTGAATAATTAGCATGTTTTTGTGCATAAATAAAAGAATAAAGAAACAAAAGAAAAAGAGGGAGATATTTAGAATAAATATTGAGCGACCTAATCCCAAGGGAGGGCTCAGCATGGGCCTGACCGCATAAAAACCTAAGTAGAGGGAGATAAGGAAGCTCATGTGTGTAAATATACCTGGATATAAATAAAAATATTTTCCTCTAAATAAAAATAAAATTGGGTTATATTTATATGTATATATTTGTAAATATTAAATTAAAATAAAAATGAGAAAATTAAAAAGAAAATAAAAATACCTTCACCCTTGTATATACACCTTGTACATAAGAGCCACTTATCTATTTATTTATCCCTATAAATAAAAAAATTAAAATCTCATAAAAATTGTACATATTCCTTATTCCATGGTGTAAATAAATAAAATATAAATCAGAAAAATAAAAATAAAATAAAAAGGAATAAAAATAAAATCAATTTCCTATATTGTATATATACCATGTATATAAATGTACATAACTATTTATTTTACCCTTGTAAATAATTAATAAAAATAAAATAAAAATACACTTTTATTCCAAATTTTATCCTATAAATAAATAAAATATAAAATTGGAATAAAAATGTACAATAATAAATAATTAAAAATCAAAATCAAAAATACAATAATGTATATACCTATATATGATATAGTATATTGTAAATAATTCATTTTTATTTCAAAAAAAATAAAAATCACAAAAAAATAGTTTATAAATAAATAAACATTTTTCATATTTTAACTTTTTCCTAATTCGGCCATTTGCTATTTTAAATTTAATTTCCAAATCTTTTATGACATGGACGCTCCTGATTGGTCTACGGGGGATGTTGACCCCCCGGTCAAACTCCCCCCTTGGACCACAGACCCGCGGATCATGTGCGCCCGACCCGATTTCTTCATTTATTTGCCACTTGATCCGATCACCAAAACCCTAAACCTCGAGCTCCGTTTGATCCTTGTTCATCCTAGATCCACGCCCGGGGTGTGTATGAGGGATCCGAGTTGTGAGTTGCTCGCCCGACCATCGTCTTCTCGGACCCCTAGGAGTATATAGTCTCGCCTCCGGCAGCCATTTCCTTCATCTATGGTCCTCCCCCTCGACGCCAAGGAACTCCTCCACCTCGCCTGAGTGACAGCAGTGCGATATGGAGTGGAAGTGAGGCTCGGGCAGCCGGGAAACCTCTGATCCGGTGGTTTTCGCCGTCGTGCACCGCCGCGAGCGAGCTCAGCCTCGGGACTCGACGCCCCCTTGCAGGCAATGACCCCCGGAGCTCCCCGAGCTCCATCACAGTCGAATGCATCCGCCAGGTAGGTAGTTTAGCTTGTAGTTTAGTGTAGAACGTAGATTTTAGCTTACTGTCCCCGTATCTCCGCCGCCTTCGCCCGTCGTCTCCGACCAACCATCTGTCCACCCGACCGCACCACCACCTTCGTCAGACTTCTCCGCACCTTCTTCATTCAGCCACCCAACCCTGACTCGCCCTGGAGCAGGGACTTCGGTCCTCCTCCTCCACCGCTCGCCGGAGGACCTTCGCCCTGACGCATCTTTCATCCTCCACGTGCGCTAACGGGTCGAGGCAGTTTGCCCTCGACCCCTCTTTCTTCCTGTGAAGGCAGCAGGTCAAAGTGACCTCACCTGGAGGTCGGAACATCAGAGCACAGGCGCTCCAGTTCGTCGCCTTCGCCAGAGCTCTCCAGAGCTCTCCGTCATCATCGGAGCTGTGCATTAGCTGCGGGACACCTTGGCGTAGCTACTCCGCACTTTTGCAGCAGCAGAGGAGGTTCCACTCGCGCGCACGGAGCCAACGAACCTCGCCGGCCAGCTGTTCTTTCTGGACCTTCCCCAGCCGTCCATCCAGCCTCGCCGCTCCAGATGCGATCTTAGCCCTTGATTTGAGGAGCAGCAGCACCCGTTTGATCATCGGAGGCAGGATCTGGACCGTCAGATCAGTGAGGGTTAGCCACAACACACAATAGACGTCCGATTAGCTACGTGGCACCGCCTCCGCCGTCTGATCAGAGCTGAGGCCCTTCATTTACCCACGTCGCACCTCAGCTGTCAGATCTTCCACGTGGGAGGTCCTCAGCCGTTCGATCCAGCCCGCGTTCCTTCGTTGAGGTGCCAGCGATTCACATCCATCAGATCAGATATGTGGCGCCGCCTCAGCCGTCGATAATAAATCGGGGTAAATTGCTCTTAGGCCCATTTGTTTATTGCTTTTATTAGATAGCCCTGTAAATATTTTCTGAAGTTCTTTTTATTTTGGTTATTTTGCACATTGGACCTTCTACTTTTCTGTATTTGCATTATAGTCCCTGTGTGTACTGTGCACGTGCATTGACACGTGATTTGTTGGACATTTTGCATTTCATACCCCGCATTTCTAGCTTGTTAATGTTTGAATCTTTTTAAATAGGAATGACATTTTAGTCCTTCCAAGCCTGGGTCACGTGTGCCGTGCGTGAGTCTCGGGGATTTTTACACTTTGAGCCCCAAACTTTTCTACCGTGTTATTAATAGGCCCCTGGAACATGTTTTTCTTGCAGATAGGTCCTTGTGCACTGTTTGGTTGTTTTTTATTTTAATAAAATAGCAAAATTACTCCAAATTAAGTGAAAATTGGACACGTGGCTCTTGCCACTATGTAAAATTTTCACCAATTTTTTGAGATATTTTTGGTCATTTTTATTATTTTTAAAAATTCAAAAACCTCTCTTTTTCTGCCTGTTCATATATAAAAATCACAAAAAATATTAAAACCTTTTCAAAAATTCTAAAAAATTCATATTTTGTGTGTTTTGGAGTGCTTGATTTTCTGACCAATTTTGGTCATTTTTTTATTTATAAAAACTATAAAAATTAAAAACCTTGAAAATCTCATAAAAATTCTAATAAATCATTGAAAAACCAAAAATTATAAAACTCTTTTTCTAATTTTTCCTTTTTGTTTCTATTTTCAAGAAAATTATCTCTAGGCTTGTTGAGACCATTTTATATTTTATTTTGGTCTTAGAAGCCTGACTGGACTGTTTCCATTTGTTTTTACCTTTTTCCATTTTTAAAAAATTCTGTAAAAATCAGAAAATTATCAAAAATTCACTAAAAATAGTAAAAATTATAAAAATCATAAAAACATTTTTATGGAATTTTTGGAGCATTTTAGAGTAATTAAATAATTGTTGAAAGTTTCTTGTTTTATTTGTTTTCTTATTTTCTTTATAATTAAAAATTCCAAAAAAAATATAAAAATATTAAAAATCCACCAAAAATAATTTGCTTTTATTTTTCTTTATTTTTGACTACTTCGTAGGCCGCAAGGCTAATCTGTGCTCCCTAAGTCCGACCCCGGGTGCTACACCAGGCTAATCTCATAGCCAGGGCCACTAGTTATTTTTCTCTGATTTTCTTTTTGTTTGGTGGTCTGCTCTTATATTTTTCTTGTTGAGTTGATTGATTTCCGAGATCCGGGTCGCAACGACTATAGTTCTATTTTATTCACTTGAGTCTCGATGATTTTTCGCTCAACAGAATGCATTCTGATGAGTAAAAAATCATCGAGACTCGGGTGAATAAAATATAACTATTGTCGTTGCGATCCGGATCTCGGAAATCAATCAACTCAACAAGAAAAATATAAGAGCAGACCACCAAACAAAAAGAAAATCAGAGAAAAATAACTAGTGGCCCTGGCTATTGGATTAGCCTGGTATAGCGACCAGGGTCGGACTCAGGGAGCATGTGATGGTCTTGCAGCCTACGAAGTAGTATAAAATAAAGAAAAATAAAAACAAATGATTTTTGGCGGATTTTTAATATTTTTATATTTTTTTGGAATTTTAATTATAAAGAAAATCAGAAAACAAATAAAATAAGCAACTTTCAACAATTATTTAATTACTCTAAAATGTTCCAAAAATTCCAATAAAAATGTCTTTATGATTTTTTTGATGAATTTTTGATAATTTTCTGATTTTTATAGAATTTTATAAAAAATGAAAAAAGGCAAAAACAAATGGAAAGTGTCCAGTCAGGCTTCTAAGACCAAAATAAAATATAAAATGGTCTCAACAGAGCCTGAAGATAATTTTATTGGAAAATAGAAACAAAAAAGAAAAATTAGAAAAAGAGTTTATTAATTTTTGGTTTTTCTATGATTTATTAGAATTTTTATGAAATTTTCAAGGTTTTTTAATTTTTATAGTTTTTATAAATCCAAAAAATGACCAAAATTGGTCAGAACATCAAGCACACCAAAACACACAAAATATGAATTTTTTAGAATTTTTGAAATAGTTTTAATATTTTTTGTGATTTTATATATGAACATGCAGAAAAAAAGAGGTTTTTGAATTTTTAAAAATAATAAAATAAAAAATGTCTCCAAAATTTAGTGAAAATTTTACACAGTGGCAGGAGCCATGTGTCCAATTTTCACTTAATTTGGAATAATTTTGCTATTTTATTAAAATCAAAAACAACCAAACAGTGCACAACGACCTATCTGCAAGAAAAACATGTTCCAGGGGCCTATTAATAACACGACAGAAAAGTTTGGGGCCCAAAGTGTAAAAATCCCCGAGACCCATGCACGACACACGTGACCCAGGCCTGGAAGGACTAAAATGCCATTCCTATTTAAAAAGATTCAAACATTAACAAGCTAGAAATGTGGGGTATGAAATGCAAAATGTCCAACAAATCACGTGTTGATGCACGTGCACAGTACACACAGGGACTGTAATGCAAATACAGAAAAGTAGAAGGTCCAATGTGCAAAATAACCAAAATAAAAAGAACTACATAAAATATTTATAGGGCTATCTAATAAAAGCAATAAACAGAGGGGCCTATGAGCAATTTACCCCTATTTATTATCGACGGCTGAGGCGGCGCCACGTATCTGATCTGACGGATGTGAATCGCTGGTGCCTCAACGAAGGAACGCAGGCCGGATCGAACGGCTGAGGACCTCCCACGTGGAAGATCTGACAGCTGAGGTGCGACGTGGGTAAACGAAGGGCCTCAGCTTTGATCGGACGGTGGAGGCGGTGCCGCGTAGCTAATCGGACGTCTACTATGTGCTGTGGCTAACCCTCGTTGATCTGACGGTCCAGATCCTGCCTTCGATGATCGAACGGGTGCTGCTGCTCCTCAAATCAAGGGCTAAGATCGCATCTGGAGTGGCGAGGCTGGATAGACGGCTGGGGAAGGTCCAGGAAGAACAGCTGGCCGGCAAGGTTCGCTGGCTCCGTGCGCGCAAGTGGAACCTCCTCTGCTGCTGCAAAAGTACGGAGTAGCTCCGCCATGGTGTCCCGCAGCTAATGCACTGCTCCGATGATGACGGGGAGCTCTGGAGAGCTCCGGCGAAGGCAACGAACTGGAGCGCATGTGCTCTGATGTTCCGACCTCCAGATGAGGTCACTTTGACCTGCTGCCTGCACAGGAAGAAAGAGGGGTCGAGGGCAAACTGCCTCGACCCGTTAGCGCACGTGGAGGATGAAAGATGCGTCGGGGCGAAGATCCTTCGGCGAGCGGCGGAGGAGGAGGATCGAAGTCCCTGCTCCGGGGCGAGTCAGGGTTGGGTGGCTGAATGAAGAAGGTGCGGAGAAGTCTGATGAATGTGGTGGTGCGGTCGGGTGGACAGATGATTGGTCGGAGACGACGGGCGAAGGCGGCGAATCTACGGGGACAGTAAGCTAAAATCTACGTTCTACACTAAACTACAAGCTAAACTACCTACCTGGAGGATGCATTCGACCGTGCTGGAGCTTGGGGAGCTCCGAGGGTCATTGCCTGCAAGGGGGCGTCGAGTCCCGAGGCTGAGCGCGCTCGCGGAGGCACACGGCGACGAAAACCACCAGATCAGAGGTGGCTGCCCGAGCCTCACTTCCACTCCATATCGCACCACTGTCACTCAGGCAAGGTGGAGGAGTTCCTTAGCATCGAGGGGGAGGACCAGAGATGAAGGAAATGGATGCCGGAGGCGAGACTACATACTCCTAGGGGTCCGAGAAGACGATGGTCGGGCGAGCAACTCACAACTCGGATCCCTCATACCCACCCCGGGCGTTGATCTAGGATGAACAAGGATCAAACGGAGCCCGCGGTTTAGGGTTTTGGTGATCGGATCAAGTGGCAAATAAATGAAGAAATCGGGTCGGGCGCACATGATCCACGGGTCTGTGGTCCAGGGGGGAGTTGACCGGGGGGTCAACATCCCCCGTGGACCAATCAGGAGCGGCCACGTCATAAAAGATTTGGAAATTAAATTTAAAATAGCAAATGGTCGATTAGGAAAAGATAAAATATGAAAAATGTTTATTTATTTATAAACTATTTTTTTGTGATTTTTATTTATTTTTTTGAAATAAAAATTAAGTATTTACAATATAGTATATTATATATAGGTATATACATTATTGTATTTTTTTTATTTTTAATTATTTATTTTTTTACATTTTATTCCAATTTATATTTTATTTATTTATAGGATAAAATTTGGAATAAAAGTATATTTTTGTTTTATTTTTATTAATTATTTACAAGCGTAAAATAAATAGTTATGTAAATTTATATACATGGTATATATACAATATAGGAAATTGATTTTATTTTTATTCCTTTTTATTTTATTTTTATTTTTATGATTTTTATTTTATTTATTTACACCATGGAATAAGGAATGTGTGCAATTTTTCTGAGATTTTAATTTATTTATTTATTTATAGGGATAAATAAATAGATAAGTGGCTCTTATGTACAAGGTGTATATACAAGGGTGAAGGTATTTTTATTTTCTTTTTAATTTTCTCATTTTTATTTTAATTTAATATTTACAAATATATACATATAAATACAACCAATTTTATTTTTATTTAGAGGAAAATATTTTTATTTATATACAGGTATATTTACACACATGAGCTTCCTTATCTCCCTCTACTTGGGTTTTTATGCGGTCAGGCCCATGCTGAGCCCTCCCTTGGGATTAGGTCGCTCAATATTTATTCTAAATATCTCCCTCTTTTTCTTTTGTTTCTTTTTTCTTTTATTTATGCACAAAAACATGCTAATTATTCAATTTTATACAATGCATGCTATTTGCTAATTACTGATATTTACAAGTATCTACATGTGTTTGGCAAAGGTTTTATAGCTAAAATAAAAGAATAAAGAGTGATGAATGGGTATTCATCACCCCCTATACTTAACTTTGCTAGTCCCTTAGCAAACACTTATTTGAAAAAGAAGTGAAAAAGAAAAGGCAAAAGAAAAAGAGGAGAAAATGCATGGATTAATGCTGAAAATTAAACTTGCCTTCATTAAATTGAATTATGGAGCTCGATCAGATCTTTGGATTATTAATGTGTCGGAACCTTATTTAGACTTAGGTTTAAAACTTAACAGCCTCTAAGATCCACTAATCTATAATCAAGACTCCTCAACAATCCAGATCAGAACAAGTCTACATACACAAACCCTGAAGACTATGAGTCTTTCCTTGTACTGTGTAAGTGAGGTAAGCTCTCCACCTCAGAAGTGGTAACTTGACAACCCTCCCCAACAAGGTAACTCTATGACCCTAGTCTGGCCACTCTTTCCTCGAGGAGCGGGGTATTCCCTTCTAAGTTCAAGTTCAACCGGCTCAAGAAGAGGGGGAAGAAGAGAATGGACCATGGCCAGTGTAGCCATGTATCCTTGGGAGCTCAACCAGTGTAGCTAAGTCTCCCTGCTGCAAGCTACATAAGATGGAATCTATGAGTCTCAATCTTTGCTTATTGCACTATATACATACTTCGGTGGGATTATCATTTTCTATCAGACCCACCACTTTTTTGGAGTTTTCTTTTTGCATTTTTTTCAAGTGCATCTATACAACATATACATGTGCAGCATATATACATAAGGAGTTTTTCCTCTTGAGCCAGTAGACTATCCCTCTTTTGAAGCATTATTGCAACCCACAACTCCCGTCGTTAGACCTCATGGCAACCAGACCAGGTTGAGACGCACTTCCTTCACTAAAAGAAGAAGAGAGGTTCCGCCTAGAAGTACTACCCTCATATGCTACCCCAAGTCAAGGAAGACTGCCTCCTCACCACCTCATCCGCAGAGAGCTCGGTGCAAAGTGCTGGTCCAAGTAAAGCCATTGTCTATATGAGTCATGTGTGTGTTGTTAAGTGCTCTACTTAGGCTCATTGAGATGACATGTGATCATAGCCTAGTGGACTCAAAGAATTAAGTCACCATGGACCTGAAAAGCCTTAACCCTAAGCCCTATAAGGTTCCTCTTAGAATTAGGTGGATTAAGATCTTAATCAAGCTCCATTTCCCAATTTAATTCCAGGCTAGTTTAAATGTCAACTATAATCCAGGAAAAACTATACAAGTACATACAAAGATGTTATTTACACAATATTTACACAAATGCAATATTTTTGAAAAATGTTTTGAAATCATGGATGTATTCATGAATGCAAGTTTTGCAAAATATTTACACAAATTTACACAAGCTTTTTGCAAACTTTTGATTTTCAAAACATTTTGGAAAAATTTTGTACTATATACATAGTTTTGATATGCACATATTTACACAAATTTTACAGAAAAAAGTTTTTGAAAACATTTTTACAAAAATAATTTGCACACTAGCTATGTATGTGCAATAAAAGAATGATTATTTACAGGGAAAAATTTTTAATTTTTATGGAATTTTGGTTTTTAGCCATTTTTATTTATTTACACACTCACACAAAGTACGAGTTATGGCTAAAGTATATATGAAATATATACACACCCCCTATACTTAGCTCGAACGATGTCCTCAGAGTCAAGAGCGATGAAGAAGACATAACTCGTGCTTAGTATAGCAGGTTGTACACAAAGGGAAAACCGAGTGAAGAATGTACAGGGTCTACCCGCCCTATACTTAGGGTAAAATATCCCTAAGTATAGGCAGCAAAACAGGTGTAGCAAGACACGAAGAAAACAGATATATACAAGATGGAGGACATCACTCCCCCTATACTTAAGGTGAAGAACCTTAAGTATAGGCAACGACAGAAGTGATGAAACAGAACGAACTAACAACTCGGTGTTTCCACCCCCCTATACTTAGGATGAGGAATATCCTAAGTATAGCAAAGATAATCCTAAGCGAGACCTGGGGTGCAAACAAGAACGGAAGAAAGAAAGTTCAACAAGTGCTAGATTTTATGCCCCTAGCTGGGCGCAAAGGCTAGGATAAAGCCGTATCAAGGTTCAGTACGGCATCGGTAAGTTGAATGTTGTACTGTCGTCGCAGTCTCGGTATGAGAACAACGACGAACTCAAAAGTGTAAAGAAAGACACCTAGGTATATAATCAAGCGGGTGTCTGCTACCGGCCAAGGATATGGAAGTATGTGATCGGGATCCGATAGCACAAAAGAAATCAGCGGCTCTGGATCAAACTGGAGTGGAAGTGTAGAGCCGAAGAAATCAAGCGTGGAGAAGGATGGATCAGTCATGGAATCCTCCACGTCAATCAGTGTCTCAAGAAGGTATGGATAGTCAAGATCAGGAGACTCTCTACGAAAACTGATATCCGATGTATGAAATAGAAGCAGATCAGGCATATCATTGAATATCTCCAGAATGGGCTCATCCTCGCGAGGGTCGTCGAGGTGAGAAGACTCAGAATCAGAAGTATCAAAAGACTTGATTTCATGCTCCGCTAGATCGGAAACACTCTCAGAAGGTGAAACCGAGTACTCATCGTGTGCGGCATTCTCCCGCAGATAACCCTCGGGGAGAGATGCAAGATCAGAAGTAAGAAAGAGAGGATCAGGATCTAGATAGGCATCTGCGCTGCTGTCAAGTATCCACTCTGTGCACCAGGCTGCATCATCATCGGAAGTGTGGCTCTCGGCAATCTGGAAGCAGGCGAAGGTACTGGTCAACACCGCGGAGGCTGACAAAGTGTCTGCAGCTGATCCTCGCTCTGCGGCTATGCTGGCTGCCAACTGCTCCTCAGCAAAGGTGTCTGTCTCGTAGGAGTGGAGGACAAAAGGCTCGAATATGGGACTATCTATATCTGAACTCTCAAAGTGGTGTCCCATATCGAACTGTGGCTGCTGGGCTGAGTCCTGGTAACTGTCGGTATCCGAGAAGTATCTCTACATAAAGGAAGCTGACTCCTCCGGGATTGGGAACTGAAGTGGTTGAATCAATGGCTGCAAAAGCAGGGGCTCCTCCGGCTCCTGGAGTATCAGAAGATCTGATATCCAAGACTCGTCAACTGGGAACTCTGGGGCTGACTCGAACTCCAGCTGGAAAACCAACGGGAACTCAAGTAGACTCTGGGTCCGAACCTCTGCTATCGCAGTCATCTCCTCAGTATGCTGTGGTGCTGGAGCATCCAAGTCCTCGGACTGGTGTGTAGAAACTGAATCCTCATGTACTGCGACACACCGCACTGGTACTGCATCGTCCGCATGTGTTGTTCCGACTGTGGCATCTCGTAAAGAATATCTCTGTGAAAGTAACGCCGAGATGGTATCCAGTAGGTGAATGTCGGAACTGCGGTGTGAACCGCCACATGTGGTAATCACCAGTGCTAGCTGCTCTGCGGTCATCCCCCACATGGAGATTTCTATAAGGTCTGTCAGTGGAAGTCCATGGTCTGGAAATCTCCTCAAGAGGTCAAGAAACCTCGGCCATGCCTCATGCAGTGGCTCCTGGGGGTCTACTGAAAAGTCGGTGATCAAAGATCGCATAAACTCTGCTCTACGCAGGGGGAAGTATCTCTGTAAGGACTCTCGTCGTAGCTCTCCCCACGTAGCGAATGCCCTCCCCAATCGTATGTGCCATCTCATGGCTCTGTCATGAAGTGTGAATGGGAAGGTCCTCCTCATCAGCTCCTCTGCAGTGATGTCTGAATATAGCTGAGCTCTACAAAACTCCTCGAATGCGGACAGGTGAAGATAAGGCTCCTCGTGCGCCTCTCCAGAAAATGTCGGCAGTCTCTGAATGTAATCCAAATCCAAGACGAATGTACGTAGTATAGAAGATGACTGAGCTCCCTGTGCTATCTGATCCTCCATCTATCTGGGATAGGATATATCTGTTGATCTCCACTGCTCTCTCTGATCACGAACGGAGTGCACTCTCAACTCAGCAACGGCAACGTCCGGGTCTCGCATCTGCTATATCTGGTATCCTCAGACGTCAAGCGCAGCATGCCCAGAGTAGTGAACGGGATAGGAGGGAGGGAACGGGAGGTTGGTCGGAGATCCGACCTCCCTAGAAGGTGGACTGGACTGATGGTCAGAGAATGGAGAAGAAAGAGTCGCAAGAGTCGGCTCGAAGTGAGGGGGATCCATCATCCATGGGTAAAGGAGAAGAAGAAAAGAAGACTGAAGGGAGGGAGGGTGGAAGACAGAAGAAGAGTAGAAGATAGATGGGGGAAAAGGCAGAAGGGATCTGGAAATCACACAAGATGGAAAAGCAAACCCCCGATTCACCTACGCACACGAGCTGAAGACCGAAAGGGATCGGTCAATTATCTTGTCGATTTTTTATTTTAGGTCATCATTCAGTCTATCAGAGCGATTA
The DNA here is from genome assembly GCA_037367405.1 of Ottelia alismoides. Lineage (NCBI taxonomy): Eukaryota > Viridiplantae > Streptophyta > Magnoliopsida > Alismatales > Hydrocharitaceae > Ottelia > Ottelia alismoides. Next base: position 35,667 of record JAZKJV010003529.1, read on the forward strand.
CGTGAGCTGAATAGGAATCCAAATATTTCTCAACCGACTATCCCGTACAGAAAGCCGGTAATCAGTTGAGAAAATATCGGATATGGCTCTAGCCTAAGGTGCGGATCACTCTCTCGCTCATCCAAACCAAACAAGGAGGGGGTTACTCTCCGCAAGACAAATTTTCAATGAGGTGTCTTTTAGTTCAAGTCTGATTAGCAGTCCCAAATTTTATTGTTTTTCTTTTTAGGTATTTTTCAAATAAAAAGAAATCGCCTAACGAATTTTTCGGTTCTCCTGGTTATCAAGTCCAAAAATCAGGGGGGGGGGGGAATCGAAAAAGCCGATGCGTGATAAAATCAATGATGCATGCAGAGTAAGAGATGTGTACCTGACTCCAACAGTCTACATGCAAAATGATCCGCGCAGAATTTAAAGACTGAAAATAAACTACCTAAATGGTGCATGCGGAGAACCGAGTCCCTAAACAGCAATTCTACTCGAAAGAACGGCTAGTCGACCACCAGCCTCCAATCGAAGAGTCCAGTCTCGGTCCACCCCTCTTCCTCCCGACAAATCAGGTTCAGAAGCAGCGCTTGGCAGGGTGAGCTGCGGCACGTAGGCTCGAAGGCAGTGAATCGACTATTTTATTAATCTTTCATTATAGGTCCAATTACTGATCTATAGGTACAGGAAGATATATTAGGGTGCTTGGATCCTATGTATTACGTCACAATCAAGCAAGAAATCCTAAGGCTAGGGGCTCGAAAATCCGCGAGAAACCGAAAAATCGAGGGGTCCCCCGAGCACATCGGTGCTCGGCGAAACAGACCCCTAAAGTCTCAACAATATCCAAGTGTCATGCTGTCCCTGTATTATTACAATAATAGTTCAAATATGCTGGAAATAAAACCTAATCTACTCTAAGCTAATCCCGCACTCGGCTGTCTCCTCGCGCTCTCCTGCGGCTCCGTGCAGAAGGGAGCCGCCTCCGATCACCGCAGTTGCGCCGGCTCCTCGAAAGTTGCCGCCTCGGTCCTCGGGCCCTCGCAAGAAAACAACAAAGTGTGTCAAGCCTCAATAAAGCAAATAAAGCTAAGAAAAGAAAACATAGTGTATATATGCAGAAATGGAAATAAAATAAACAGGCAAAAATAAACAAAAAAACAAAAATAAAAGAAAAGAAATAAAAATAAAATAAAACAAAAAAAGAAAAATAAAAAAGCTGTGAAAAGCCGCAAACTACGAAAAAGCCGCGGAAAAGAAAATAAAACAAAATAAAAAGAAAAATAAAACGACTACTAAGCCGTGCTCCCCGGCAACGACGCCATTCTGATGAGCGAAAAATCACCGAGACTCGGGTGAATAAAATAGAACTATGGTTGTTGCGACCCGGATCTCGAAAATCAATCAACTCAACAAGAAAAATATAAGAGCAGACCACCAAACAAAAAGAAAATCAGAGAAAAATAACTAGTGGCCCTGGCTATTGGATTAGCCTGGTATAGCGACCAGGGTCGGACTCAGGGAGCACGTAATGGCCTTGCGGCCTACGAAGTAGTCTAAAATAAAGAAAAATAAAAACAAATGATTTTTGGTGGTTTTTTAATATTTTTATATTTTTTTGGAATTTTTAATTATAAAGAAAATAAGAAAACAAATAAAACAAGCAACTTTCAACAATTATTTAATTACTCTAAAATGCTCCAAAAATTCCAATAAAAATGTTTTTATGATTTTTATAATTTTTACTATTTTTAGTGAATTTTTGATAATTTTTTAATTTTTATAGAATTTTATAAAAATGGAAAAATGCAAAAACAAATGGAAACGGTCCAGTCAGGCTTCTAAGACCAAAATAAAATATAAAATGGTCTCAATAGAGCCTGGAGGTAATTTTCCTGGAAAATAGAAACAAAAAGGAAAAATTAGAAAAAGAGTTTATTAATTTTTGGTTTTTCTATGAATTATTAGAATTTTTATGAAATTTTCAAGGTTTTTTAATTTTTATAGTTTGTATAAATCCAAAAAAATGACCAAATTGTTCAGAAAATCAAGCACACTAAAACACAAAATATTAATTTTTTAGAATTTTTGAAATGGTTTTAATATTTTTTGTGATTTTTATATATGAACATGCAGAAAAAGAGAGGTTTTTGAATTTTTAAAAATAATAAAATAAAAAATGTCTCCAAAAATTAGTGAAAATTTTACACAGTGGCAGGAGCCACGTGTCCAATTTTCACTTAATTTGGAGTAATTTTGCTATTTTATTAAAATAAAAAACAGCCAAACAGTGCACAAGGACCTATCTGCAAGAAAAACATGTTCCAGGGGCCTATTAATAACACAGCAGAAAAGTTTGGGGCCCAAAGTGTAAAAATCCCCGAGACCCACGCACGACATACGTGACCCAGGCCTGGAAGGACTAAAATGTCATTCCTATTTAAAAAGATTCAAATATTAACAAGCTAGAAATGCGGGGTATGAAATGCAAAATGTCCAACAAATCACGTGTCGATGCACGTGCACAGTACACACAGGGACTATAATGCAAATGCAGAAAGTAGAAGGTCCAATGTGTAATATAACCAAAATAAAAAGAACTACAGAAAATATTTACAGGGCTATCTAATAAAAGTAATAAACAGAGGGGCCTAAGAGCAATTTACCCCTATTTATTATCAACGACTGAGGCGGCGCCACGTATCTGATCTGACGGATGTGAATCGCTGACACCTCAATGAAGGAACGCGGGCCGGATCGAATGGCTGAGGACCTCCCACGTGGAAGATCTGACGGCTGAGGTGCGACGTGGGTAAATGAAGGGCCTCAGCTCTGATCGGACGGTGGAGGCGGTGCCATGTAGCTAATCGGACGTCTACTGTATGCTGTGGCTAACCCTCGCTGATCTGACGGTCCAGATCCTGCCTCCGATGATCGAACGGGTGCTGCTGCTCCTCAAATCAAGGGCTAAGATCGCATCTGGAGCGGCGAGGCTGGATGGACGGCTAGGGAAGGTCCAGGAAGAACAGCTGGCCGGCGAGGTTCGCCGTCTTCGTGCGCGCGAGTGGAACCTCCTCTGCTGCTGCAAAAGTGCGGAGTAGCTCCGCCAAGGTGTCCCGCAGCTAATGCGCTGCTCCGATGATGACGGGGAGCTCTGGAGAGCTCCGGCGAAGGCGACAAACTAGAGCGTCTGTGCTCTGATGTTCCGACCTCCAGATGAGGTCGCTTTGACCTGCTGCCTGCACAGGAAGAAAGAGGGGTCGAGGGCAAACTGCCTCGACCCGTTAGCGCACATGGAGGATGAAAGATGCGTCGGGTTGAAGGTCCTCCGGTGAGGGAGGAGGAGGACCGAAGTCCCTGCTCCGGGGCGAGTCAGGGTTGGGTGGCTGAATGAAGAAGGTGCGGAGAAGTCTGACGAAGGTGGTGGAGCGGTCGGGTGGACAGATGGTTGGTTGGAGACGACGGGCGAAGGCGGCGGAGCTACGGGGATAGTAAGCTAAATTCTACGTTCTACACTAAACTACAATCTAAACTACCTACCTGGCAGATGCATTCGACTGTGCTGGAGCTCGGGGAGCTCCGGGGGTCATTGCCTGCAAGGAGGGCGTCGAGTCCCGAGGCTGAGCGCGCTCGCGGCAGCGCACGACGGCGAAAACCACCGGATCAGAGGTTTCCCGGCTACCCAAGCCTCACTTCCACTCCATATCACACCGTTGTCACTCAGGCGAGGTGGAGGAGTTCCTTGGCGTCGAGGGGGAGGACCAGAGATGAAGGAAATGGCTGCTGGAGGCGAGACTATATACTCCTAGGGGTCCGAGAAGACGATGGTCGGGCGAGCAACTCACAACTCGGAACCCTCATACCCACCCCGGGCGTGGATCTAGGATGAACAAGGATCAAACAGAGCCCGGGGTTTAGGGTTTTGGTGATCGGATCAAGTGGCAAATAAATGAAGAAATCGGGTTGGGCGCACATGATCCGCGGGTCTGTGGTCCAGGGGGGGAGTTGACCGATGGGTCAACATCCCCCGTAGACCAATCAGGAGCAGCCACGTCATAAAAGATTTGGAAATTAAATTTAAAATAGCAAATGGCCAAATTAGGAAAAAGTTAAATTATGAAAAATGATTATTTATTTATAAACTATTTTTTTGTTATTTTTATTTTTTTTGAAATAAAAATTAAGTATTTACAATATAGTATATTATATATAGGTATATACATTATTGTATTTTTTATTTTGATTTTTAATTATTTATTTTTGTACATTTTTATTCCAATTTTATATTTTATTTATTTGTAGGATAAAATTTGGAATAAAAGTATATTTTTATTTTATTTTTATTAATTATTTACAAGGGTAAAATAAATAGTTATGTAAATTTATATACATGGTACATATACAATATAGGAAATTGATTTTATTTTTATTCCTTTTTATTTTATTTTTATGATTTTTATTTTATTTATTTAAACCATGGAATAAGGAATATGTACAATTTTATGAGATTTTAATTTATTTATTTATTTATAGGGATAAATAAATAGATAAGTGGCTCTTATGTACAAGGTGTATATACAAGGGTGAAGGTACTTTTATTTTCTTTTTAATTTTCTCATTTTTATTTTAAATTAATATTTACAAATATATACATATAAATACAACCCAATTTTTTTTATTTAGAGGAAAATGTTTTTATTTATATACATGTATATTTACACACATGAGCTTCCTTATCTCCCTTTACTTGGGTTTTTATGCGCTCAGGCCCATGCTGAGCCCTCCCTTGGGATTAGGTCGCTCAATATTTATTCTAAATATCTCCCTCTTTTTCTTTTGTTTCTTTATTCTTTTATTTATGCACAAAAATATGCTAATTATTCAATTTTATACAATGCATGCTATTTGTAATTATTGATATTTACAAGTATCTACATGTGTTTGGCAAAGGTTTTGTAGCTAAAGTAAAAGAATAAAGAGTGATAAATGGGTATTCATCACCTATGACATTTTTTTGGGAATTTTTTAAGTTAAAATAATACGTGAAATAAATAAGAAAAGCGCACAAAAATACTAAGCCTAGCATGGGTATATATGCAAATAAGCAAACATCCAGGGGGTACTTTGCAATTTTTACACAAAATATAACACTGAACATTCAATTTGATGGACCAAATATAAAATACAAGACCCACAGGGTATCCCTGCAAATAACCCACCAGGGCGCGTGGTTGGCACGCGCTTGGGAAGGACCTAGGTGTAATTTCCAAAAATCCGAGGGTCTTGATGCAAAATAACCAAAAGTTTTACATGTGATCCACAAGTTCTTGTACTGAATCAAAATAAGTAAACCCTGGAGGGGTCCTGTGCAAAATGCCCTCACCTCACGTGTACTGGTCACGTGAGGTGACATGGCCAGGACTAAAATGCAAATAGTAAAAGTTCGGGGGTCTGGTTATAAATATTACAAAACTTTTTAAACTATCTATGAAAGTTTCTGGACTAAATATTAAATACAAAAATTGCGGGGTAAAAGTTGCAAAATACCCCAAGCGCGCTATCCAACGGCTGAAGGCGATTCACTTGACACATGGCGGGCGTTGGACGGCCGATGACGCTTCGGCGATGAAGGGCCATGATTAGATCCGCGATGATGATCGAACGGCTGGTGACGAGGCGAATCCAACGGCGGCTGTGCGAACTGGGGCTCAGCCTCGATCCGACGGCTGCGAAGACCGGAGCAAGAACTGCGGAGGAACGCCGGCGAGGTGAGGTTCTCCGAGGTCATGTTCCTTCTCCGGTGGACTTCTGGGCTTCAAAATGAGACTGGAGCCTCCTCTGGTCTTCCTCTATCTCCTGAGGGCTTCAAAACACCTCGGCGAAGGCCGAGGCTCGCTGTGGAGGGCGGCGGAGCTGGGAAGCTCCCCTGAGCTCCAGCGAGATGCAAAATGAGCCCCAGGCTCGAGTCAAAGTCCGTTGACCTGTAAAAAGGCGTGAAAGAACCCAGGGCAAAGTGCCTGGGTCCCGTGGAGGCGGAGTGGTGGCGCAAAGCGACGGGGTGGAGCTCGGTCGAAGGAGCACTCCGGCGAGGGGGTCTGATAGGTTGATTTGATCGATGGAACGCAAAATTTATAGAGGTTTTTGATCCTAAAGCCATGGCGAACAAAATGCAATGAAAATGAAGGGGATTAGTGGCTACCTCGACGGTGGAGACCGGAGGGAAAGGAGTGCCTCGACGCTGGTGAAGGAGGAGGTCATGGAGCCTCCTCAGGCGGCGCTCGACCCACCCGAAGGGCTCGCGAGGAAGCTGTCACCTTCCTGAAGCCTTAGGGCACGATGAGGGGAGCTAACCTATGGAATGATGGGTTCAAAAATTCAAAGGAAGGTTGGGGTGCGCTTTATGTGGTTTGGCCCTGCGACTGGGGTGCTCCAAAGACCAAGGAAGATCGATGCAGTCGCTGGTCCTCGGCCCAATATAATCATAGGGCGAGCAAGGTGGATGGTCGAGGAAAAAGTTTGCAGAAGGAATCGGGGTGAAAGGGTGAAAGTATTGACCTAGAAAAATCCACCAAAGCGGCCAAAAACTAGGCCTGACACGGGCTACAGGGGGAAGGACGCCAAGTTGACTAGGGTCAACTAGGGTTTGCACCTGGTTGGTCCACATGGACCAACCCAGAAAAACCCTGGAAAATGATTTTACTAATTCAATTAAAAATAGAAAATGGAAGAATTAAATTATGATTATTAAATAAAAAATATTTATTATTTTATAAACTATTTTATGGCGATTTTTAATTATTTTTATGAGGTATATTTTTACAAGTTCTCTTTTATACCCCTTATAGGTATATTACCTATACATTTTATTATTTTTATTTTTATTTTGTGATTTTAGTTTATTTATTTTTATTTATTATTTTATAGATTTGTAAAATACTTTTATACACATTAATATATTTTTATTTTATTTTTCTGATGTGTTTTGTATATTAAATAAAATAAAAGTATTAAATATATAGGTATGTGTATAGTTCTTATACCAATGTATTATATATACAGGTATTTTATTTTGCATTTCTTTTATGTTTTTATTCTGATTTTAATATACAAATATATTATAAGTATCATTTACAAAATTATAAAAATATAAAATTGTAAAAATAATGAATAAATAATAAAATGAATATTTTAATCTGTACAAATATACAATAGGGTTCCAAAACTCAACTTTCAAACCGTAGCTCCGCCAAATGCAAACCACCACCAATAAATAGCTTATTTTTAACTATATACAATTAAAGGTGAGTTTGGTGCATTTGGACTTTTCATTTGTGAGATACGGGTCTGGGAAGTTGGGATTTTGGGTTTTTATTCAGACCATAACTTTTTATCTGTACATTATTTTTCAGTGAAATCAATTTTGTATCTTTCTTTATTTAATTATCTACAAATTTCATGTACAAAAGTTTCTTTATTTGATGTATAAAAAGTGGAATCAAAAATAGGTCCCAAAATGAATAAAGAATGCATTAAAAAGAATAGATATTTTGACTGTATTTTGACCCTTATCTCCCCCTACTTTATTCCTGGTCGACCTATTCATCAAGATGCCTAGGTCTCGGGGTTTCGGGTCATAAAATATTTATAATATTTTATTATTTTTCTTTTCTTTTATTTTTTTTATAATTTTGGCTTTAATTACAGTATTTTATACACTATTTACATGCACATGTATGAATGCTAATATGCTGGATTTAATGTTATTTACACGCATTTGCTAGGGCTTTTGAGGCCAAAATGATAGCATAAAGATGATGAAATGTGGATTCATCATCCCCCTATACTTTACCTTTGCTAGTCCCTAGCAAACACTTATGCAATAAGTGCAGAAAAGAAAACAAAGAAAGGAAAAAGAAGAAATTTTGATTTAGTTTAATTATCAAACTTGTCTTCACAAAATCAAAGTTTGGAGCTTAAGTCGGACCTCTGGAACCAAATTTGAAATCCAACAATCCCTGAGAATCCCAAAACTCTGTCCAAGTCTCCTCAATAGACAGGTCAGAAATATCTCAATCCACACGCAAACCCTTACGACTATGAATCTGACTCGTACAGTGTAAGTGATGGTGGCTCTCCCCAACTAGAATGACAAAGAGACTGACTTCTCCAATATGACAACCCAATGATTCCCCAATCCAATAACTCCATCCTTGAGGAGCGGGGTATTCCCTTCTATGTTCAAGTGACAACCAGCTCAAGATGATGGGGTGAAGAGAAGAATGGATGGTAGCCAGTATAGCTACCTATCCTAGGATGCAAGACCAGTGTAGTCAAGTCATCCAGCTGCAGGCTCACATGATATGACTTTGGAACTCAAGCTTGCTTATTTTCTATACAATATATTCACATACTTTTGCAGGCATTGTATTTTTGTACAGGCCTGTCTCTTCTTCTTTTTTTTTGAAATACTATTCACAGCAGCATTTACATAAGGAGTTTTTCCTCTTGAGCCAGTAGACTATCCCTCTTTTGAAGCTTTATTGCAACCCACACTCTCATGTCTTTAGACTTCCTCATCACTGGACGGGTTGGGGTGCACTTCCCTCCCTAGAGGAGGACAAATGTTTCCACTTGTGTGCGTCTCATACCGACAAATCCAATCCCCTCACCACTCCAACTGAGTTGAGCCATGTGAAAGGTGCAGGTGTCCAAGTTAGGTCATTGTCAACAAGAGTCATGCGTGTGTTCCGAAATACTCTACTTAGGCAGTCAAGAATCCATTGAACCAAGTCTCGTTATCCTGAAAGAATTAAGTCAACTAGACCTGAAGTACCTCAAACCCAGTTCCTATAAGGTTCCTATTATTAGGTAGATTTTAAGGTCCAATCAAGCTCCAATCTCTGGATTTTACTTAGACTTGTTCGACTATCAAACTCAATCCAAAAAATGCTAACGCTATGCAATGCAGGAAATATTTTTGTGATACAATTTTTCCAGATTTTGAACTTTTTATGGATTTTTGAAAAGATGATGATGATGCATATGCAGATGCATTTTTTGTATTTTTTTCATAAATATTTTTCAAATGTTTTTGGATTTTAGTTTTACAAATATTTTTGGGCTTTTTCAAAGCAAAAAGATTTTTGGCTGAAAGCTCGGTGAAAAATATTTACACGGGAGTGCTTCTTATGTCTACAAGAAGTGGATTTTAAAAAATTACAAGGGTAAGTGATCAATTTTATAGGTATAAAATAAGGAATTTTAGGTATGATGTATGTATTCCTCAAACTTATTTGACACAGGTTTTTCAAACAATTTTCGAAAACTATAGTCCAAAATAATTTTTACAAACATTTTTACAAACATGTACACACATTTAAAAATAATTTTGCAAAGGTTTTTCAAACAGTATAGATAGATTTTTCAAAATATTTTTGCAACCATTTTTCAAACCATTTGCAAATCATTTTTCAAACATTTTATTTCACACAAAGAAAATAAATTTTACAAACCACACATTTTTACACTGCTCGAAAACATATAACAAAATATTTTCAAAATAGTTTTCAATAAATGTTCACACAGATTTTCAAACTATTTTCAAACATTTTGCAAAAAATATTTTCACCTGATTTATTAATCAGTATATACAAAAAGAATTTGAGGAATGATCACATCTTTTTATTACGGTTCTTAATGAATTTTAAAGAATTATTAGCCATATTTATTGAGAAAATACGAAAGTACGAGTTATGGCTAAAGTATACGTAGTATATACGACCCCCCTATACTTAGCTTGAGCTATGTCCTCATATATCGAAGAGAAAAGAGAAGACATAACTCGTACTAAGTATAGGCAAGTCTAAAGAATGAACAAAGGAATGAATGAATGAACCAATGAATAAACGAATGAGAAGTTGAACGTCCCCCCTATACTTAGGATCAAATAATCCTAAGTATAGCAGACTGTACTCAACGTAGGGAGGGTCAAGGGTGGGAATGAACAGATCGTACTCGGATTGTCTCCCCCTATACTTAGGGTGAGATATCCCTAAGTATAGACAAGAAGAGGAGACAATGGAGAGGATCGGAATGAACAGAAGCACTCGGGGTGCACACCCCCCTATACTTAGGACAAAGTGCGTCCTAAGTATAGAAGACTGACAACAAGGGGCAGCACCTTTTTGATACAAAAAGAAGATCGAAAAGGAAAAGAAAAAGAAGAAAATAAGAAAAGAGGTCAACAGATGAAAGAGTGATATGGACAGATGGATCTGTACAACGGAAGATGGAATTGATCACCATGTATGAGATGCCACTGATATGAGTCAAAGAACACATCTCATACCAGAAGAATGGGGGCAACGTCAATGGTCGGCGGATCATGATCTAGATATAGTTTTAGGCACTGACCGTTGACACGGAAGGTAGAGGAAGTTGACGGTTCTGATATGTCAATACTACCATTGTCATTTACCTTCCTGACCACATAAGGACCTTTCCACTTGCTCTGTAATTTCCTTGGAAATAATTTCAGCATGGAATCAAACAACCATACTCGTTGATCTGACTCAAATTGTTTATGGCTGATATGGGAATCGTGACATGTCTTCACTTTCTCCTTGTACCGTAGGCTGCTAGAAAAGGTTGTATCTCTCAGTTCCTCCAGAGCTACCAACTCTGCTCTCCTCTGTTCTCTTATACTCTCGGGATCCAATAATAACTCAGTTACTGTCCAAAGTGACTTGTGCTTTATTTCCACAGGAAGATGGCATGGCTTGCCATAGACGAGTCGAAAGGGAGATGCCCCCAATGGATTCTTGAAAGAAGTCCGATAGGCCCACAAGACCGAGTCCAAAAGCTGTGACCAATCCTTTCGATTTGGGCGGACAACCTTCTGTAAAATAGTCTTTATCTCCCGGTTCCATACTTCGGCAAGACCATTAGTCTGAGGGTGATACGGTGTGGCAACCCGATGTTCAATACCGAACTCGTCTGCAAGGGCCCTAACCTTGTCATTGATGAAATGAGACCCCCCATCTGAAATCAAGACTCTAGGTACCCCGAACCGTGAAATGATATTTTCCCTCAGAAAGTTACACACAGTTTTAGCATCTGCGGCTCGGGCGGGATGGCCTCAACCCATCGGCTGACATAATCTACAGCGAGCAAAATATGCTCAAACCCCTGACTCTTAGGAAATGGGCCCATGAAATCAATCTCCCATGCATCAAAAACCTCACAAAAATGAATGGGTTGCATAGGCATCATGTCTCTCTGTCCGCAGGTTCCCATTTTCTGACAGTCAGTACATCTCTTCACGAAATCATTTGAATCCTTGAAGAGAGTAGGCCACCAAAGGCCGGATTGAAGCACCTTCTGTGCTGTCCTTTTCCCAGAATGATGTCCTCCTGCCTCAAGCTTGTGGCAGTATGTGAGGATGCTATGCTGCTCTTCTTGAGGAATGCACCTCCTCCAGATGATGTCCCCTCCTTCATGATAAAGGATGGGATCCTCCCAATGGTAAAGCTTGGCCTTCGCCAGGAAGGTCTCGAGCTTCTGCCTGGGCCAACCTTGTGGGACTGTCTTGGCAACAAGATAGTTCACAATGTCGGCATGCCATGGGAGCGAGGTGATAACCAAGATCGCCTCATCTGGAAATGTCTTTGTGATAGGTGTGTTGGGCTCAGATTCCTCAAGTTTCTCCAAGCGGGAAAGATGATCTGTCACCACATTCTTGACTCCAGGCTTATCCTTAATCTCAATATCAAATTCCTGGAGCAGAAGGATCCATCTGGTAAGGCGTGCTTTGGCATCCTTCTTGGCCATTAAGTACCAGATGGCGGTGTGATCTGTGTAGATTGTCACTCTAGATCCGAGAATATAAGATCTGTACTTATCCAAAGCAAAGACTACGTCCATCATCTCTTTCTCTATCACAGTATAATTCCGCTGTGCGGCATCTAAAGTCCGGCTGGCGTAGTGAATGGCAAACGGCAATCCATCTCTCCTCTGTCCAAGCACAGCCCCAACGGCAAAATCTGAAGCATCCGTCATGATCTCGAATGGAAGAGACCAATCGGGTGGCTGAAGGACAGGAGCCAAAACAACCATACTCTTGAGAGTCTCAAAAGACGCAAGACACTTATCATTGACAATGAACTCGGTGTCTTTCGTCAGCAGATCAGTAAGCGATCGGGCAATCCGACTGAAGTCCTGAATAAACCGTCGGTAGAAACCGACATGCCCCAGAAAAGACCGCAATTGACGCAGATTGGACGGTGGATTGAGTTTTCTAATGATATCTACCTTGGTCGGATCGACCTCCATGCCCCTGTTGGAGACGATATGATCAAAGATCATCCCTTGAGTCACCATGAAGTGACTCTCCTCCCAAGACAAGACAGGATTCACCTCGATACATCGCTAAAGCACACGGTCTAGGCAGTCAAGAAAAGCATCAAACCCATCGCCATAGACCGAGAAGTCATCCATGAAGACCTCCAAACAGTCACCCACCATGTCCGAGAAAATGGACAACATGCACCTTTGGAATGCCGTCGGAGCATTACATAGACCAAAGGGCATCCGTCTGAAAGCATAAGTCCCAAACGGACAGGTGAATGTTGTTTTCTCCTGGTCTTCGGGAGCAATGGCCACTTGATTATATCCGGAGTACCCGTCAAGAAAGCAGTAATGACTCTTCCCAGCAAGCCTCTCGATAATCTGATCAATGAATGGCAGCGGGAAATGATCCTTCTTGGTGGCCTCATTCAATTGTCTGTAGTCCACACAGACCCTCCAAGAAGTGGGTACTCGGGTAGCGATCTCCTCTCCAGACTCAATCACAACTATAGTGATACCCGTCTTCTTGGGCACCACATGTAACAGACTAACCCATTTGGAGTCGGAGATGGGGTAGATAAAATTGGCGCTCCACCACTTCGATATTTCTTTCATGACCATATCTCGAAGATTCGGGTTCAGCCGTCACTGGAACTCATGCGACAGCTTAGCTCATCCTCAAGATAGATGTGGTGGGAGCACAGAGCCGGACTAATCCCCTGGAGATCAGCTATACTCCATCCTATCGCCTTGCGGTTTCTTTCAAGAACCTCCATCAGACGAGATTCTTGTTCTCTAGTCAAACTTGCTGAGATAATGACTGGGTGCATGTCTGGCTCACCCACAAGGAATCTATACTTCAACGACTGCGGCAAAGGCTTCAGTTCTGGAAAAGTGGGAGGTGGCAGATCTGGCTTCTGATATGTCTGTGTGAAGGCGACCAGGTCTGCATGGGAGAACTCTCGCTCTGCATGAATTTCTGAGAAGGGAAGCCTGCTGAATCATCAATAAACTACACTGGCTCATACTCCGTCCTAGCTGTCGGCTCAGAAGGAATCAGACACGGCAAATATTCATCAAAATCATCCCAATCAATGTATGAATCTGAGGGATCTGAACTAGATGAACATGACTGAAAATCATCAGCACCATTCGTCCCAACACCGTCAGCCTCAACGGTATCCACGTCCAAGGGTGTGCTTTCCAGGCTCTCGACTGCCATGAGCTTTAAATATGGTGAATCTGTAGGCAAGGCGAGGGTCTGTGCTATAGGATCTGTCCAGTTGGATTCATCATCTGTCATCACAAAATCACACTCTTGGTGGATGTCTAGATCATCCTCTATCATCTGCGCAGCTTCGCTGGACTGCTCTGAGCATTCTAGTTCTGTGGCTCTAGTTTCCTCGATCGTCTCTATTTGTATGGTTTCACCCTCTACGAAAAAAACATACCTTCCCACTATCATGATCGGTCACCGCCTTGGCTGTGGCCAAGAATGGGCGTCCAAGTATGATGGGCGCATCAATTACCGACTCATGGATCTCCATGTCCAATACAACAAAGTCCACGGGGAATTTCAGGCCTTGAATGGTAATGACCACATCTCTCAATAACCCCTTCAGCCTCTTAATCGACCTATCAGCAAACTGAAGGACTGTCATGCTCCTAAGAAGAGGACCAAACTCGAATCGGTCGAGTAAGGCTGCGGGAAGAAGGTTAATCGAAGAGCCGCTGTATAACAGAGTACGATCAAACTGCTACTCCTGAATCTCGCATCTGATATAGGGCGCTCCTGCATCTGGTCGATTGGCTGGCAGTTTGTTCTGAATGGTGCAGCAAGTGGAATGAGTGAGCACATGGATTTGATCTCTGTGGATCCTCCTCTTCCTGCGGACTGTAGTCTTCTCTTTCAAATTCTTTTTGAAGAGGGGGATGTGCTCAAGTGCTTCCTGTAGAGTCAGTTGAATGTAGAATATGTCAATCATCTAGTTACTGAACTCTAACTGTTGAGTCTTTTTAGGGTTTTCTCTTTTATTCCCCTTCGTCTGGTGAAGTGCTTCGGGGAAGGGGATAGTAGGGGCCTCCTCAGATGGGGGGCCAGGAATAGGTCCCTGTGCCTGTGAAGGAATAGAATCCATACCATGATCATCATTCAACACATATGGATCTGAAATTTGAACAGAAACCTTTCCTTTATTCATATTTTTGTTTTTCTTGTTACCACAGTCCATAGATACAAAAGGTGGTAACACCAAAGAAGGAAGCTCAACAAAAGTAGATGTGGTGGCCTCAGTACCACCACCGACACCTGTCTTCGTGGCATCAGCACTGCGCTCTGGTTTTGCATCCAAAATGGTGGCCTCAACACCACCGTCTGCATCTTATATCACGACAGCCTCAATACCATCGTCTAGCTCTCCATCATTGGTGGCATTAGCACCACCGTCTTCAACATCATTATTAGCGGCATCAGCACCGCTACTCTGCTCATCTGGCGCTCCTGGTTCTGCTTGAGGCTGTTGCTCAGATGAGGCGCCGCCGACTGGCATCCTACCGCTCCTAGTAGTCACAAAATCAGCATCATACAAAGAAAAAGACATGTCACTCTAATAGTCATTAGGAGAGGTATCCTCTGTAAACTCTGCCTGCTCAGACTTCCTCTTCCGATTGTTCGGGTTTGGTTCAATCTGAGCTGGTATGGCAGCTTTGCCCTTGATGACATCCCTCATCTCCTGCTGGAACTCATCCATTTCTTGCCGGAAGGATGCTCGCTGTTCAAAGAGCAAGCGGGCAAGGTCATCTAGAGCTGGGTTCTCAAAAGTGGGGGCCTAAGAACCGGACGGGTTTCCCTGCTGGAAATGAGGCTGTTGCTGTTGCTGATGAGGATAATGCTGGGGAAGATGGGAGTATGATTGTTGAGGTTGCTGACGCTGCCTCCACTGCTATCTCTGATAGGCGGGACGAGGACCATGCCAGTATTGCTGCTGGTGTGCATACTGGGGTTGCTGCTGCTGTGGCTGGCCGTTCTGCTGTCCCTGAGCTGGAGGCTGCTCCTGAGATGAAGTGCTACCAGTGCCCCAACAGAATCCGGGGTGATCGCGACGAATCCCGGGATGTGGGTACGGATCGTACCAAATCCCATTGACTTCCATCAATGACTCCTGCTTGAAGGATGGTGGAGGTAGAACTGCCAGTGGCTGCTCTGGCTGATAGACCGCCATCTGAGTGTCCTGAGATGGTGGATGTGATGGGTAGTACTATAACAGCGGGACCGGCTCTGCCTGTATGTGGTTGACCTGGCGATACGAGGCAGAAGGTTGGGATGAGCTGCTACTGCTAGGATCAGCGCGTGACCTGGGAGGCTGCTGGGAAGATGTCTGTGCCTCCTGGACGCAAAGGATCTACGTCTTCAGGTCACTCATGGTCTTGGCAATCTGGTCCATCTGATCCATACCTTGCATTTGCTTCTTCTCGAGGATCTCGAGACGGTCCAGCTTTTCACTGATGATGCCCATGTCAGCTGCGGCTGATTCGGCTTGGGTTGCGGCTGCCGACGGAGTATGTGGACCGGCATCGATGCAGGCGATCCTTTGAAATGATCCCGCTCCTTGCGGGGGCTTCTGTTGTGTGTAGACGCGGGCTTGGGCCATGACGGTTGATTTCTCTGCCATGCCTTCATAGATGGCCCAAACATCGTCTTCACCCTTGGAAAAATATGACCCATCGCAAGAGGCGTATACAAGCCCCTGCAGCTCCGGTGTCAGCCCACAAAAGAAACATTTAACCAAATTGGGCTTTGATATATCGTGATGTGGACACCGGTCAATGAGCTCTCTGAATCGATCCTAGGATTCATGAAACTGTTCATTAGGGATCATGACGAAGTTGTTGATCATAGATCTTGTTGCGTTCATCCGGCCAAGAGGGTAATACTTGCTTAAGTATGCGGTTCGGAGATCTGCCCAAGTGTCGACAAACCTTCCCAGATGTTTGAGTCAGTATGTGGCTCTGTCAACGAAGGAGAAAGGGAAGGCGATCATCTTGATAGTGTCCTCGATTACCAACCTATCATGGATTGTGTTGCAGATCATTTCAAATTCTTGGAGGTGGAGGTGTGGCTCTTCGGTCGCCAGCCCATGAAATTTGGGAAGTAGTTGAATCGTGTGCGGGCGAAGCTCGAAACCTCTAAGGATAGTAGGGAATCGGATCCACCGATGAGTGAGGGAAGCTGCTGGATTGTGCAATTCTCTCATGATGGTCTGCGGTGGCCTCTCCTGGTTTGGTTCTCCTCCCTCGTTCTCTACAACTGGTATGTCACCTCCACCACCACCGCCCCCAGGTCGGTTCTCTCGCATCTGTGCGATCTCTCTCATGAGGTCACCCATAAAGACTCCCTGGTCCCGGATCTGTCTCTACATGGTCTCCAGGGATGCTAGAAGTGAATTATTGATGGCGGATTGATCAAATAAGAATGGAGGGTGCTCATGGTTGCCTGGATGCTCTCCTCTGTCAGCCATGTCTGGATTCTCTGAAAAAGTAAAAGAACCCATCTTAGGTGATGTCAAATGCTCTGAGCTCTGTGATGCACTAAATTCTGAAACTCTTGGACTGATGGAAGGAGAAGGGTGGTCGAGGGGGAACAGGGTGGAAGTGAACTCAGGCTCGAAGAGCGAGCTCTCCGAGGTCGTCCTAGATGAATGGGGAGGAGTGCTGGATAGCGGTGCCGACAAAGTCGGCCTAAGAGACCCCCTTCCCATCATCGTGATTATTGATAAGAGCAAGGTCGAGAAATGAAGAAGAAAGAAGGGAGAAGCAAAATTGCGCACAAGCGTGCAGTGTTTTTGATCTTGACCTAAATGCGACTAGCAATCAAACACAAAACAGGGGAGCTCACCAACTCAACACATGAAGCTGTGAAGGTTCGGCTTTTATCTTTGTAATTTTTAGCTTGTTTTCAGGAAGTTATCTTGTAACGAGTCCTTAGAGCGCTACGCCTAAAGGAGCGAGAGTACTACCAGAAAAGTATTCACGTACTTGTCCTCCTCCTGTGTAACTTGTAGCTTGCGCTTTTTAAGGTCCTTGTAACCCTTCCTGGATCCCTACTCAGCCAAAGAAGAAGAGGGAGGAAGCCGATAGGTGAAACCGATACTTCGGATCTCGCTCGCAACGGAATCACCCGTGAGCGTGCAAGATCCTACTCGGACGCAGACGGTGAGACATACACACCCGTGAAGGCGTGGCCTATGCTCGGTACTTCAGACAAGGTCGATGCTCACACAATAGTGAGTCACCAATGATGACCAAGCCCTAATCGCCTACGTATGATAGTAGCGCCAATACTTCGGAAATCCAGGTGATACACAAGGCAGCCACAAGCTGGGTTTTTGGATCTAATCCTTACGAAGAGAATACGCTCAACTCACTTGGAAGGAGACCTTCCCATGAAACCTGAAGACAAGTGAGGGTGTTACTCTCTCCAATCAATGAGTCCAATTACCAATTTTATTTAGGTCAAAGTTATCATAGCAGTCCCTTTTTTAATTTTTTTGGTGTTATCGCTTCTTTTGAGTAGATTCAAACAAGCGTCTAACGATTTTATTTTTTTTCTTGATCCCTACTTTATCCAAAAACAGAGGGAGAAAAGAGTCGGAAAAGCCGTGCAAGTCGGCACCAAGATGGAAATCTCACCTTTGTGCCTAAATGATGGATGCTAAGATAGAAAGACTTACAGCACCTCCAGCTCTCTCCATGCGGGATGCAAAGCAGAAATTTTTAAACCTAAACTATATGCCGATATGCAAGCGGAAATCATCCTAAGCAGGCAATTGCTACGTGAAGAACCACAAGTTGACCACCAATCTCCAATCCTAAAGTCCGATCTAGGCTCACCCCTCCTCCTCTCGACACATCGAGTTCAGGAGAAGTGCTTGGCGGGATGAGCTCGCGACGCGGCGGATCAAAGACGATGATTAACTGTTTAATTAAACTAAGTCCAAGTACGCACTATAGGTACATGCAATGGTTATTAGGGTGTTTGGACCTAATCTAATCGATCAAGCAAAAGCCTAAAATCTAAGGGCTCAATCCACAAAAGAAAGGAAAAAGAAAAACAAAAACAAAACCAGAAAATGGATGTGGTAAAACACGACAAAATCGCGGTGGGCCCCCAGGCGAACAAACACCTGGAAGTTAGGCCCGAAGTGTCTGAGTGTCCGAATGTCCCTGTATTATTACAAATTAATAAATCTCTCTCTCACAAAAATAAAAGACAACTAATCTAACACTCTCTCTCAAGTCTCCCACTGCTCTCTCCTGTCGGTTGGGCTAAGAAAAGCCGACTTCGCTTCCCAAGGTTGCACCGGATCCCCTAGGCGATCCGCCTCGCTCCGCGGTCCCTCGCAAGAAGACAAGAAAAGAGATTAGAAAGCTCACAGATAAATATCAAAACATGTAGAGATAAAATGAAGCAATAATAGAGACAAACAAACACAATCAATCAAATATGTAATCTATTCGCTGTTGCTCCCCGGCAACGGCGCCATTTGATAAACACAGAAGTCCAACGGTCTTGTATTCCACACAAGGCGGGAACACAGAGGTCACTGCGGTGACCGCTAAAAATCCGAATTTAATCAACAAGGAACCCACAATCAAATATCAAACAATGACAGACAAATGTGGAGTCAAATATTTTTAACTCCAAATAAAAGATGTATAGATGCAAGTACGTAGAGAGTTCGAACACAGGGAGCAAGGCAGGATAGGTCAACAATTGTGTGTGTATGAATGTGATGTGTTGTCTACACTATGCAATGCAAGGGTTTTTGTGGGTTTTTAAATTTTTTTTAAATTTTTATTTAATTTTTAATTTTGTATTTTGATTTTTAATTTTCTGATTTTTTATTTTCTTTTTACATTTTATATTTTTTTATAAATAGAATATATATAGAATATAAGAAAAGAGGTGATAAAATATTTATAAAAATGAGGAAAAATACTCAAAAATTAGGAAATAAAATGTTTTTTCTTATTATATTTTTCTATTGTTTTTGTGATTTTTGGGTATTTTTCAGAATGTTTTTGGTATTTTAAAAGGTAAAATAAGGAAGACAGTGAATTAAGATTCTGGCCGAAATTAAAATGGGAATGAATAATATCAATCAATAACAAATTTTTCCCAAATTAATTTTAAAATAAAGAGAATAAAACGGGGAACCTACAGGACCTGAGTTTTCATTTTTTTGGAGTTTTCTATGATTTTTTAGAATTTTTTGAAGTTTTTAGGTATTTTCTAATTTTTAAGATTTTGGTTTTGAAATTTTTAGTGGTTTTTGGACTGACACTAGAATACAATAAAATAGACCTTATGTAATTTTTTTGGAATTTTCAAGGCGTTTTAATAATTTTTTGGTATTTTCTAAGATAGACAATACTGAAATGGCATGTTTTTTATTTTTAATAAATATTAAAATGCAACAAAAATGCAATGCAAAATTATGGCGTGGATCAACAAGTTAACAAGAGCCTATGACATTTTTTTGGGAATTTTTTGAGTTAAAATAATGCGTGAAATAAATAAGACAAGCACACGAAAATACTAAGCCTGACAGGGGTATATATGCAAATAAGCAAACATTCATGGGGTACTTTGCAATTTTTACACAAAATATAACACTGAATATTCAATTTGATGGACCAAATATAAAATACAAGACCCGCAGGGGTATCCCTGCAAATAACCCACCAGGGCGCGTGACTAGCACGTGCCTGGAAAGGACCTAGGTGTAATTTCCAAAAATCTGAGGGTCTTGATGCAAAATAATCAAAAGTTTTATACGTGATCCACAAGTTCTTATACTGAATCGAAATAAGTAAACCATGGAGGGGTCCTGTGCAAAATGCCCTCACCTCACGTGTACTGGTCACGTGAGGTGATGTGGCCAGGACTAAAATGCAAATAGGAAAAGTTCGGGGGTCTAGTTATAAATATTACAAAACTTTTTAAACTGCTTATGAAAGTTTCTGGACTAAATATTAAATACAAAAATGCGTAGGGTAAAAGTTGCAAAATACCCCAAGCGCGTTATCCAACGACTGAAGGCGATTCACTTGACACGTGGTGGGCGTTGGACGACCGATGACGCTTCGGCGATGAAGGGCCACGATTAGATCCGCGATGATGATCGAATGGCTGGTGACGAGGCTAATCCAACGGCGGCTGTGCGAACTAGGGCTCCGCCTCGATCCGACGGCTGCGAAGACCGGAGCAAGAACTGCGGAGGAACGCCGGCGAGGCGAGGTTCTCCGAGGTCCTGCTCCTTCCCTGGTGGACTTCTGGGCTTCAAAATGAGGCTGGAGCCTCCTCTGGTCTTCCTCTATCTCCTGAGGGCTTCAAAACACCTCGGCGAAGGCCGAGGCTCACAGTGGAGGGCGGCGGAGTTGGGAAGCTCCCCTGAGCTCCGGCGAGACGCAAAATGAGCCCCAGGCTCGAGTCAAAGTCCGTTGACCTGCAAAAAGGCGTGAAAGAACCCAGGGCAAAGTGCATGGGTCCTGCGGAGGCGGAGTGGTGGCGCAAAGCGACAGGGTGGAGCTCGGCCGGAGGAGCACTCCGGTGAGGGGGTCTGATAGGTTTATTTGATCGATGGAACACAAAATTTATAGAGGGTTTTTTATCCTAAAGCTATGGCGAACAAAATGCAACGAAAATGAAGGGGATTAGTGGCTACCTCGATGGTGGAGACTGGAGGGAAAGGAGTGCCTCGACGCCGGCGAAGGCGGAGGTCGTGGAGCCTCCTCAGGCGACGCTCGACCCACCCGAAGGGCTCGCGAGGAAGCTGTCACCTTCCTGAAGCCTTAGGGCACGATGAGGGGAGCTAACCTATGGAATGAGGGGTTCAAAAATTCAAAGGAAGGTCGGGGTGCGTTTTATGTGGTTTGACCCTGCGACTGGGGTGCTCCAAAGACCAAGGAAGATCGATGCAATCGCTGGTCCTCGGCCCAATATAATCATAGGGCGAGCAAGGTGGATGGTCGAGGAAAAAGTTTGCAGAACGAATTCGGGGCGAAAGGGTGAAAGTATTGACCTAGAAAAATCCGCCAAAGCGGCCAAAAACTAGGCCGGACACGGGCTACAGGGGGAAGGACGCCTAGTTGACTGGGGTCAACTGGGGTTTGCACCTGGTTGGTCCACGTGGACCAACCAGGAAAAACCCTGGAAAATGATTTTATTTTCAATAAAAATAGAAAATGGACGAATTAAATTATGATAATTAAATAAAAAATATTTATTATTTTATAAACTATTTTATGGTGATTTTTAATTATTTTTATGAGGTATATTTTTACAAGTTCCCTTTTATACCCCTTATAGGTATATTACCTATACATTTTACTATTTTTATTTTGTGATTTTAGTTTTTTTATTTTTTTTATTATTTTATAGATTTGTAAAATACTTTTATACACATAAATATATTTTTGTTTTATTTTTCTGACGTGTTTTGTATATTAAATAAAATAAAAGTATTAAATATATAGGTATATGTATAGTTCTTATACCTATGTATTATATATATACAAGTATTTTATTTTGTATTTATTTTATGTTTTTATTCTGATTTTAATATACAAATATATTATAAGTAATATTTACAAAATTATAAAAATATAAAATTGTAAAAATAATGAATAAATAATAAAATGAATATTTTAATCTGTACAAATATACAATAGGTTCCAAAACTCATCTTTAAAACCGTAGATCCGCCAAATGCGAAACCACCACCAATAAATAGCTTATTTTTAACTATATACATTAAAGGTGAGTTTGATGCATTTGGAGTTTTCGTTTGTGAGATACGGGTCTGGGAAGTTGGGATTCTAGGTTTTTATTCAGACCATAACTTTTTATCTGTACATTATTTTTCAGTGAAATCAATTTTGTATCTTTCTTTATTTAATTATCTACAACTTTCATGTACAAAGTTTCTTTATTTGATGTATAAAAAGTAGAACCAAAAATAGGTCCCAAAATAAATAAAGAATGCATTAAAAAGAATAGGTATTTTGAATGTATTTTGACCCTTAT
Source organism: Ottelia alismoides (assembly GCA_037367405.1). Classification (NCBI taxonomy): domain Eukaryota; kingdom Viridiplantae; phylum Streptophyta; class Magnoliopsida; order Alismatales; family Hydrocharitaceae; genus Ottelia; species Ottelia alismoides. Next base: position 58,084 of record JAZKJV010003529.1, read on the forward strand.
CTCCCCCTACTTTATTCCTGGTCGACCTATTCATCAAGATGCCTAGGTCTCGAGGTTTCGGGTCATAAAATATTTACAATATTTTATTCTTTTTCTTTTCTTTTATTTATTCTATAATTTTGGCTTTAATTACAGTATTTTATACACTATTTACGTGCACATGTATGAATGCTAATATGCTGGATTTAATGCTATTTACACACATTTGCTAGGGTTTTTGAGGCCAAAATGATAGAATAAAGATGATGAAATGTGGATTCATCAGGTGTCTGCCCGACTCCTTGGTCCTAATTAGCGCTTGGTCCAAGTGGACACTCTGAAAATGTTTGAGAGCGTTCGCCATTGGTGGAAGCTCATTTGTAATTTGACTTTGGTATTTTGAGCTTTTTCTTTGACATTTCTTTTCTTTTGTTGGTTATCTCCACTGCTTTTACCAAAAGTTGGCGCACACTGATCAACAATTTCCATTAAGTTTCATCACACTCTGGCACATAGGTAAATATCAAAGAGATAGAATATGAATCGTGTTCACATACTGGCTAGGGTTTTGCTGACACTCAGGTTTTCTGGAGCCTTCATTAACTTTATCCCATCCTTGAATATCATTAGATCAGGTCTAAACTCTACACTCAGTCCCAGTTCCTCAAATGATATCTCAACTCATCTCATCAATCATGCAGTTGTGGAAGTAACTATGTTGATCATATTCTTTTTGAAGGTAGAGATGAAGAGTACAATATAGCGCTCAAATCTTTCAAACTAGGGAAGTATGGATAATTAAGCTTAAAACCCTAATGACTAAGACATGTTAAATCAGACTCTCAAGATCTCAGAAATCTAGTGTCCTCAAAATCTTGAAGCCTTGAGTGAGTGTGAATGTGTCAGGAATGGACCTACTCCTTGGTTAGTGATTTTTTGTGTGATTTTTAACTTTTGCATATTTTTATGGGTTTTTTTAATTTTTTTCTTTGGAGAGACAATGGCTAGCCCAGGCTCAAATGAATAAAAGTGTCCACTCTCAGCCAGTATGGGTGTAAGTACGGGCCAAAAAACGGACCCGTGTTACTTGAGGACGGGGACATATGCAGTGTCCTCTAAACCACCCACTTTGCTAAGGGAGACCGAGGTTCCCTCACTGAAAGTGTCTACTAAGCCTAGTAGTCAGAGTCTAATTCCAAGAAGGTTTTTTTGAGAAGGGTTATTTACATAGATTAATCCCTCAATTTTAATAAAACATTTTGTACAAGGTTTTTACAAAACTCAGTTCATAGGTTTACCAAAACCCAGCCCGAAAATAAAATTTAAAAAAAGTTTCAAAAACACAAGCTAAGGCTAAAGTAGATATACAATAATATACGGTATACCACCATATACTTAGATTTTGCTATGTCCTCATAGCACAAGTGCCATAAAACCAAGGCTCGATCAAATATAGGGTGATATAGCGGAATTGAGGAGGAGAATCCCCTATACTCAGGTCAAAATTGACCTAAGTACAAGAAGACAGTACGAGGGAGGGATGAGCAGGCAGGTCCCCCCAATACTTAGGTTACAAATAGCCTAAGTAAGGTCTGAATTAGGTGGGGTGTTTGTACTATGATACAAGGGTGGGGGGTTCATTCAATATACAGAGAGAGAGAGCGAGAGATTGTGAAAATTACAGAGGGAAGGGAGATGGGTGAGGTGAGTGTGTATGTGCAAGTGTGTGTGGGGGGGTAGATCATCAAGTGATCTACCTCTTTTTTTACAACATGCAAGAACTGGAAATAAATATGCACATGCAATTTTTTTTACAGTAAGCAATGCAGGTTGTCTGATAAAAATTCCTAGAATTTCTTCACAAATTCTTTTGTGGCCTCTTCAGCGGAAGCTCCCGACTTCACGCCTCCATGAAGATCAAGCATCCTCGATTTTCATAGGCCCTGCCACAAAAGAGAGAAGTTAGAAAATTCACAGGCAATTAATCAACAGTCATGATGTAAAAAATGATGCATGAGATGAGGACCTGAAAATTTTTAAATTATTCAACAAAGAACATCAAAATTCAATAATTAAGTTATGTCGTGTCCCCGGCAACGGTGCCATTTGATGAATATGAAATTTCCTCTTTAATAATCTTGAATTGTCGTAGTATAGGAGGCAAATTCGGTTCAGCAAAAAGCACAATCGTTTGAATGTTGGCAAGTCTACCAAGGTCGAACGCAAGGACACATCTACTTAATCTATTTATCGACTTTTGATTCATGAAGCACATGTGTGAATAAATTCTTAATTTCAAGTCAGTAAGATGTACTATGCTACTTACAATGCAATGCTATGATGTATGTAATTTTTAATTGATTTTTATGCAATTTAAAGTGATGCATGAATAATTATGCAAGGTTACATGTATGCTAAATAAAATAATACAAATATACCCTCAAAATATGAGCAACAAAATAGAAATAGAAATCAGGGTCGTATTAATCATGACATGGAGAACAGTCATCAAATCAAAGCAAGAACAAGGAGAGCAGGATCCTCATCTATCACAAAAAATCACTTCATTAAAAACAGTGGCAGATAAGAAAATTGAATATGCTATGATGTAGAGGAAGAAACAAGGATCAAAACGACACTAAAATCATGCAATTTGGACCTACGATGCTCAAGTTATGCTAAAAACAATGTAGGGGCATAATTGTAATAAAAATGCAAGAATAATAAATGATAAATATTACATTTAAGTCCATGAAGGGACCTAAATGCAAATAAGAAAAACTGCTTGGGCCCCAATGCAATTTTTCCATGGGCGGGGGCATTTTTGCAATTTCTGGAAAGTTAGAGGGCCTCCCTATAAAATACCCAGGCACGCACGTAAGGCACATGCCTGGGGACCTGTATGTAATTCTTAGAAGATCCAGGGTCTATCATGCAATTTACCTAGGCCTCACGTGCGCCGCACGTGAGGACCTAGGCACGGGAGGCGGACAGCTGCTGGCTCGGGCAACGTGGCAGCATCTGGAGGTTTGGCTCGAGGTTAGGGCCACCCGAGCCTGTAGGGTCAGTGTGGAGGCTCGGATGTAGGATGGGGCCGTCACGTGTTGTCATTACGGCCGTCCGATCCGGATGATCGGACGGCAACTGTACTTCCTCCTCCGCCGCGGGCCACGGGAGGAGGCTGGGCTCCGGCAACCAACAGGTTGCTCCACTGAGACCCTCCGTGCGAGATGGAGGTCGAGGAGTGATGCGCGCTCCCGCACCCTTAGTTAATTCGGGCAAATTAATGGTCCAAATTAATTTTAAGTGTTCGTTGCAGTCGGATACGAGAGGTTGATCAAAAACCACTCAAAATAGATTTTGGTCAATTTTAAGCAGTGATATTTTTTTTACTTGGTGGAGTCCAAGGTCGATCTCAGGGAGGCAACTGTCTCCTTAGGTGGATTACAGCAATTTTCAAGTGTTGATGTTCAAGGGTCAATCTTTTTTTGGTCTTTTTATTTCTTATGCAGACATATGCAGACAAGTCTTAGCCAATTTAATTTTAAATTTAATTGATGTATCAAACGAAGTCCAAAAATAATGAAAATTGGCCAGAAGCTTATTTATGATGAAAATGACCTACACTAATTTTTTTGGAATTTTTCGACTCAAAATAAATTTTCTGTGAATTAAATAAGCAGACAGAGTGATTTTCAGTGTTTAATTTTTAATAAATATCAAATCACAATTTTTCCAAGAACTAAAATTATCCTAGGAAGGTCTAATGATTAGGGACCTAGGAAAATTAACAGAACTAAAATTCACTGTGAAATGAATTAACTAAAATTAATTAAAGAAAATCACTAAACTATTTATTGAGGCCTCGTTATGTGTGCAAATGATGTGAAATTTTTATGGAGTGTTGAAAATAATGTCCTTAAGCTACTGTGAATTTTTGGTGATTTTTGAAGGCACTGATATTTAATTAAAAATCAAAAGGCATCACTGGGCAAAATATGACACAAATGAACCAATTAATTTATTAATAATTCAATTAAGCCAATAAAAATCAGACACGTGTACAGACAAATAGAGGACAAAATTCTCAACAACTTGCAATTTTTAGAATTTCAAAATGGTGAAAAATGCATGCTATGGACACGTGCAAACACAAGGGTGTAAATGCAATACTGGAAATTAAAATTTCAATAATTAAACGTGCTGACAGGGACTAAAATGCAATTACCAATAATATGCAGGACTTCTATGCAATTTCTCCACGAACCACGTGCTCCTCACGTGACGTCTGCTTCACAGGGACCTTTTCGCAATTTTGGAAAGCTCCAGGGGCGTCGGTGCAAATAACCCAGGTCGCACGTGCTCCTCACGTGGGGCGACCTAGGTTCGGAGGACGTCGGAGGCTCGGAGTGAGGCTCGGGTCTTCTGGAGGTTCGGCCCAGCTTCGATGTAGCTTCGGTTCACCCGAGCCTAGGCTTGGATGCCAAGGCTCGGACAAGGCGACGTGGCGGCCTGAAGGCCCTTGGATCAAGATAGATCCAAGGGATGTCGATGAAGGTGCGTGGCGGCTGGAGAGCCGTCTGATCCGAAGCGTGATCGACGGTCGAAGACGGAGGCGGCGAAGGGATGCGTGGCGGGGCGAGGGCCGTTCGATCAGACGATCGAACGGTGGCTGCTTCTTCTTCTCTAACTGTCCTCCGCCGCCTGCGGAGGAGAGGCCTGTGCTCCGGTGAAGGCAGCCGAGCTCCGCCTCGGTTGCCAAGCTCCGGTGATGAGCTTCGTCAGCTCCCACCTTGCTCGGAAGAATCGTAAGTGCGCGGCGAAGCCTCCGGTGGTCTCTGGATGACTGGAGGAGGACTGGAGCTCTGAGTCGATGAAGCTCAAGGAAGGCTCCGGCGAGGCTCCGGCGAATGATCAAGGATGTACCTGCAAGCGTTAATTGTATAGCCGAAGCTTGTGCGTGCGATTGTGGAGAAGCGGTGCTGGTTGGCGAGGCCTAAGGTGGCTTGAGGTGGTCGGGCGATGTTGCTCCGGCCAAGTGGCGGAGCTGGAGGTCGGTGGATAGTGGAGTTGGGTGACTGAAGGCGGAGAGATGCCAGCGATGATCAGAGCTCCATCGCGAAGCTCGTCGGAGTGGAGGTGAGGCGTGAAAATGGTCGTGGACGGAGAATAAAATCGGAGAAAATTAAAGAAAAAGAAGAACGAGATCGGAGAAGAGATGGAGGGAGTTTCACCTGGGAATTGGTCCTCCTGCTTGAAGGCCAGGTCGTCGCTCGAGGGCCGGTGATCGCCCGAGCTCGTGCAGCGTCACGGAAGGCAGCTGCGACACGGCGGAGATGCCGTGGATCTCGCCGGAGAAGACGCCTGTCTTCGCTCGAAGAGACGGCCAATTGCTGTCACCAATTGAGAGCTCTGAGCTCGGGGGTTTCTCCTGGAGTGGCGGATAGAGGTGAAGGTGGCGGGAGGGCGAGTATTTATAGGATGGAATTCTCGGCAGAGCTGGTGATGGGGCGAAGTTCATGGCTGTCGTGGGGCGAGTGTGTCGGAGATGGTGGTGTGCGAGGGAGCTGGCGAGGGAGAGGGATGAGTGGGGTGTGTCGTGGGGGTGATGGTGGTCGAAGAAGGTGGCTGGAGTGCGGCCAAGAATAGGAAGGGGCAGCCCCTCCCGCAAGGCGGAGATCGTGGGAGAGAGGGGGCGCCCGAGGTAGGGGACAAAGCCCTGGCCGTTGGATCTTGTGATCCAACGGCCAGATCGAAGCGCAAAGGAGCGGGTCTGATTAGATCTGGGTGAGATGATCTGAGGTCGTGATGGCGACACGTGGCGTGAGCTGGGCGAAGTGCGAGCGAGCGGTTAGGATCGGGTCTAGGTGACGTGATCTAAGGGTCAAGATTCGCTGGAAGGTGGGCGGCTGTGATGAGAGGATCGGGGGCGTGATCGAGCGGCGTAGATGTCGCCACGTGGCTCGCTGAGAGCGCGGCGCTAAGGGACGGCCCAGATCAGTCCTTGGCGATTGATCGGTCGGTTGAGATTATTGGGGAGCTAACGGCTCAGATGGAAAGGCTGAGAATGTGATCGAAGGGCTCAAGAGGTGACGCGTGGTGCACTGTGTGCGAGGCGCTAATGGATGGCGGAGATGAAGAGTGTGGGATGATCAGACGGCTGAGGGAGTGCGCGCACGTGGTCACAGAGGGACCGTTGGATCTGAAGCTCGATCCAACGGTGGGGGGCGCGGGCGGATAAGGCTAAGGACAGCGGGCCGCGTGGCGCAATCAGAGGGCGCCACGTGGCCTGCTGTGAGTGGCTGGAGGAAGAAATGCGTGTAGAGAGAAGAGGAAGCCGAATTTGGAAAAACTCAAAACATGAAAGTTGTAGATCTTGATGAGATCTACAAGTTTCATGTTGACCAAAGACGGAGATGAGGTCACATATAATACATAAATACAAAGATACATAAATATACATATGTAGTATACAAAATGACCCAAAAACCCCAGTTTCTCATACAAGCTCCAATTTTGATGAAATCAGTCTCATTTTGAAGGTCTTTTAATGTGTAGTATTCTAAGAGTGAGTAGACCTATGTAGGGGTTTGTATGCGGGCTTTATGTGTGTTTTAATGTACAAGGGTTCCCAGGATGTTTGGGCTATTTTACAAGGGTGGCTTTTTGGCATTCTTCCCTCTATGATTAAGGAATATATACCTATATTACAGAGAAGGAGTTAGGGGATTTGTGGCTACTTATTTAAATGCAGATGAGCTGCTAAAATGCATGAATTATGGATGCATGCCTGAGTGTTATTTATGCAAGATAAAAGGAAATATGCCTCTATTTTCTCGGGAACAAGGCTCTATTTTTGACTTTTGACGTGATGAATCACAGATTCATCAAGGAGCTCGTGGAAGCGCTGGCGGAGATCCTGGAGACGCGGCGAGGCTTCGGGGATGGTCGAAGGTGAAACTCGACGAAGCCTCGTCGGAGTAGAGGAGCTCGAAGGAACGCCGATGCCAACTCCGGCCATTGAAGATCTTGTAGTGGTTAGTCGTAGCCGAAGCTAGTGCGCGTGTAGTGCGAGTGAAATGAGTGGAATGGGGTCCCTGAGAGGTGGTCAGAGTGGGGGACCAGGGGCTCCTTCCCCGACGGAGTAGAGGAGGAGGTGGCGGAGGATGGACGAGGTTGTGGGGAAGGGAGTGGTGGAGTCAGAGGGTTGCACAAAGATGAGGGTGACGTTGCGAAACTGGTGGGTGGATCAAATGAGGGTGAGGGAAACTAGGTCGGTCGGAAAAATTCAAAGATCAAGAGGGGAGGGAGGACCTCGTCGGAGAGGGGGGTCCGGTGGATGTAGCTGCTTGGGATGAGGCTCAGATGAGCCTCGGGGTCGTCGCCCAGCAGGTCAGCAAGGCCAGCGAGCTCGACGGCCGCTAGAGGCACTGCTACATGGCGGAGGAGCCGAGGGTCAACACCGGGCAATACCCATCGTCGCCTCGACATTCTGCCCCTCCGCTGTCATCAGAGGGGTGGAAGAAGCTGGGATTATGCCTAGGAATGGTGGACGAAGGTGATGGAGGCAGAGGGCGGCTATTTAAAGGTGAAGGAGATTGACGGATATGGCAGTGGCAAGGCATTTTTGCATGGCAATAATGGAGGCTGGGGTTAATGGTGGCGTTACTTGAGGGTTACGCGAAGGAGGCGGAAGAGTGGGCTGTGAGAGGGAGGCGTTAGGAGAGGAAGGAGGTGGCTATAGCGACGGCTAAAAATGGAAGGGGACGCAGTGGCTGCGAGTGGTAACACATGGACGAGGCGCATGGGAGGAAGAAGACAAGGCCGGAACCGTTGGATCTTGTGATCCAACGGCCTGGATGATGGCGTGAGTGGATGGTAGCGATCAGATCATACAATCTGATCCTACGAAGGGGAAATGGGTGCTAGGGAACGGCCTTGATGAATAGGTAGGGGAGATCCAGTGGCTGAGAGAGAAAGGGCGACGTGGAGCGCGAATGGTCGTGGGATAGGAAGTGGATCGGGTGGATATGAAGAAGGGGCTACGTGGCAGTATGAGGAACGTTGGATGGTACTAAGATCGGAGGGTTGTGATTTAGGCGCGATGTAGTGGTCGAGATTTGATCTGGAAATCGGATCCTAGGACTGGGAGCGAGGTGCAGTTGGAGGGCAGAGATGGAGAGGATTCGACGGCCCTCGAGGGCGTCGGGTGGCAAGAGAAGAGGCAGGCCATGTGGCGGCTCCAGAGAGCGCCACATGGCCCAATCATATAATTCAGATAACAAATACAAAGATAAATACAGAATAAATAGTTAGAGGCAAAATTAGGAAAAAGTCAAAACATGGAAGTTGCCCGCCTCTACGAGATCTACAAGTTTCATGCTGGACAAAAAGCCAAAATTGGTTATTTGTACAAAAAGTATTTTTGGGGATATGTTTAAGGGGGATAAAAACACCAACTTTTAGTTTTGAGATGTTTTTGTATTTTTTAGTCTTTTTAAAGGTTAGTGAATTATAGACAATTAATCAGCCTAATTTTAGGGGTTTTTGATGATAAAATAAATACACAAAAAATAAGGGAATTAAATACAATTAAATATGGTTAATTATACACAATATGATACAAGATAAAAAAAGAATTAAAGGAGATTTTTATTGGTTTGATTAAGCCGGGGGTTTAATATGAGACTTTTAGCATGATGAATACGAGATTCATCAGCAGTCCACATTCAAGCATGTGATGGACGAGTTCCGCTAGGAGATGAGGGAGATCATCAAGGGCAAGGCTGCCATACCCGCTCAGATCGAGCCAAACCCGAACACCCTCAAAAGAAAGTTTGAGCAGGTACAATTCACAGAGGTTACCACTCCTAATGACTTATTGGGCGATATTGCATCATATACATTTGATGCTAACTTTGTTACACTTAGGAGCGGTAGGATGCCATCCGATGGTGCCTCGTCTGAGCGACGACACCACGAGGATGTAGGAGAGCCATACGAGGAGGACAACGGTGATGATGTTGCTCGTGATGATGATGACGATGGTGCTGACGCCACCAAGGATGTTGATCCAGCCAACGATACTGAGGTCGTCACGTCCCCAGTTGTAGAGGGTGGTACTAATGCCACCAGAGATTCAGATGTTGAGCTAGAGTGCGGTACTGATGCTGCAGTTCCTGATGTCGTGGGTGGTACTGAGGCCACCCGTTCTACTCCAATTATATTTCCTTCAGTTTTTGTACCCTGAGATTCCGTAGAAAATACCAAAAAGATTAATAAAGGAAAGGGTTCTTCATTTTCAAGTCCATATGTGATGCATGGTGATACTTGTATGGATTCTACTTCTTCTCAGCAGTAGGGACCCATTCCTAGCCCTCTATCTGAGGAGGGCCCAGCCATCCCCTTCCCTCAAGCACTTCGCTTGGCTAAGGGGACTAAAAAAATGCAAAAAAAATCCCAGCAACTAGAGTTCAGCCAGCAGATGATCGATAGATTTCAGATTCCGTTGAGTCTACAGGAGGCACTTGAGCACATCCCCCTCTTCCAGAGGAACCTGAGAGAGAAAACCACTATCCGTAGGAAGAAGAGGAACCATCATTCCAAGATCCATGTGCTCATTCGTGCCACCTGCTTCGCCATCTAGAACCGTCTTTCATCCAAGAGGCCAGATACAGGAGCTCCCTATGTCAGACATGGAAGGTCGTATCCCGATATATCGTCGATATATCGGCGATATATCGGTATCGACAGGTCACCGATATATCGCCGATATGTCCGATATCGGGTATCGACAGGCAAAAAAGATAGGCTGAATCCCGATGTCGGCGATATGGCGTCGATATATCACCGATATATCAGCGATATATCGGTATCGACATGGTACCAATATCGATACCGATATCGATATATCCTTCCATGATGTCAGATGTCATATTCATGAGCAGAGATTTGATTGGACTCTATTAGACAGCGGCTCTTCTATCAACCTCCTTCCGCCAGCCTTACTCAACCGTATCGAGTTTGGCCCTCTTCGACAGAGCATAACAGTTTTCAGTTTGCTGATAGATCTGTTAAGAGGCCGAAGGAGTTGTTGAAGGACGTGGTCGTCACAATTCCGGACCTGAAATTCCTCGTGGATTTCATTGTGTTGGACATGGACATCCCTGAGTCTGTAACCGGTACCCCCATCATTCTAGGATGCCCATTCTTGGATATAGCCACGGTAGTGTCCGACCATGATAGTGGGAAGGTAATCGCATCGAGGGTGAGAGTATACAAATAAAGATGATCGACGAGACTAGAGCATGAGATTCAGCTTGCTCGGAGCAGCACAATGATTCAGAGCAGAAGTCAGAGGTAGAGCAAGACGTCCAATAGAAGTACGAATTTTTGATTACTAATGAGGAAGCTGCTTTGTCTGATCCCATTTCGCAAGCCCTCCTTTCACCCTCAGATACTGCAGATTCACAGATTCCAGCAGAAGAGAGCTTGGAGAGCACACTCTTAGCAGAGGACACATTCGAGGCTGAATACCGTGTTCAGGATAGCGAGGCAGAATATATTCATTGTGATTCAGATTCAGATCCCTCGGAGTCAGATATAGATTGGGCCGAATTTGATGAGTTGTTACCTTGTTTGATTCTAATGGAGCCAACAGCTAGGGTGGAGACTGAGCTGACACAGATTACAGATATACCAGCAGGGCAGACTACACCAGTTTTTCATGATCAGTGAGAGTTCTCCCACGCAGATTTAGTTGCATTCACTCAGACATTTCAGAAGCCAGATTTGCCAGCTCCCAGTTGTCCAGAACTGAAGCCTTTGCCGCAGTCGCTGAAGTATAGGTTCCTTATGGGAGAGCATGAGATGTACCCAGTCATTATCTCAGCATATTTGACTGGAGAGCAAGAATCCCATTTGATGGAGGTTCTTGAAAAGAATCTCAAGGCAATAGGAAGGAGTGTAGCTGATCTCCAGGGGATAAGTTAGTCCATGTGCTCCCAGCATATCTATCTCGAAGAGGATGCTAAGCCATTGTGTTAGTTCCAGCGACGGCTGAACCCGAATCTTCGAGAGGTTGTCTTGAAGGAGATTTCAAAATGGTGGAGCGTCGTTTTTATCTACCCCATATCCGACTCCAAATGGGTTAGTCCATTACATGTGGTGTCCAAGAAGACGGGCATCACTACAGTTGTGAGTGAGTCTGGAGAGCAGATAGCTACTCAGGTACCCACTTCTTGGAGGGTCTATGTGGACAACAGACGATTGAACCAGGCCACCAAGAAGGATCATTTCCCGATGCCTTTTATTGATCAGATTATAGAGAGGCTAGCTGGGAAGAGTCATTACTGCTTCCTTGACGGGTACTCCGGATACAATCAGTTGGCTGATTTAGCCAAAATTCACGGAGTCTAAAATGGTATCTCACACAAGGCGGAGACAACCGTCAATGTGACGACTCACAATGAAACCTAGACTAAAGTCAACAATTAACCCACACTAAAGATCAATAATTAGAAATAAATGTGGAGTTAAAATTTATTTTTAACTTTGCACAAATGGTGTATAGGGACAAGTATGCAGAGAGTTCGAACACAAGGAGCAAGCAGGGAAGATCAAATACAAGTGTGTGTGTGTGTGTGTGTGTGTGTGTGTGTGTGTGTGTGTGAATGTGTGGTGTCTACACTAAGCAAGCAATCAAAGGAATTTTTGTGGGTTTTAATTTTTTAATTTTTTTAATGTTTTTATTTAATTTTAAATTGTGTATTTTGATTTTTAATTTTCTGATTTTTATAATCTTATATTTTATATTTTTTCTTTTTCAATATTGGAATTTAAAAAAACAATGTAATAAAAGACAAGATAAAGTAATGATAAAAATATGCAAAAATAGCCAAAAATTCAGAAATAAAATGTTTTTGATATTTTTAGGATTTTTTTACTGTTTTTGTGATTTTTGGGTATTTTTCAAAGTGTTTTTGGTATTTTTAAAGCTGAAATAAGGGAAAACAGTGAAAATTGTGCTAGGTATGAGTAAAATGGGAATTAAAATTAGCAAACAGCAACCAAAAGTTTTCACACTAATTTTCAAATAAAGAGGATGAAATATAGAGTAAACAGGAACTGAGTTTATAATTTTTGGAGTTTCCTTTGATTTTATATATTTTTTTGCAGTCTTTGAGTGTTTTTGAATTTTTAGTGTTTTTCTTTTGAGATTTTTAGTGATTTTTGGACTGACACTAAAATAGGATAAAAGACACACTAGGGAATTTTTTGGAATTTTTCGAGGTATTTTAATATTTTTTTGGTATTTTCTAAGCTAGACAGTGAACAACAAACTTGTTTTTGATTTTTAATAACTATAAAAATTAAATAAAATCAAAAACTGAAATTAGGGCGTGGAACTTAACCCTAATTTTTGAGAATTTTTGTAGGCGAAATGATAATTTAAATAATTAAAACAAGCATCCAAACATTAATCAGGCCTGGCAGGGGTGTATATGTAATTTTCCAAACATCCAGGGGGCACATGCAAAATTTCCACAAAGTTTTAAACTAAGTATTCAATCTTCAGGACCAAACATCAATTACAAAACCCGCCTGGGTATCGTAGCAATTTTCCCACCAAGGCGTGTGACTTGCGCGCGCCTAGCGAGGACCAAAATGTAATATTCCAAAACCCAGGGGCTCACATGCAAAATTTCCAAAAACTTAACACGTACTCTGACAATTCTAGGATTAAAACAAAATATAAAAAGGACCGAGGGCCTCGGTGCAAAAAGCTCGCACCTCACGTGTACAGGCCACGTGTACAGGCCACGTGAGGCCACGTGGACCAACCAGGAAAAATCCATGTTTATTATTTTGTTAATTCATTTAAAAATAGTAATAGGCCGAATTAAATAATGATTATAAAATAAAAAATATTTGTTATTTTATGTAGTATTTAATTATGATTTTTAATTATTTTTATGAGTTATAATTTTATAAGTTCACTTTTTTAGCCCTTTCTAGGTATAATACCTATGTGTTTTAGCATTTTATTTTTATTTTGTATATTTTAATTTTATTATTTTTATTTATGATTTTCTAAAATCATAAGATACTTTTATGTACACAAATATATTTTTATTTCATTTTTCGGAATTGTTTGGTATATTTAATAAAATATAATGGTATAATGTATAGGTATAGATATAGGTAGTATACCTATGTATCCTATTTACAAGTATTTTTATTTTGTGTTTTATTTAGGTTTTTATTCCAATTTTAATGCACATCATTATTATAAGTAATATTTATGAAATTATAAAAATATAGAAATAAAGAAATAATGAATAAATAATAAATTGAATATTTTAATCAGTACAACTATACAATGAGGGTCCAAAACTCAACTTTCAAATCGTAGCTCCGCCAAATGCGAAACCGCCACCATTGGATAGATTATTTTATTATATATACAATTAAAGGTGAGTTTGCTGCATTTGGAGTTGTCAGTTGTGAGATACGGGTCTGGGAAATTGGGATTCTGGATTTTTATTCAGACCATAACTTTTTATCTGTACATTATTTTTCAGTGAAATCAATTTTGTATTTTTCTTTATTTAATTATCTACAACTTTCATGTACAAAGTTTCTTTATTTGATGTGTAAAAAGTTGGACCAAAAATAGGTCCCAAAATGAATAAAGAATGAATAGAATAATATAGGTATTTTGTACTGTATTTTGACCTTATCTCTCCCTACTTTATTCCTTGTCGACCTATTCATCAAGATGCCTAGGTCTCGGGGTTTCGGGTCCTAAGATATTTACAATATTTTATTCTTTTTCTTTTCTTTTATTTATTCTATAATTTTGGCTTTAATTAAAGTCTTTTATACACTATTTAGATGCACATGCATGAATGCTAAGATGATGGAATAAATGCTATTTACAGGCATTTGCTAGGTTTTTTGGTGCCAAAATGATAGAATAAAGATGATGAAATGTGGATTCATCATCCCCCTATACTTTACCTTTGCTAGTCCCTAGCAAACACTTATGCAATAAGTGCAAAAGAGAAAAGAAAAAGAAGAACTTGGATTTTACTTGATTATCAAACTTGTCTTCACAAAATCAAAGTTTGGAGCATAAGTCAGACCTTTGGAATTTTAGTGCGGGCGGAACCTTAGTGAGAACCGAATTTGAAATTCAACAGTCCTTGCAAATCCCAAAACCCTGCTCAAGTCTCCTCAATAGCCAGGTCAGAAATATTCCAACTCATACGCAAACTCTTACGACTATGAATCTGACTTGTACAGTGTAAGTGATGGTGGTTCTCCCCAACTAGAATGACAAAGAGACTGACTTCTCCAGTACGACAACCCAATGATTCCCCAATCCAATAACTCCATCCTCGAGGAGCGGGGTATTCCCTTCTAAGTTCAAGTGGCAACCAGCTCAAGAGGAGGGGGTGAAGAGAAGAATGGAGGGTAGCCAGTGTAGCTACCTATCCTGGAATGCAAGACCTGTGTAGTCAAGTCATCCTGCTGCAGGCTCACATATTTGACTTTGGAACTCAAGCTTGCTTATTGACTTTGTACATACTTTACAGGCTTTTTATTTTTGTACATGCCTGAACCCCCCCTTTTTTGAATACTATATACAACAGCATTTACATAAGGAGTTTTTCCTCTTGAGCCAGTAGACTATCCCTCTTTTGAAGCTTTATCGCAACCCACAACCTCCTGTCTTTAGACTTCCTCATCACTGGATGGGTTGGGGTGCACTTCCCTCCCTAGAGGAGGATAAATGTTTCCACTTGTGTGCATCTCATACCATCAAATCCAATCCCCTCATCATTCCAACTGAGTTGAGCCATGTGAAAGGTGCAGGTGTCCAAGTTAGGTCATTATCAACGAGAGTCGTGTGTGTGCTCCGAAATACTCTACTTAGGCAGTCAAGAATCCATTGAACCAAGTCCCGTGATCCTCAAAGAATTAAGTCAACTAGACCTGAAGTACCTCAAACCCAGTTCCTATAAGGTTTCTGTTATTAGGTAGATTTTAAGGTCTAATCAAGCTCCAATCTCCTGATTTTACTTAGACTCGTTCAACTATCAAACTCAATCCGAAAAATGCTAATGCTATGCAGAATGCAGAAAATATTTTTGTGATGTAATTTTCAAAGATTTTGAACTTTTTATGGATTTTTGAAAAGATGATGCATGCATATGCAGATGCAATTTTTTTGTATTTTTCAAAAATATTTTTCAAATGTTTTTGGATTTTAATTTTGCAAATGTTTTTGGGATTTTTGAAAAGAAAAAGATTTTGGCTGAAAGCTAGGTGAAAATATGTACACGGGGGTGCTTCTTATATATACAAGAAAAGGATTTTATGAATTTACAAGGGTAAGTGATCAATTTTATAAGTATATAAAGTGGATTTTAGGTCTGATGTATGTATTCCTCAAACTTATTTGACACAGGCTTTTCACACAATTTTTTGAAAACTATAGTCCAAAATAATTTTTACAAGCATTTTTACAAACATGTACACACATTTGAAAATCATTTTGCAAAGGTTTTCAAACAGTATAGATATATTTTTCAAAATATTTTTGCAACCATTTTTCAAACCATTTGCAAATCATTTTTCAAAAATTTTATTTCACACAAAGAAAATAAATTTTACAAAACACACATTTTTACACAGGTTGAAAACATGTAACAAAATATTTTCAAAATAGTTTTCAATAGATGTTCACAAAGTTTTTCAAACTATTTTTCAAACATTTTGCAAAAAACATTTTCACTTGATTTATTAATCAGTAAATACACAAAAGAATTTTGAGGAACAAGACACCTTTTTATTAATGTTTTTTAATGAATTTTAAAGAATTATTAGCCATATTATTAAGAAAATACGAAAGTACGAGTTATGGCTAAAGTATATACATAGTATATACGACTCCCCTATACTTAGCTTGAGCTATGTCCTCATAGATCGGAGAGAAAAGAGAAGACATAACTCGTACTAAGTATAGACAAGTCTAAATAATAAAGAAAGAAATTAATGAGTGAACCAATGAGAAGTTGACCGTCCCCCCTATACTTAGGATCAAATAATCCTAAGTATAGCAGACTGTACACAAAGCAGGGAGGGTCAAGGGTGGGAATGAACAGATCGTGCTCGGATTGTCTCCCCCTATACTTAGGGTAAAATATCCCTAAGTATAGACAAGAAGAGGAGACAATGGAGAGGATCAAAAGATAAAGAAGACTCGGGGCGCACATCCCCCTATACTTAGGACAAAGTACGTCCTAAGTATGGAAAACTGTCTACACGGACGGACACCTTTTTTATAGATTAAGAAAATATAAAAGGAAAAGAAGAAAAGAAGAAAAGAAGAAAATAAATCAACAGATGAAAGAGTGATATGGACAGATGATCTGTACAGCGGAAGATAGAAGTGATCACCATGTATGAGATGCATATGATATGAGTCAAAAGACACATCTCATACCAGAAGAATGGGGACAACGTCAATGGTCGGTGGATCATGATCTAGATATAGCTTCAGGCGTTGACCATTGACGCGGAAGGTAGAGGAAGATGATGGTTCGAATATTTCGATGCTGCCATTGTCATATACCTTCCTGACCACATAGGGACCTTTCCACTTGCTCTGTAATTTCCTTGGAAATAATTTTAGCCTGGAATCAAACAACCATACTCTTTGATCTGGCTCGAACTGTTTATGGCTGATATGCGAATCATGCCATGTCTTCACTTTCTCCTTGTACGTGGGCTGTTGGAAAAGGCTGTGTCTCTCAGTTCTTCCAAGGCTGCCAATTCTGCTCTTCTCTGGTCTCCTATACTCTCGGGATCTAAAAGTAACTCAGTAACTGCCCAAAAAGATTTGTGCTGGATCTCCACTGGCAAATGGCACGGCTTGCCATAGACGAGACGAAAGGGAGATGTCCCCAATGGATTCTTGAAAGAAGTCCGATAGGCCCACAAGACCGAGTCCAAAAGCTGTGACCAATCCTTTCGGTCTGGGCGGACAACTTTCTGTAAGATTGTTTTTATCTCCCGATTCGAAACTTCGGCAAGACCATTAGTCTGAGGGTGATAAGGTGTGGCAACTCGATGGTCAATGCCGAACTCGTCTGCAAGGGCCCTGACTTTGTCATTGATGAAATGAGACCCCCCGTCTGAAATCAAGACTCTAGATACCCCGAACCGTGAAATGATATTTTTCCTCAAGAATTTGCACACGGTTTTTGCATCTGCGGCTCGGGCGGGAATGGCCTCAACCCATCGACTGACATAATCTACAGCAAGCAAAATATGCTCGAATCCCTGACTCTTAGGAAATGGGCCCATGAAATCAATCCCCCATGCATCAAAAACCTCACAAAAGTGAACGTGTTGCATGGGCATCATGTTTCTCTGTCCGCAGGTTCCCATTTTCTGATAGTTAGTACATCTCTTCACGAACTCATCAGAATCCTTGAAGAGAGTAGGCCACCATAGGCCGGATTGAAGCACCTTCTGTGCTGTTCTTTTTCCAGAATGATGTCCTCCTGCCTCAAGTTTGTGGCAGTATGTGAGGACGCTATGATGCTCTTCTTGAGGAATGCACCTCCTCCAGATATTGTCCCCTCCTTCATGATAAAGGACGGGATCCTCCCAATGGTAAAACTTGGCCTTCGCTAGGAAGGTCTTGAGTTTCTGCCTGGGCCAACCTTGTGGGACTGTTTTGACGACAAGATAGTTCACAATGTCAGCGTACCACGGGAGCGAGGCGATAGCCAAGATTGCCTCATCTGGAAATGTCTCAGTGATAGGTGCGTTGGGCTCAGATTCCTCAAGATTCTCCAATCTGGAGAGATGATCCGCCACCACATTCTTGACTCCAGGTTTATCCTTAATCTCAATATCAAATTCCTGGAGTAGAAGGATCCATCTGGTAAGACAAGCTTTGGCATCCTTCTTAGCCATTAAGTACCGGATGGCGGTGTGATTAGTGTAAATAGTCACTTTAGATCCGAGAATATACGATCGATACTTATCAAGAGCGAAGACTACGGCCAGCATTTCTTTCTCAGTCACAGTGTAATTCCGTTGCGCGGCATCTAAAGTACGGCTGGCGTAGTGAATGGCAAAAGGTAATCCATCCCTCCTCTGTCCAAGCACGGCCCCAACAGCAAAATCTGAAGCGTCCGTCATGATCTCGAATGGGAGAGACCAATCGGGTGGCTGAAGGACAGGAGCGGAAACAACCATCTCTTTGAGAGTCTCGAAAGATGCAAGACACTTATCATTGACAATAAACTCGGTGTCTTTTGTTAGCAAGTCAGTAAGCGGTCGGGCAATACGACTGAAGTCTTGAATGAACCATCGGTAGAAACCGACATGCCCCAGAAAAGACCGCAACTGATGCAAGTTGGACGGTGGATTGAGTTTTCTGATGATATCCACCTTGGCCGGATCGACCTCCATGCCCCTGTTGGAGACGATGTGACCGAGGACCGTCCCTTGAGTCATTATAAAGTTACTCTTCTCCCAAGATAAGACAAGATTGACCTCTATGCAGCGCTGAAGCACACGGTCTAGGCAATCAAGACAAGCATCGAACCCGTCGCCATAGACCGAGAAGTCATCCATGAAGACCTCTAAACAGTCACCCAACATGTCCGAGAAGATGGACAACATGCACCTTTGGAATGTTGATGGAGCGTTACATAGACCAAAGGGCATCCGTCTGAAAGCATACGTCCCAAACGGACAGGTGAATGTCGTTTTCTCCTGGTCTTCAGGCGCAATGGCCACTTGATTATATCCAGAGTACCCGTCAAGAAAGTAGTAGTGACTCTTCCCGGCTAACCGCTCGATAATCTGATCAATGAAGGGTAGCGGGAAGTGATCCTTCTTGGTGGCCTCATTCAATCGTCTGTAGTCCACACAGACCCTCCAAGAAGTTGGTACTCTGGTAGCGATCTCCTCTCCAGACTCGTTGACAACTGTAGTGATACCCGTCTTCTTGGGTACTGATGACCAGCTAAACGACAGAGGTAAAGGTATCTAAATAGGTCGTTGCGACCTCAATCGCTCAGCTTAGTCAATCCAGAAGAAAAATCGAACCGCGAGACAAATCAGAAATCAAAACACGAAGTGCGGTCCTAGCTATAAGATTAACCTGGTATAGCTCCCAGGGTCGAACACAAGGAGCACGGGTTGGCTAGAAGCCTACGAAGTAGTAAAAATGATATAAAATAAAAGAAAAGTGTTTTTTAGTGGTTTTTAATTATTTTTATATTTTTTTGGATTTTTAAAAGATAGAGAAAAGAAAAGAACACAAATATCAACACACTTAGGCAAATTATTTAACACACCAAAAATCAAGCAAAAATTAAGGAAAAATTGTTTTTATGTTTTTTATGTTTTTAAGTGTTTTTGGAGAATTTTTGATAATTTTCTAATGGGTAAATTATTTTCTAAAAATCAAACAGTGCTAAAAAGAAAGGGTACTGTCCAGCAAGGCTTAAGACCCAAAAATAAAATATTTAAGGATCTCAAAAAGACCTGGAGGTAATTTTCCTATATTCTAAATAAAATAAGGAAAATTTGGGCACCAAAATTATTGTTTTTGGATTTTTAGATTATTTATTATAATTTTTATGAGTTTTTAAGGGTTTTTCGATTTTTAGGGTTTTTAAGTGATGAAAAATAGCCAAAATTGGCTAGAAAATCAAACAGCAAGCAAGAACCAGTAGCTAAAATTTTTAGAATTTTTGGAGGCGTTTTTATATCTTTTTGGTATTTTTAAACCTAGACAGTAGCTAAAAAGGATGTTTTTGAATTTTTAAAAATAATAAATAAAATCAAAAATGTCCTCAAAAATTCTCAAAAATCCAACAACATGGCAGGAGCCATGTATCAAATTTTCATCGAATTTGGAGGTGGTTTGATATTTATTCAACAATCAAGAAGAGGGCACTGTGCACAGGGACGTAAGTGCAAATACCCTAAAGTCTGGGGGCCAAGGTGCAAAAATCCCAGCAAGTCACGCGCGTGGCGCGTGGCTGGGGCACTCAGGGGTCTCTTGGTAATAAAAACCAAGTTTCTGGACTTTTTGGTAACTCGTACCAAAAGTCCAGGGGCTTGGATGCAAAAATCCCACTAAAATCCGCACATGCGCATAAACAACACTCACAGGGGCATAAATGCAATTACCAAAAAGTTATCATTCATTTCAGAACCCAACAGAACTACACGGAAAAAGATGTAAATAGCCCAAACAAGCACGTGACGAAGCACGTGGTCTCACATAAACAGGGGCATAAACGTAAATAAAGACAAGCACAAGGTCCCAGTTGCAATTTACTCTACGTAAATAGAAGTTCTAAAATATTTACAGGACTAATACTAAAAAGACAAACTAAGAGGGGGCCCTAAGTAAATTACCCCTTTATTCGTCGACGGCTGGATAGGCGCCACGTGGAAGATCGGTCGGTCCTGGATGGCTGGCGCTCCTCTTCGTCTGACCTCGAGCCGAATCGACGGTGCTGGAGAAGACACGTGGAAGATCGAACGGGTATGGCTTCAGGTGTCTCTCTCCGCTGCTCGAACGGTCCTGATCAGCCCCTAGCGATGATCGACGGCTGCTGCTCCTCGAAGAACGGACGGTGGCGATGCAAACTGGGAGCGGGGGCTGATCGGACGGTGCTGGAGGATGGTGGAAGAACACTCCACCGGCGAGCTTCGCCGGCCTCGTGCGTCAGCTGCAGTCCTCCTCAGCTGCTCCTGGTGATCGGGGAAGATAGGCGACGGCGTCCCGTAGCTGCTGGTACTGTCCGATGGCCCACCCGAGCCCTGGAGGGGCTCCGGCGAGCTCGGCGGCGGTGGGCTCCTGGACCTGATGTGAGGGGGGCTCAGATGCCCTCCTTCTGACCTGCAAAACACGCCAGGAGCTTCGCGGGTCGAGGGCAAAGTGCCTCGACCCAAAGAAGCGGGGTGACGGTGGCTGGTGGGTCGGTGCGAATGAGCTCCGGCGAGCGATAGGTGGTGGAGCTCGACTCCCAGCTCCGGGGCGAGCTGGGTTGGATGAGTGGGCGTAGAACGTGCGTCGGAGGATGGCGAAGGTGTGTGGGGGTTCCGATGATCGAGATATTACGCGAGATGGCCAGAATCAGGGGAACACGTCGGAGATATGATTTGGGCGAAAACAAAAATTAAGCTAAATGGCTGAGCTAAGAAGGTACCTGGTGGATGCGGGAGACTATGCTGGAGTGTGGCTAACTCCCGGTCGTCGCCTCGAAGGTCGTCACTGCCTGAGGCTCGAGCTCCAGCTAGGTGGCGGAGCACGGCGGCGCGCGGCTGCCGGATCGATGGTCGGGCACCCTCCTTCTCGCTGCAACACGGCAGACGGAAGCTGTCACCTTGCTGAATGCAATGGAGGTCACGGGAGTGAAGGTGGAGAGCCAAAGATGGCGCGAGGAGGCGGCTGAGCTCAGACTATATAGTGGGTGCAGGTCCGGGAAGGATCGATCGGGTAGGGCGAGCTGAAGCGCGGATCCCAAGGAGGAATGTCGGGCGAGATTCCCGGATACCTGGGGAACAATTAGGATCTTAGATTAGGCGAAATAGTGATCGGGTTTGGTGGGGATAATTGGGCGAAGTCGGGTCCGCGAACAGGACCCGGGCTCTGGTGGTCCTGGGGGAGGTGTTGACCGGGGGTCAACAATCCCCCGTGGACCAATCAGAGCCCGCCAAGGGTGGACTTTTTATTTGATTTTTTTGGGGCCTTAAATGGCCGAATTTTCAAAAACTTAAAACATGAAAAATATTTGTTTTAATTTTTTCTATTTTTTTGTGATTTTTAATTAATTTTTGGAAATAAAAATAAGGTATATACAATATAGCTATACATAGGTATATATACCATATATTGATTTTTTATTTTTGATTTTTAATGAGTTATTTTTATACATTTTTTATTCCCATTTTATATTTTATTTATTTATAGGATAAAATGAGGAATAAAAGGCTATTTTTATTTAATTTTTATTATTTTATACATAGGTTAAATAATTATTTATGTACACTATATACATGATATATGTACACTATCTTTTTGTAATTTTTAATTTTGTAATTTTTATTTGATTTTTGTTTTGTTTCTTTTTATTTATTTTATTTACAAAACATAAAAAGGGATATTTACAAAAAGGTTTGAAAATAACTTAGGTTATTTACAAGGTGAAATAAATAAAGGGTAATGATCTATGTACATGGTGAAAGGTTCTTTTTGGATTTTTTTAATTTTTGAATTTTTATTTTGTTTTTAATAGCTTTTAAATATATACAAAATATATACAACATATTTTTGGTGAGGAAAATATAATTTTATTTATTTACATAAATATGCACACATGAGCCCCTATCTCCCTCTACTTGGCTTTTATGCGGTCAGGCCCATGCTGAGCCCTCCCTTGGGTTAGGTTGCTCAATATTTATTCTAAATATTTCCCTCTTTTTCTTTTTCATCTTTATTCTTTTATTTTTGCACAAAAACATGCTAATTATCTATATTTACAAACATGCATGCTTTTGCTAATTTCTCCTATTTACACATATCTACATGCATTTGCATAGGTTTTTGTAGCTAAAATATAAGAATAAAGAGTGATGAATGGGTATTCATCACCCCCCTATACTATACTTTGCTAGTCCCTTAGCAAACACTTATTTGAAAAAGAAGTGAAAAAGAAAGAAGGAAAAAGAAAAAGAGAATGTACATGGATCAAGGTTGATATTTAAACTTGCCTTCATTAAATTGAGGTATGGAGCTCAATCAGATCTTTGGATTATTGATGTGTCGGAACCTTATTTAGACTTAAGCTTAAAACCTAACAGCCTCTAAGTTCCACTATTCTATAACCAAGACTCCTCAATGCTCCAGATCAGAACAAGTCATCAATCACAAACCCTGAAGACCATGAATCTTTTCTTGTCCTGTGAAAGTGAGGTCTAAGCTCTCCACCTCAGAAATGGCAACTTGACGGCCCTCCCCAACAAGGTAACTCTATGACCTCAATCTGGCCACTCTTTCCTCGAGGAGCAGGGTATTCCCTTCTAAGTTCAAGTACAACCGGCTCAAGAAGAGGGGGAAGAAGAGAATGGGTCAAGGCCAGTGTAGCCAAGTACCCTTGGGAGCTTGACCAGTGTAGCCAAGTCTCCCTGCTGCAAGCTACAACAGGTGGATCATGAAACCAAGCTTTGCTTATTGCACTTATATACATACTCCGGTGGGATTATCATTTTCTCTCAGACCCACCACTTTTTTGGAGTTCTTTTCTTTTTGCATTTTTTTTTCCGAGTGCATCTATACAATATGTACATGTGCAGCATATATACAATGAGTTTTTCCTCTTGAGCCAGTAGACTATCCCTCTTTTGAAGCTTTATTGCAACCCACAACTCCCGTCGTTAGACCTCATGGCAACCAGACCAAGTTGAGACGCACTTCCTTCACTAGATGAAGAAGAGAGGTTCCGCCTAGAAGTACTACCCTCATATGCTACCCCAAGCCAAGGAAGACTGCCTCCTCACCACCTCATCCGTAGAGAGCTCGGTGCATAGTGCGGTTGTCCAAGTAAAGACATAATCTATATGAGTCATGTGTTGTTGTTAAGTGCTCTACTTAGGCTCATTGAGATGACAGTGATCATAGCCTAGTGGACTCAAAGAATTAAGTCACCATGGACCTGAAAAGCCTTAAACCTAAGCCCTATAAGGTTCCTTTTAGAAATTAGGTGGATTAAGATCTTAATCAAGCTCCATTTCACAATTTGATTCCAGGCTAGTTTAAATGTCAACTATCATCCAGAAAAACTATATACAAATGTACAAAAAGATGCATATTTACGCAAATTTTACAATCATGCAAAATTTTTAAAAAAATGTTTTGAAATCATGAATGATGATGCATGAAGTGCAAGTTTTGCAAAAAGATATTTACACACATTTACACGAGATTTTTGCAAACTTTTGATTTTCAAAACATTTTGGAAAAATTTTGTACTATATACATAATTTTGATACAAAAATTATTTACACAAGCTTTACACACAAAAGATTTTTGAAATCATTTTTACAAAAATAATTTGTACACTAGCTATGTATGTGCAAATAAAAGAAGATTATGTACATGAAAATTTTTTTATTTTTGTGGTTTTTAGCCATTTTTATTTATTAACATACTCACACAAAGTACGAGTTATGGCTAAAGTATATATGAAATATATACACACCCCCCTATACTTAGCTCGAACGATGTCCTCAGAGTCAAGAGCGATGAAGAAGACATAACTCGTGCTATGTATAGGGCAGTGAAAAGGAAGGCTATACAAAAAGAAAATAAAAAGTCAAGAGGGACTCGGGTTTTCCCCCTATACTTAGGATCAAATAATCCTAAGTATAGCAGGCTGTATACTAAGGGAAAACCGAGTGGAGAATGTACAGGGTCTACCCCCCCTATACTTAGGGTGAAATGCCCCTAAGTATAGGCAGCAAAACAGAGGTAGACAGAAACAAAAGAAATACCCGCAAGGTCTCACATCCCCCCTATACTTAGGGTAAAGTGCACCCTAAGTATAGCATAATCACAAGATGAAGAAAGGGATGTGGGACTAAAGAATGTGCTGATATGGACATCTGGATCTATGTACAGCGGAGGATCAGTAAAGCTCAGGCGTGAGATGCATTATATGTGAGTCAAAGACCACATCTCACGCAAAATGAATAGGGGCAAGATCAACGACCCGCGGCTCATGATCTAGAAATGGCTTGAGCCGCTGGCCATTCACTCGGAAGGTACTCTCAGAAGACAACTCAGATATGTCGATGCTACCGTTGTCGTGTACCTTCCGAACCAGATAAGGTCCTTTCCATTTGCTCTGTAGCTTCCCTGGAAACAGTCTAAGCCTCGCATCAAACAGCCATACTCTCTGTCCAATCTCAAAATGTTTGTGGCTGATATGAGAATCATGCCACTCCTTGACTTTCTCCTTATAATGTAGGCTGCTTGAGAAAGCTGCATCTCTAAGTTCCTCCAGGGCAGCTAGCTCTGCCCTCCTCTGGTCTCCTATACCATCTGGATCCATAAGTATGTCTGTGACTGCCCAAAGTGACTTGTGCCTCAGCTCAACTGGTAGGTGACAGGGCTTGCCAAATACGAGGCGAAAGGGAGATGTGCCCAAAGGTGTCTTGAAAGACGTCCTATATGCCCACAAGACCGAGTCCAATAGCTGTGACCAGTCCTTTCGGTCAGGGCGGACGACTTTCTGCAGAATAATCTTGATCTCCCTATTCGACACTTCGGCTAGACCATTCGTCTGTGGATGGTACGGTGTAGCAACGCGATGATCTATACCGAACTCGCTAGCAAGTGCCTTCACCTGGTCGTTGATGAAGTGAGATCCCCCATCAGAAATCAGAACTCGTGGAACCCCGAACCGCGTGATGATATGCTTCCTCAGAAATCTGCAAACTGTCCTCGCATCAGCGGCTCGGGCGGGGATAGCCTCCACCCAACGACTCACATAATCTACGGCCAACAGAATGTACTCGAACCCCTGACTCTTAGGGAATGGACCCATGAAATCGATGCCCCATGCGTCAAAAACCTCACAGAAGTGAATGGGCTGCATCGGCATCATATCACGCTGTCCACAAGTGCCCATCCTCTGACAGTCAGTACACCTCTTCACGAACTCATTTGAGTCCTTGAAGAGGGTAGGCCACCACAAGCCGGATTAGAGCACTTTCTGTGCCGTCCTCCTCCCAGAATGATGTCCCCCTGCCTCAAGCTTGTGGCAGTAAGTGAGGACGCTATGATGTTCCTCCTGAGGAATACACCGACGCCAGACGCTATCCCCTCCCTCGTGGTAAAGGATGGGATCCTCCCAATGGTAAGACTTGGCCTTCGCTAGGAAGGTCTCAAGTCTCTGCCTGGGCCAATCTTGTGGGACTTTCCCATCAACGAGAAAGTTCACAATATCAGCGTACCAAGGGAGTGAGGCGACAGCAAGGTTCGCCTCATCTGGGAAGGTATCTCGGATAGGATCAATCTGCTCAGTCTCCTCAGGCTGCTCTAATCGGGAGAGATGATCCGCCACCACATTCTTGACTCCAGGCTTATCCTTGATCTCAATGTCGAACTCCTGGAGTAGAAGGATCCATCTAGTCAGTCTGGCCTTGGCATCCTTCTTTGCCATGAGGTACCTGATGGCGGTATGATCTATAAACAAAGTCACTCTAGATCCAATGATATATGATCTAAACTTATCCAGGGCAAACACTACTACTAGCATCTCCTTCTCTGTGACTGTATAATTCCGCTGGGCGGAATCCAATGTGCGGCTAGCATAGTGTATAGCAAATGGTACTCCATCCCTCCTCTGTCCCAGCACCGCCCCTACGGCAAAATCGGAGGCGTCCGTCATGATCTCGAAGGGGAGAGACCAATCAGGTGGCTGGAGGACAGGAGCCTCAATCACGCACTGCTGGAGAGTAGCAAACGACGAAAGACACTTATCATCGACAAGGAACTCGGTGTCTTTCGTCAAGAGGTCAGTCAACGGCCGGGCAATCCTGCTGAAATCCTGAATGAATCTCCTGTAAAATCCAACGTGCCCCAGAAATGACCGTAACTGCCTCAGATTGGACGGCGGTGTGAGTTTCCTAATGACATCAACCTTGGCCGGATCAACCTCCATGCCCCTGTTGGAGATGATGTGGCCAAGCACCGTCCCTTGAGTCACCATAAAGTGACTCTTCTCCCAAGATAGCACCAAGTGATACTCAATACATCGCTGAAGTACTCGGTCTAGGCAGTCAAGACAAGAATCGAATCCGTCGCCGTAGACCAAGAAATCGTCCATGAAGACCTCAAGGCACTCCCCTACCATGTCCGAAAAGATCGACAGCATGCACCTCTGAAAAGTCGCAGGGGCGTTGCATAGCCCAAATGGCATGCGTCGAAAAGCATATGTGCCGAAGGGACAGGTAAAGGTGGTCTTCTCCTGATCCTCAGGAGCGATGGCCACTTGGTTGTAGCCCGAGTACCCATCCAGGAAGCAATAGTGGCTCTTCCCTGCCAGTCTCTCAATGATCTGATCAATAAAGGGCAGGGGGAAATGGTCCTTCTTGGTGGCTTGGTTGAGTCTCCTGTAGTCAACACAAACCCTCCAAGAGGTGGGTACTCGTGTAGCAATCTCCTCTCCCGACTCACTGATCACAGTCGTGATGCCCGTCTTCTTGGGCACCACATGCAAGGGGCTGACCCACTTGGAGTCGGAAATGGGATAAATAAAACCTGCACCCCACCACTTCGATATTTCCTTCATGACAACCTCTCTCAGGTTGGGGTTCAGACGCCGCTGGAACTCACGTGACGGCTTCGCCCCATCCTCGAGATAGATGTGGTGGGAGAACACTGATGGACTAATCCCATGGAGATCTGCTACGCTCCATCCGATCGCCTTGCGGTTCTTTTCAAGAACCCCCATCAAACGGGATTCCTGCTCTCCAGTCAACTCGGCGGAGATGATGACTGGGTACATCTCTGGATCGCCCGCAAGGAATCGATACTTCAGCGAAGTAGGGAGCGGCTTCAGCTCTGGAATGCTGGGTGCCGGCAAATCTGGCTGTGGAAGAAACTGAGTGAAAGCTGCTAGATCGGCCAAATCTGTCTGGGAAAGTGAAAGTGTACTCTCGCAAACTGGATCGGGAGAAGGCTGCTCAACTGCACTATCTCTGCTCTACTCTGCATCTACCTCCTCCTCATCTCTAGGCTCAGATGGACTCAGGTCTGGCATCTGATCATAGCAATCGGCCCAATCAGACTCTGAATCCGAAGGATCTGCATCAGAATCGGTGGCATCAGTACCACCAGAAAACAAGGTGGCATCAGCACCACCATCACCAATCATCGTGCTGCGAGCAAGGACCGGATCTGCTGCCGCAATGGTATCCTGAACCAGGTCTGTGCTCTCCAGACTCTCCTCTGCTATCATCTCTGCATCAGCTGTGTCTGAAAGTGAGAGGGTGGTCTGTGTCTCAAGGTCTGCCCAAGCTGCCTCATCATCTGTGATCACAAAATCACAGTCCTGGTGGATGTCTGGCTCTGCGTCTGTCAGCTGCTCTGAATCGGTACTCGCATCTGAGCGAGATCTGAATCTGGCTCTATAGTCCTCGACCATCTCTATTTGTATACTTTCGCCCTGGACGCGAAAGTACACCTTCCCGCTATCATGATCAGTCACCGCCTTGGCTGTGGCCAAGAACGGACGACCAAGGATGATGGGGGTATCGGTTACTGACTCAGGGATCTCCATGTCCAATACTACGAAGTCCACGGGGAATTGTAGACCCTGAATCGTGACGATAACGTCTCGTAATAACCCCTTCGGCCTCTTGACAGATCGATCAGCGAACTGAAGGATTGTCCTGCTCTGTCGAAGAGTGCCCAACTCGAAACGGTCGAGAAGGGCTGCCGGAAGAAGGTTAATCGACGATCCACTATCTAGAAGAGTACGGTCGAACCACTGCTCACTAATCTGGCATCTGACATACGGGGCCCCTGAATCTGGCCTCTTGGCTGGCAGTCGGTTCTGGATCGCAAAGCACGTGGCTTTGGTCAGCACATGTATCTCTGAAGTGTGGTTCCTCCTCCTTCTCCTGACTGTAGTCCTCTCTCTCAAAGATCTCTGGAGAAGGGGGATGTGCTGCAAAGCCTCCTGGAGGGTCAGCTGAATGTGAAACCGATCTATCATGCTCTGGCTGAACTCCTCAAGCTCTCTCTTTTTGGGATTTTCTGTTTTCTTCCCCTTTCCCATCTGAAGGGCTCTAGGGAAGGGGATCACTGGGTCCTTCTCAGATGAAGGACTAGGAAAAGGTCTAAGCGGTTCAAGGACCGGATCCACACATACATCACGCACCACAGTGGGACCAGAAGAAAATAAACCTTTTCCTTTATTCATAGCAGAGTTCCGAGATACATGACCATGAGGAAAAACAACACCACTATCTGTACAAACACCAGTGGCCTCAGTACCACCACGGGCGGGCTGCTCTGCTGCTGCTGCTGAAGGTAGACGTCTCGCGGCATCAGTACCGCGTGCTGGCTCGGCTGCTGCTGGGGTGGCATCAGTACCACCTCCTAGATCTGGTGAAGTGGCGGCCTCAGTACCGCCGGTGGGATCAGCATCCTTGGTGGCCTCAGTACCACCGTCATCATCTGGAGCGGCCTCAGTACCGCTCTCCTCCTCTTGTGGCGCCTCGGGATGGTGCTCAGCTGAGGCGCCGCCGCCGGATGGGGTCCTACCGCTCCTAAGCGTGGCAAAATCAACATCAAACAGATCTGAAGAAGTATCATCAAATGGATCGCTAGGAGTGGCTAACTCAGTATGTACTACCTGCTCAGACTTCCGCTTGAGATTGTTCGGGTTCGGCTCTATCTGGGCGGGTATGGCGGCCTTCCCTCTCATCAGGTCCTGCATCTCCTGGCGGAACTCGTCCATCTCCCGTCGGAATGTCGCATGCTGGTCCGTGAGGAGGCGGGCGATGTCATCCGAAGCGGGGCTCTCATGGGAGCCCGACGGGTGGCCTCTCTGTGGATGAGGCTGTGGCTGCTGGTAAGGGTAAGAGGGGTAGGATGGAGGGTGCTGCTGGTGCTGGTATCCCTGGTGAGCCTGTTGCTCACGTCTCCAAGGCTGTCCCTGCTGCTGATAGGGACGCGGACCGTAGGATGACTGCTGCTGGTAGACTGGGGGCTGCTGCTGCGGCTGGTGATGGTCTCTCGGCTGGGAGTACTGCCCTCCCTGTGCTGACGGCTGCTGCTGGGGCTGGGCACCACCACTCCCCCACCTGAATCCGGGATGATCTCGTCGGATCCCAGGACGGTCGTACCAGATCCCGTTGACATCCATCAACGGCTCTGCATCAAAGGGGGCTGGGGGTAGTACTGCCAACGGCTGATCCGGCTGGTAGACCACCATCTGCATCTCTGGAGATGGTGGTGACTGCAAGGTGGGCTGCGGCTGCTGGTACGGCTCCGCCTGTACAAGGTGAACCTGTCTAGGCTGCACTGGGGTGCTGGAGCGCTGGGACGAGCTGCTACTGCTGCCGGCGTCGCCTCGCGACTGAAGACGGGGCTGAGAAGCCGTCTGTGTCTCCTGGAGACACATGAGCTGTGTCTTCAGGTCGCTCAAGACCTGTGCCATCTGATCCATCTGTGCTATGCTCTGGCACTGCTTCTTCTCTATCAGCTCCATGCGGTCCAGCTTCTCGCTAATGATGCCCATGTCCGCAGCTGAAGACTCTAACTGTGCTGCTGCTGTGGCTGCTGCGGACGAACTGGAAGGACCTGCATCTACCCGTGCTATCCTCTGGTACTGCACGGGTCCTGGCTGATGTGGCTGGGTCTTCTGGGTGTAGAGCCGGGTCTGGGACATGACCATGTAGTTCTCTGCCATCTCCTCAAAAATAGCCCAGACCTGGTCGTGGTCCTTGGCGAAGTAGGACCCGCCACAAGAAGCATTCACCAGGCCCTGTAGCTCTGGTGACAACCCACTGAAGAAGCTCTGAACTAGGTTCGGCTTCGTGATATCGTGGTGTGGGCATCTGTCCAGGAGCTCTCTGAACCTCTCCCAAGCCTCGTGGAACTGCTCGTTGGGGAACATGGAGAAGTTACTAATCAGGGCCCTCGCTGCATTCGTCCGCCCGAGTGGATAGTACTTGTTCAAGTACTCGGTGCGGAGCTGCTCCCAGGTGTAAACGAATCTCCCCAAATGCTTCAGCCAGGTGGCTGCTCTATCTGCTAGTGAGAAGGGGAAGGCAATCATCCGTATGGTATCCTGGTCCACATGTCTGTCGTGGACAGTACTGCATATCATCAGAAACTCCTGGAGGTGGAGGTGGGGCTCCTCTGTAGCTAGTCCGTGGAATCGCGGGAGCATCTGCAAGGTGTTCGGGGGGAACTTGAAGTCCCCCACGATGGCTGGAAGCACAACCCAATGGTGCATCAAGGTAGATCCGGGGTTGTGCAACTCCCGCATCGGTCTCGGTGGTCCTGCTCCTCCTGCGGCAGCTGCCGCTGCGGCGGCGGCCGCGGCTGCTGCTGCTGCGGCTCGTGCCTGTGCCTCTGCATCCGGGTCCTCGGGCTCGCTCTGCGCATCTCTCTCTGCTCTGAGCCTCTCCATCTCACGCCTCATCTCTATCATAAAAGCTCCCTGATCGCGGAGCTGCTGCTGGACTGTCTCTAACTGTGCGATCAGGGTGGAGTTGATCGCTCCCTGGTCTAGTACAAAGTGCTCGGGACGGGAGTGATCGTCAGAACTGCCTGCGCCTGCCATCTCGACGTCTGCAAAATCAAATGAGCCCAACTCAGGTGCCGTCAAATGTATCAATCTCTCCTCGGGCTCATGTCTCTCAGGACGGTCAGAAAGGGGGTCGAGGGGGAACAGGGTGGAGTCGTACTCGGGCTCGGAGAGCGGGTCTGAGCTCTCGCGAGCCAACCTAGATGATGAAGTAGACGCGCCCGAAAGCGGTGCAGCCAGAGGCTGCCTAAGAGACCGTCTACCCATCATCTTGATCTGGCGAGTAGGGCGGATGAGATCTGGAAAAACTATGATCTGAAAACAAACCCCCGGTTCACCAACGCAACGCGAGCTGAAGACCGTGAAAGTTCGGTCAAATTATCTTGTCGATTTTATTTTGGTGAACACTCAAGATATCAGAGCGATTACGTGACCTGTTGGGAACCCGATGCTCCCAAGAGACTGGCCCAATCCTAAAGCTAGATCTTTCCCAGCCAGTACAAGTTGCGGACCGTTTACCGGCTACCCGATCAACCTGCTCTGTTAAGGATGTCACGGCCCGCTTTACCGGGTACCGGAGAGATCCTCACTGGAGAACGACTAGCTCTAAGACTAGTAGTCTAACGGAAGTTCAGGCGTGGCTCTATCCTAGTGTGCGGGTCACTCTCTCGCGCATACAAACCAAGCAATGAGGGGGTTGCTCTCCCCAAGACAGAATTTTTAGGGTGAGCGAGTTTTAAGGTCAATAGTCTTAGCAGTCCCAATTTTATGGTTACACTTTTTTAGGTATTTTTCAAATCAAACAAAATCGCCTAACGAATTTTTCGATTCTCCTGATTATTAAGTCCAAAATCGGGGGGAGAAGACGAAAAAGCCGATGCACGAGAAATCAATGATGCATGCAAAGTCAGAAAAGCGTACCTGCCTCCAGCTCTCTACATGCAAAGTGATCCGCGCATAAAATAAAGGCAGAAATTAAACTAAGCTATATGATGCAGCGGTAAAAAGCCGAGTCCTAAACGAGCACTTTCTAGCGATGAACCGTCTAACCGGTCACCGACCTCCAAGCCAAAAGGTCCGGTCTTGGCCCGTCCCTCCCCTGCCCGACAAATCGGGGGTAGGAGTAAGCGCTTTACAGGACGAGCTACGGCACGTAGGCTACGGAAGCTAGCGAGTCGGTTATTTTTATTATTTATTTTAAGTAGGTCCAATTACGGTCTATAGGAACAGATAAGCCTTAAGGTGTTTGGATCCTACTCAATTACGTCACAATCACCAGAAAGTCCTAAATCTAGGGGCTCGAGCAAAAACCACG
The DNA here is from genome assembly GCA_037367405.1 of Ottelia alismoides. Taxonomy (NCBI): domain Eukaryota; kingdom Viridiplantae; phylum Streptophyta; class Magnoliopsida; order Alismatales; family Hydrocharitaceae; genus Ottelia; species Ottelia alismoides. The sequence continues at coordinate 90,754 of JAZKJV010003529.1, forward strand.
AAAAATCCGGAAAATGATAGTAAGAAAGAAAAAGAAAAGCCGCGTAAAAAGCCGCGAAAAACCGAGGGGTCCTAATGGGTCCCCCGAGCACGCCGGTGCTCGGCGAAACAGACCCTCTACGATCTAAGTGTCTAAGAGTCTCTGAATGTCCCTGTATTATTACAAATAATAATAATAAATGAATAAAATAAACTATCCTAATGCCTCACCCACTCAACTCTCTCCTCTCGCTCTCTCCTGCGGCTTCGTAGAGAAAGAAGCCGCCTCCGAGTCTCGCGGCTGCACCGGCTCCTCGAAAGTCGCCTCCGCGGTCCTCGGGCCCTCGCAAGAAGACAGGACAAGTGGTCAGACCAATAAACAATAATCAAATAATGAGAAAAATAACAGAAAATAATAATGAGGGTATATGTGCAAAAATGGAAAACAAAATAATGACACAAAGTAAAACAAAAATAAAAATAAAAGAAAATCAAAATAAAACAAAATAAATCAAAAAAGAACTATGAACAAAAGCCGCGAAAAGCCGCGAGCTCCGAAAAGCCGCGAAAAGCCGCGAAAACAAAAATGAAAATAAAAACAGAAACACTACTAAGCCGTGCTCCCCGACAACGGCGCCATTCTGATGACCAGCTAAACGACAGAGGTAAAGGTATCTAAATAGGTCGTTGCGACCTCAATCGCTCAGCTTAGTCAATCCAGAAGAAAAATCGAACCGCGAGATAAATCAGAAATCAAAACACGAAGTGCGGTCCTAGCTATAAGATTAACCTGGTATAGCTCCCAGGGTCGAACACAAGGAGCACGGGTTGGCTAGAAGCCTACGAAGTAGTAAAAATGATATAAAATAAAAGAAAAGTGTTTTTTAGTGGTTTTTAATTATTTTTATATTTTTTTTGGATTTTTAAAAGATAGAGAAAAGAAAAGAACACAAATATCAACACACTTAGGCAAATTATTTAACACACCAAAAATCAAGCAAAAATTAAGAAAAAATTGTTTTTATGTTTTTTATGTTTTTAAGTGTTTTTGGTGAATTTTTGATAATTTTCTAATGGGTAAATTATTTTCTAAAAATCAAACAGTGCTAAAAAGAAAGGGTACTATCCAGCAAGGCTTAAGACCCAAAAATAAAATATTTAAGGATCTCAAAAAGACCTGGAGGTAATTTTCCTATATTCTAAATAAAATAAGGAAAATTTGGGCACAAAATTATTGTTTTTGGATTTTTAGATTATTTATTATAATTTTTATGCGTTTTTAAGGGTTTTTCGATTTTTAGGGTTTTTAAGTGATGAAAAATAGCCAAAATTGGCTAGAAAATCAAACAGCAAGCAAGAAACAGTAGCTAAAATTTTTAGAATTTTTGGAGGTGTTTTTATATTTTTTGGTATTTTTAAACCAAGACAGTAGCTAAAAAGGATGTTTTTGAATTTTTAAAAATACTAAATAAAATCAAAAATGTCCTCAAAAATTCTCAAAAATCCAACAACATGGCAGGAGCCATGTGTCAAATTTTCATCGAATTTGGAGGTGGTTTGATATTTATTCAACAATCAAGAAGAGGGCACTGTGCACAGGGACGTAAGTGCAAATACCCTAAAGTCTGGGGGCCAAGGTGCAAAAATCCCAGCAAGTCACGCGCGTGGCGCGTGGCTGTGGCACTCAGGGGTCTCTTGGTAATAAAAACCAAGTTTCTGGACTTTTTGGTAACTCGTACCAAAAGTCCAGGGGCTTGGATGCAAAAATCCCACTAAAATCCGCACATGCGCATAAACAACACTCACAGGGGCATAGATGCAATTACCAAAAAGTTATCATTCATTTCAGAACCCAACAGAACTACAGGGAAAAAGATGTAAATAGCCCAAACAAGCACGTGACGAAGCACGTGGTCTCACATAAACAGGGGCATAAACGTAAATAAAGACAAGCACAAGGTCCCAGTTGCAATTTACCCTACGTAAATAGAAGTTCTAAAATATTTACAGGACTAATACTAAAAAGATAAACTAAGAGGGGGCCCTAAGTAAATTACCCCTTTATTCGTCGACGGCTGGATAGGCGCCACGTGGAAGATCGGTCGGTCCTGGATGGCTGGCGCTCCTCTTCGTCTGACCTCGAGCCGAATCGACGGTGCTGGAGAAGACACGTGGAAGATCGAACGGGTATGGCTTCAGGTGTCTCTCTCCGCTGCTCGAACGGTCCTGATCAGCCCCTAGCGATGATCGACGACTGCTGCTCCTCGAAGAACGGACGGTGGCGATGCAAACTGGGAGCGGGGGCTGATCGGACGGTGCTGGAGGATGGTGGAAGAACACTCCACCGGCGAGCTTCGCCGGCCTCGTGCGTCAGCTGCAGTCCTCCTCAGCTGCTCCTGGTGATCGTGGAATATAGGCGACGGCGTCCCGCAGCTGCTGGTACTGTCCGATGGCCCACCCGAGCCCTGGAGGGGCTCCGGCGAGCTCGGCGGCGGTGGGCTCCTGGACCTGATGTGAGGGGGGCTCAGATGCCCTCCTTCTGACCTGCAAAACACGCCAGGAGCTTCGCGGGTCGAGGGCAAAGTGCCTCGACCCAAAGAAGCGGGGTGACGGTGGCTGGTGGGTCGGTGCGAATGAGCTCCGGCGAGCGATAGGTGGTGGAGCTCGACTCCCAGCTCCGGGGCGAGCTGGGTTGGATGAGTGGGCGTAGAACGTGCGTCGGAGGATGGCGAAGGTGTGTGGGGGTTCCGATGATCGAGATATTACGCGAGATGGCCGGAATCAGGGGAACACGTCGGAGATATGATTTGGGCGAAAACAAAAATTAAGCTAAATGGCTGAGCTAAGAAGGTACCTGGTGGATGCGGGAGACTATGCTGGAGTGTGGCTAACTCCCGGTCGTCGCCTCGAAGGTCGTCACTGCCTGAGGCTCGAGCTCCAGCTAGGTGGCGGAGCACGGCGGCGCGCGGCTGCCGGATCGATGGTCGGGCACCCTCCTCCTCGCTGCAACACGGCAGACGGAAGCTGTCACCTTGCTGAATGCAATGGAGGTCACGGGAGTGAAGGTGGAGAGCCAAAGATGGCGCGAGGAGGCGGCTGAGCTCAGACTATATAGTGGGTGCAGGTCCGGGAAGGATCGATCGGGTAGGGCGAGATGAAGCGCGGATCCTAAGGAGGAATGTCGGGCGAGATTCCCGGATACCTGGGGAACAATTAGGATCTTAGATTAGGCGAAATAGTGATCGGGTTTGGTGGGGATAATTGGGCGAAGTCGGGTCCGCGAACAGGACCCGGGCTCTGGTGGTCCTGGGGGAGGTGTTGACCGGGGGTCAACAATCCCCCGTGGACCAATCAGAGCCCGCCAAGGGTGGACTTTTTATTTGATTTTTTTGGGGCCTTAAATGGCCGAATTTTCAAAAACTTAAAACATGAAAAATATTTGTTTTAATTTTTTCTATTTTTTTGTGATTTTTAATTAATTTTTGGAAATAAAAATAAGGTATATACAATATAGCTATACATAGGTATATATACCATATATTGATTTTTTATTTTTGATTTTTAATGAGTTATTTTTATACATTTTTTATTCCCATTTTATATTTTATTTATTTATAGGATAAAATGAGGAATAAAAGGCTATTTTTATTTAATTTTTATTATTTTTATACATAGGTTAAATAATTATTTATGTACACTATATACATGATATATGTACACTATCTTTTTGTAATTTTTAATTTTGTAATTTTTATTTGATTTTTGTTTTGTTTCTTTTTATTTATTTTATTTACAAAACATAAAAAGGGATATTTACAAAAAGGTTTGAAAATAACTTAGGTTATTTACAAGGTGAAATAAATAAAGGGTAATGATCTATGTACATGGTGAAAGGTTCTTTTTGGATTTTTTTTAATTTTTGAATTTTTATTTTGTTTTTAATAGCTTTTAAATATATACAAAATATATACAACATATTTTTGGTGAGGAAAATATAATTTTATTTATTTACATAAATATGCACACATGAGCCCCTATCTCCCTCTACTTGGCTTTTATGCGGTCAGGCCCATGCTGAGCCCTCCCTTGGGTTAGGTTGCTCAATATTTATTCTAAATATTTCCCTCTTTTTCTTTTTCATCTTTATTCTTTTATTTTTGCACAAAAACATGCTAATTATCTATATTTACAAACATGCATGCTTTTGCTAATTTCTCCTATTTACACATATCTACATGCATTTGCATAGGTTTTTGTAGCTAAAATATAAGAATAAAGAGTGATGAATGGGTATTCATCAAGTACCACATGTAAAGGACTTACCCATTTGGAGTCGGAGATGGGATAGATGAAATCGGCGCTCCACCACCTTGAAATTTCTTTCATTACTACGTCTCGAAGATTCGGGTTCAGCCGTCGTTGGAACTCACGCGACGGCTTAGCGTTATCCTCAAGATAAATGTGGTGGGAGCAAAGATTTGGGCTCAGCCCCTGGAGATCAGCTATGCTCCAACCGATTGCCTTGCGGTTTCTTTCAAGAACCTCCATCAGACGAGATTCTTGTTCTCCAGTCAAATCTGCTGAGATAATGACTGGGTGCATTTCTGACTCTCTCGCAAGGAATCTATATGGCATCGACTGCTGTAGAGGTTTCCGTTCTGGACAACTGGGATGTGGCAGATCTGGCTTCTGATATGTCTGTGTAAATGCTACCAGGTCTGCATGGGAGAACTCTCGCTCTCCATGAATCTCTGACGAAGGGCGGCCTGCTGAGTCATCAATAAACTGCACTGGCTCGCACTCTGTCATGGTTGTCGGCTCAGAAGGAATCAGACAAGGTAAATAATCATCAAAATCATCCCAGTCAATGTCTGAATCCGAGGGATCAGAAGAAGATGAGCAAGAATGAAAATCATCGGCACCACTCGTCCCGACACTGTCAGCCTCAAGTGTATCCTCATCCAGGGATGTGCTCTCCCGGCTCTCGACTGCCATGAGCTTGAGATATAGTGAATCTGTAGGCAAGGCGAGGGTCGGTGCTACAGGATCTGTCCAGTTGGATTCATCATCAGTCATCACGAAATCACATACCTGGTGGATGTCTAGCTCGTCCTCTGTTATCTGCTCGGCTTCGCTGGATTGCTCTGAGCGTGCCAACTCTCTGGCTCTGGTCTGGTCGATCTCATCTATTTGTATGCTTTCACCCTCTACGCAAAAACATACCGTCCCACTGTCATGATCGGATACCGCCTTGGCAGTGGCCAAGAATGGGCGTCCAAGTATGATGGGGGCATCGGTTACCGATTCAGGGATCTCCATGTCCAATACAACAAAATCCACGGGGAATTTCAGGCCCTGAATGGTAACGACCACGTCCTTCAACAACCCCTTCGGCCTCTTGATCGACCTATCAGCAAACTGAAGGACTGTCCTGCTCCGAAGAAGAGGGCCAAACTCAAATCGTTTGAGTAAGGCTGCCGGAAGGAGGTTGATCGAAGACCCACTGTCTAATAGAGTTCGATCGAACCGCTGCTCATGGATCTCGCATCTGACATAGGAGGCTCCTGTATCAGGTCTCTTGGCTGGCAATGTGTTCTGAATGGCACAGCAAGTGTCATGAGTGAGCATATGGATTTGATCTCTGTGCCTCTTCTTCCTTCGGACAGTAGTTGTCTCTTTCAAGTTATTTTTGAAGAAGGGGATATGCTCAAATGATTCCCGTAGAGTCAGCTGAATGTGGAACCTGTCAATCATTTGGTTGCCAAACTCTACCTGCTGGTTCTTTTTTGGGTTTTCTTTTTTGTTCCCCTTCGCTCGGCGGAGTGCCTCAGGGAAGGGGATGGTAGGGGCCTCCACAGATGGAGGACTAGGAATGGATCCCTGTGCCTGTGAAAGAGGAGAATCCATACAATCATCATCATGCAACACATATGGATCCGCAATTTGAACAGAAACCTTTCCTTTATTCATATTTTTGCTTTTCTTTTTGTTCCCACGGTCCATAGGTACAAAATGTGGTAACATCACAGCTGGGGGCTCAACAAAAGTAGAGGTGGTGGCCTCAGTACCACCACCGGCACCTGTCTCTACGGCATCAGCACCGCGCTCTGGTTCAGCATCCAAAATGGTGGCATCAGCACCACCGTCTGCATCTGGTCTCATGACGGCATCAGCACCATCGTCCTGGACTCCATCATGAGTGGCATCAGCACCACCGTCTTCAACATCATCATTAGCGGCATCAGCACCGCTACTCTGCTCCTCTGGCGCTCCTGATCCTGCCTCTGGTTGTCGCTCAGAAGAGGCGCCGCCGACTGGCATCCTACCGCTCCTAGTAGTAACAAAATCAGCATCATAAAAGGAATAAGACATATCACTCACATAGTCACTAGGAGAGGTATCCTCTGTAAACTCTACCTGCTCAGACTTCCTTTTTAGATTGTTTGGATTAGGTTCAATCTGAGCGGGTATGGCGGCCTTGCCTTTTATTATGTCCCTCATCTCCTGCCGGAATTCATCCATTTCTTCCCTGAATGATGCTCGTTGTTCGAGAGCAAGCGGGCAAGATCATCTAATGTTGGGTTCTCAAAGGTGGGACCTTGAGAACCGGATGGTTGTCCCTACTGAAAATGGGGTTGCTGCTGCTGCGGTTGATACTGGGGATGATGGGGATAGGATTGCTGAGGCTGCTGTCGCTGCCTCCACTGTTGTCCCTGATAGGAGGGACGAGGACCACTCTGATATTGTTGCTGATGGGCATACTGGGGATGTTGCTGCTGGTGTGGCTGGCTGCTCTGATGTCCTTGGGCAGGATTCTGCTGCTGGGAGGAGGAGCCACCGTTGCCCCAACAGAATCCTGGATGATCACGACAGATCCCAGGCTGAGGGTACCAGTCATACCAAATCCCATTGACTTCCATCAATGGTTCCTGCTCGAAGGAGGGTGGAGGAAGAACTGCCAGTGGCTGCTCCAGCTGATACACCACCATCTGCGTGTCCGAAGATGGCGGCTGCGTTGGATAGTACTGTAGCAAGGGAACCGGCTCTGCCTGGATATGATTGACTTGATGATACGAGGTAGAGGGTTGGTTGGCATTGCTACTGCTTGGATCAGCACGTGATCTGGGAGGCTGTTGGGAATGAGTCTGTGCCTCCTGGACGCACAAGATCTGCGTCTTCAGATCACTCATGGTCTTGGCAATTTGGTCCATCTGGGCCATGCCTTGCATCTGCTTCTTCTCGAGGATCTCGAGGCGGTCCAGCTTCTCACTGATTATGCCCATGTCGGCTGTGGCGGATTCAGCTTGGGCTGCGGTAGCTGACACTGTATTGGGACCGGCATCGATGCGGGCGATCCTCTGGAATGATCCCGCTCCTTGCGAGGGCTTCTGTTGTATGTAGACTCGGGCTTGGACCATCACGGTTGAGTTTTCTACCATGCCCTCGTAAATGGCCCAGACGCCGTCTTCACCCTTGGAAAAGTATGATCCACCGCAAGAGGTGTTGACAAGCCCCTGCAGCTCCGGTGTCAGCCCACAGAAGAAACTTTGCATCAAGTTGGGCTTGGATATATCGTGATGTGGACACCGGTCGATGAGCTCTCGAAAGCGATCCCAAGCTTCATGAAACTGCTCATTTGGGATCATGACGAAGTTACTGATCATTGCTCTAGTTGCATTGGTCCGGCCGAGAGGATAGTATTTCTTCAGGTATGCGGTCTGGAGATCTGCCCATGTGTTGATGAATTGCCCTAGATGCTTAAGCCAATATGCGGCTCTATCAACCAAGGAGAATGGAAAGGCAATCATCTTTATTGTGTCCTCGGTCATCAACCGATCATGGATAGTGCTGCATATCATCTCGAATTCCTGGAGGTGGAGGTGTGGCTCTTCAGTCGGCAACCCATGGAACTTGGGTAAAAGCTGAATAGTGTGGGGCCGAAGCTCGAAATCTCCGTGGATGGGCGGGAGTCGGATCCAACGATGAGTGAGGGATGCAGCTGGGTTGTGCACTTCCCTCATGATGGTCTGTGGTGGTCTCTCAGCGTCTGGATCGCCTCCTCCTGCATCAGGTCCTCCTCCTCCTCCACCGCCACTGCCCCCAGGTCGGTTTTCTCTCATCTGTGCTATCTCTCTCATGAGATCACCCATGAAGGTACCTTGGTCACGGATCTGTCTCTGCATAGTCTCCAGGGACGCTAACAAGGAATTGTTGATGGTCGCCTGATCGAATATGAACGGAGGGTGATCATGGTCATCTGGGTGCTCGCCTCTGTCTGCCATCACTGGATTTTCTGAAAAAGCAAAAGAGGCCACCTCAGGTGCTGTCGAATGATCTGAACTCTGTGATGCACTGAATTCTGAAACTATTGGACTGAGAGAAGGAGAATGGGAAGGGTGGTCGAGGGGGAACAGGGTGGATGTAAACTCAGGCTCGGAGAGAGGACTCTCCGAGGTGGTCCTAGATGAATAAGGAGGAGTGCTGGATAGTGGTGCCGACAAGGTCGGCCTAAGAGATCTCCGTCCCATTATCTTGATTATTGGGAAGAGAAGAGGGAATGCAAAAGAAGAATGAAATGAGATGCAACAAAATTACGCACAATTGTGCGGTGTTTTTGATCTTGACCTAAATAAATCTAGCAATCAAACACAAAACAGGGGTGAGTTCACCAACTCAACACATGAAGCCGTGATGGTTCGGCTTTTATCTTGTCAATTTTAGCTTGATTCAGGAATTTAGTCTTTTCACGAGTCCTTAGAGCGCTACGCCTAAAGGAGCGAGAGTACTGCCGGAAAAGTATTCCTGTACTTGTCCTCCTCCTGTGTAACCTGTAACTTGCGCTTTTTAAGGTCCTTGTAACCCTTCCTGGATCCCTACTCAGCCAAAGAAATAGAGGGAGGAAGCCGATAGGCGAAACCGATACTTCAGACCTCGCTCGCAACGGAATCACCCGTGAGCGTACAAGGTCCTACTCGGACGCAGCGGTGAGACAGACACACCCGTGAAGGCGTGGCCTAAGCTCGGTACTTCGGACAAGGTCGGCGCTCACACAATAGTGAGTCACCAATGGCGACCAATCCCTACTCGACTACGTACGATAGTAGCGCCAATACTTCGGAAATCCAGGCGATACACAAGGCAGCCACAAGTTGGGTTTTGGGCTCTAATCCTTACGAAGCGCTCACCTCACTTGGAAGGAGACCTTCCCATGCAACCTGAATACAAGTGAGGGTGTTACTCTCCCCAAGCAATGAATCCAATTACCGATTTTATTTTTGGTCAAGTTTTCTTAGCAGTCCCTTTTTTAATTTTTTTGGTGTTATCGCTTCTTTTGAGTGAATTCAAACAAGCGCCTAATGATTTTTGTATTTTCTTTGATCCTACTTTGTCCAAAAATAGAGGGAGAATAGAGTCGGAAAAGCCGTGCAAGTCGACACCAAGGTGGAAATCTCACCTTTGTGCCTAGATGATGGATGCAAAGTGAGAAGACTTACAGCGAATCCCAGCTCTCTCCATGCGGGATGCAAAGCAGAATTTGTAAACCTAAGCTACATGGCGATATGCAAAACGGAAATCGTCCTAGAGTAGGCAACTGCTAGCGTGAAGAACCACAAGCTAACCACTAACCCTCAATCCTAGTGTCCGGTCTAGGCTCACCCCTCCTCTGCTCAACACATTTGAGTTAGGAGAAAGCGCTTGTGTGGGGTGAGCTCGCGGTGCGCGGATCGAAAGCAAATGGTCAACTATTTAATTAGTCTAAGTCCAAATACGATCTATAGGAGCATGCAAAGATAATTATTGTGTTTGGACCTATTCTAATCGAATCAAGCAAGCCTACAACTAAGGGCTCAATCCACAAAAGAAATGAAAAGGAAAACAAATCCGGAAAATGACAAGCGGGAAAACACGATAAAAACCGCAGTGAGCCCCCGGGTGAACAAACACCCGGAAATTAGGACCAGTAGTGTCTCAAGAGTCCAAGTGTCCGAGTACCTGTATTATTACAAATTATCAAGCACTCTCTCACAAAAATAAAATGCAAGCTAAACTAATCACTCTCTCACTCCTCCTGCTCTCTCCTGCCGGCTTGGCTAAAGAATAGCCGGCTCCGCTTCCCAAGGATGCTCCGGGTCACCTAAGCGATCCGCTTCGCTCCGCGGTCCCTCGCAAGAAGACAAGAGAAAAGTGGTCAGAACAGCTCAACAAGATATATCAAAAATGCAAGAGATAGAAAATAAAGCAATAGTAGACAATCAACACAATCAAACAAAAATGAAAAACTACTCACTGTTGCTCCCCGGCAACGGCGCCATTTGATTTAGCCAAAATTCACGGAGTCTAAAATGGTATCTCACACAAGGCGGAGACAACCGTCGTTGTGACGACTCACAATGAAATCTGGACTAAAGTCAACAATTAACCCACACTAAAGATCAATAATTAGAAATAAATGTGGAGTTAAAATTTATTTTTAACTCTGCACAAATGGTGTATAGGGACAAGTATGCAGAGAATTCGAACACAGGAAGCAAGCAGGGCAGATCAAATACAAGTGTGTGTGTGAATGTGTGGTGTCTACACTAAGCAAGCAATCAAAGGAATTTTGTGGGTTTTAATTTTTTAATTTTTTTAATTTTTTAATTTTTTTATTTAATTTTTAATTTTGTATTTTGATTTTTAATTTTCTGATTTTTATAATCTTATACTTTATATTTTTTCTTTTTCAATATTGGAATTTAAAAAAACACTATAATAAAAGACAGGACAAAAGTCATGATAAAAATATGCAAAAATAGCCAAAAATACAGAAATAAAATGTTTTTGATATTTTTAGGATTTTTTACTGTTTTTGTGATTTTTGGGTATTTTTCAAAGTGTTTTTGGTATTTTTAAAGCTGAAATAAGGGAAAACAATGAAAATTGTGCTGGCTGTGAGTAAAATGGGAATTAAAATTAGCAAACAGCAACCAAAATTTTTCACACTAATTTTCAAATAAAGAGGATAAAATATAGAGTAAACAGGAACTGCGTTTATATTTTTTAGAGTTTTCTTTGATTTTATATTTTTTTTGAAGTTTTTGAGTGTTTTTGAATTTTTAGTGTTTTTCTTTTGAGATTTTTAGTGGATTTTGGACTGACACTAAAATAGGATAAAAGACACACTAGGGAATTTTTTTGGAATTTTTCGAGGTATTTTAATATTTTTTTGCTATTTTCTAAGCTAGACAGTAAACAAAAAGCTTGTTTTTGATTTTTAATAACTATAAAAATTAAATAAAATCAAAAACTGAAATTAGGGCGTGGAAGTACAAGCACACAGGAGCTTAACCCTAATTTTTGAGAATTTTTGGAGGTGAAATGATAATTTAAATAATTAAAACAAGCATCCAAACATTAATCAGACCTGGCAGGGGTATATATGTAATTTTCCAAACATCCAGGGGGCACATGCAAAATTTCCACGAAGTTTTAAACTAAGTATTCAATCTTCATGACCAAACATCAATTACAATACCTTCCTAGGTATCGTAGCAATTTTCCCACCAAGGCATGTGACTTACACGCGCCTGGCGAGGACCAAAATGTAATATTCCAAAACCCAGGGGCTCACATGCAAAATTTCCAAAAACTTAACACGTACTCTGACAATTCTAGGATTAAAATGAAATATAAAAAGGACCGAGGGCCTCGGTGCAAAAAGCCCGCACCTCACGTGTACAGGCCACGTGAGGTGACGTGGCAGAGGACCCGAACGTAAATAAAGTAAAGGCAGGGTTCTTTGTGCAACTTTTACAAAATTTTAAAACTACGAATAAAAGTTACTGGACTAAGAGAAAAATACAAAAATAGCGAGGGTACACTTGCAAAAATCCCTCACAAGGCGGATCCAACGGCCGGGGGGCCTTCACTTGACACGTGGCGACTCCTCGGCTCGCGATGACGATTCGACGTGGACGTCTGAGATCAGATCTCGGATGAGATCCGACGGTGGCGGGGGGCTGACGATCGGACGATCCACGATACGCCTGGGGCTCCTTGACGATCCGACGGCGGAGGCGGCAGGTGGAAGAACAGGGAGGAAGGTCCGTCGTGGCGACCTTCCTCCGGCGATAGCGCCTCGCTCCGGCGGTTGGCGTGCTTCAAAATGGGCCCGGGAGCTTGCTGCAGGGTCCCTCTCTTCGCCTGGGGTCTCCAAAGGTGGCGGCGATGACCAGGTCCTCCTTGCGATGTCGGAGAAGAAAGGACGACCCAGGTACCTCCGGCGATGATGAATCCAACCCTAGGTGCTTCAAAATAGAGAGTCCTGCACGTAGAAATGTTAAGGAGGTTGAGGGAAAAATGCCTCGACCTCCAGGCTCTCTGGAAATTGGGGAAACGGCGAGATGGACACTCGCCGGAGTTGCGCTCCGGCGAGGTAGTCAATCGAGTGATTTGATGGATGATTCAACGAGGAATGAAGGGCGAAATGATCCTAAGACTAACAGGGACGTGATGGGGATAAAAATAAACAAAGAAACGGCCTCGATGGCCTGGGGCCAGAGGGTGGATACCTCGACAGCGGAGCTTCGACGGAGGTGTGGAACACGCGTCGATCAGGTGCTATCCCGCTGCCTTGAAGCCCAGAGCTTGGAGCTGTCACCTCCAGGCACCTTGAGCTCGACTAAGGGGGGAAGATCGGTGGAAATTTGCGGTTCAAATTTTCAAAAGAGATTCGGATTTGGTTTTAAGGGGTTGACGGACAGTGGGGGAAGAACAAGGCCCAGCAGTGGCTACAGTGGCCCTTCGACCAAGGTTGCGCAAGGGCGGGCATGCCCATGGATCGAGGATCAAAAGTCACGAAGAGCCTATCATGGTTTGATGCAAGATGGAGCCTCGAAAAAACGGAGAAAAAGGGGTCAAACGCAACTCAGAAAGGGCTACAGGGCTAGGACGACCAGTTGACCGAAGTCAACTGGGGCTGAAACCTGGTTGGTCCACGTGGACCAACCAGGAAAAATCCATGTTTATTATTTTGTTAATTCATTTAAAAATAGTATGCCGAATTAAATAATGATTATAAAATAAAAAATATTTGTTATTTTATGTAGTATTTAATTATGATTTTTAATTATTTTTATGAGTTATAATTTTATAAGTTCACTTTTTTAGCCCTTTCTAGGTATAATACCTATGTGTTTTAGCATTTTATTTTTATTTTGTATATTTTAATTTTATTATTTTTATTTATGATTTTATAAAATCATAAGATACTTTTATGTACACAAATATATTTTTATTTTATTTTTCAGAATTGTTTGGTATATTTAATAAAATATAAGGGTATAGTGTATAGGTATAGATATAGGTAGTATACCTATGTATCCTATTTACAAGTATTTTTATTTTGTGTTTTATTTAGGTTTTTATTCCAATTTTAATGCACATCATTATTATAAGTAATATTTATGAAATTACAAAAATATAAAAATAAAGAAATAATGAATAAATAATAAATTGAATATTTTAATCAGTACAGCTATACAATGAGGGTCCAAAACTCAACTTTCAAACCGTAGCTCCGCCAAATGCGAAACCACCACCATTGGATAGATTATTTTATTCTATATACAATTAAAGGTGAGTTTGCTGCATTTGGAGTTGTCAGTTGTGAGATACGGGTCTGGGAAGTTGGGATTTTGGATTTTTATTCAGACCATAACTTTTTATCTGTACATTATTTTTCAGTGAAATCAATTTTATATTTTTCTTTATTTAATTATCTACAACTTTCATGTACAAAGTTTCTTTATTTGATGTGTAAAAAGTGGAACCAAAAATAGGTCCCAAAATGAATAAAGAATGAATAGAATAATATAGGTATTTTGTATTGTATTTTGACCTTATCTCTCCCTACTTTATTCCTTGTCGACCTATTCATCAAGATGCCTAGGTCTCGGGGTTTCGGGTCATAAAATAATTACAATATTTTATTCTTTTTCTTTTCTTTTATTTATTCTATAATTTTGGCTTTAATTACAGTCTTTTATACACTATTTAGATGCACATGCATGAATGCTAAGATGATGGAATAAATGCTATTTACAGGCATTTGCTAGGGTTTTTGGTGCCAAAATGATAGAATAAAGATGATGAAATGGGGATTCATCATTGGCCATTGCGCCCGAAGACCAGTACAAGACTACATTCACCTGTCCGTTTGGGACTTATGCTTTCAGATGCATGCCCTTTGGTCTATGTAACGCCCCGAAGACATTTCAAAGGTGCACGTTGTCCATTTTCTTGGATATGGTGGGTGACTATTTAGAGTTCTTCATGGATGAATTTTCGGTCTATGACGATGGGTTTGATGCTTGTCTTGACTGCCTAGACCACGTCCTTCAGTGCTGCATTGAGGTTCATCTTATTTTATCCTAGGAGAAGAGTCACTTCATAGTGACTCAAGGTACGGTGCTTTATCATATCTTATCCAACTGGGGCATGGAGGTTGATCCGGCCAAGGTGGATATCATCAGAAAACTCAATCCACCGTCCAACCTATGACAGTTACGGTCTTTTCTGGAGCATGTCGGTTTCTACCAACGATTCATTCATGATTTCAGAAGGATTGCTCGACCGCTGACTGATTTGCTGACAAAAGACACCAAGTTCATTATAGATGATAAGTGTCTTGCATCATTTAAGACTCTCAAGAGTCTAGTTATTGAGGCTCCTGTCCTTCAGCCGTCTGATTGGTCTCTCCCATTCGAGATCATGATGGATGCATCCGATTTTGCCGTAGGGGCCGTGCTAGGATAGAGGAGGGATGGAGTACCTTTTGCCATTCACTACGCTAGCCGTACATTAGATGCCGCGCAGCAGAACTACATCGTCACTGAGAAAGAGATGCTAGCCATAGTTTTTGCCTTGGACAAGTTCAGATCATACATTATTGGATCCAAAGTGACTATCTTTACTGATCATACCGCCATCAGGTACCTCATGGCTAAGAAGGATGCCAAAGCGAGACTGACTAGATGGATCCTTCTACTCCAGGAGTTTTATATTGAGATTAAGGATAAACCTGGAGTCAAGAATGTGGTGGCGGATCATCTCTCCCGATTAGAGAATCTTTAGGAATCTGAGCAGATTGATCCCATTTCTGAGACTTTCCCAGATGAGGCGATCCTTGCTATCGCCTCGCTCTCGTGGTACGCCAACATTGTGAACTATCTTGTTACCAAGAAAGTTCCACAAGGTTGGCCCATGCAACGACTTGAGACCTTCCTTGCAAAGGCCAAGTCTTACCGTTGGGAGGATCCCATCCTTTATCATGAAGGAGGGGATAGCGTCTGGTGTCGGTGCATTGCTCAGGAGGAGCACCATAGCATCTTCACATACTGCCACAAGCTTGAGGCAGGGGAACATCACTCTGGAAGGAGAACAACATAGAAAGTGCTCCAATCCGACCTATGGTGGCCTACTCTCTTCAAGGATTCTGATGAATTCATGAAGAGATGTACTGACTGTCAGAGGATAGGCACTTGTGGACAGTGTGATATGATGTCGATGCAGCCCATTCACTTTTGTGAGGTTTTTGACGTATGGGGAATCGATTTCATGGGTCCATTCCCTAAGAGTTAGGGATTCGAGTACATTCTATTGGTTGTTGACTACGTGAGTCATTGGGTTGAGGTCATTCCCGCCCAAACTGCAGATGCTAGTACTGTTTGCAAATTGTTGAGGAAGAATACCATTTCACGGTTCAGAGTGCCTACAGTATTGTCATCTGACGGTGGGTCTCACTTTATCAACGACAAGGTAAAGGCCCTTGCTAGCGAGTTCAGCATTGACCATCGAGTTGCCACTCCATATTACCCTCAGACCAATGGTATTGTTGAAGTATCAAATAGGGAGATCAAGACGATATTGCAGAAGGTAGTCCGCTCAGACCGAAAGGATTGGTCACAGCTTTTTGACTCGGTCTTGTGGGCATATTGGACTTCCTTCAAGAATTCTTTGGGTACGTCTCCCTTTCGTCTTATTTATGGCAAGCCCTGCCATTTACCTGTTGAGATTAGGCATAAGTCACTTTAGGTTGTCACTGATATATTATTGGATCCAGAGAGCATAGGTGATCAATAAAAGGCAGAATTGGCAGCCCTAAAGGAGCTTAGAGATACAACTATTTTAAGCAGCCTACAGTACAAGGAGCGAGTGAAGATATGGCATGATTCTCACATCAGCCATAAGCAGTTTGCGCCAGATCAGAGAGTATGGTTGTTTGATGCCAGGATTAGATTATTTCCAGGGAAATTGCAGAGTAAGTGGAAGGGACCATACCTGGTCAGAGAGGTGCATGACAATGGTAGTATCGATGTATCTGAGATGTCATCTGAGTCTACCTTTTGTGTTAATGGTCAGCACCTCAAATCATATCTAGATCATGAGCCGTTGATGGTTGATGTCGCCCCGATTCATTTTGCTTGAGATGTGGTCTTTGACTCACATCTGTTGCATCTCATGCCTGATTATCACTGTCTTCCGCCTTGTATAGATCCAGATGTCCATATCATCTCATTCTTTAGTCTAACACCCCATTTACATATTATGATTATGCTATACTTAGGGTGTACTTAACTCTAAGTATAGGGGAGTGTCAGACTCTTGATTATCCTTTTGATTCTTTTTACCTCTGTTTTGCTGCCTATACTTAGGGATATTTTACCCTAAGTATAGGGGAGGTAGGCCCTGTACATTCTTTCACTCGGTTTTCCCTTTATGTACAGTCTGCTATACTTAGAATTACTTGATCCTAAGTAAAGGGGGAACCATCAAGCCCTATTCAATCTATTCTTTGATTCGTCGTTGTTGTGTATCATTCCTTTTCACTTCCCTATACTAAGCACGAGTTATGTCTTCTTCATCGCTCTTGATTCACTCCGAGGACATCGTTCGAGCTAAGTATAGGGGATGTTGTATATATTACATATATACTTTAGCCATAACTCGTACTTTGTGTGAGTGTGTTAATAAATAAAATGGCTAAAATCCTTTATCTAAAAATCATAAAAATTTTAAAATTTTTCTTGTACGTAAAATTCTTTCTTGCACATACATATCTATTTATAAAAATTATTTTCGTACAAATGTTTGTAAAAATGTTTTATCTGTAGCAAGTTTGTAAATATTTTGGTATCAAAACTATGTATATAGTACAATTTTTTTGCAAAATGTTTGGAAAATAAAAGTTTGCAAAAACCCTTGTGTAAATATTTGTAAATAGTTTGCAAAACTTCTGCATCCATGCATACATTCAAACATTTTTCAAAAATTTTGCACATTTTCAAAAACTTTGCATAAAAAGATTTTGTATATACTTGTACAGTTTTTCTGAATCATAGTTGACATTTAAACTAGCCTGGAATTAAATTGGAAAATGGAGCTTGGTTAAGACCTTATTCCACTTAATTTTAAGAGGAACCTTATAGGACTTAGGGTTGAGACTTTTTAGGTCCATTGGTGACTTAATTCTTTGAATCCACTAGGCTATGATCGCATGTCATCTTGACGAGCCTACGTAGAACACTTAACAACGCATACATGACTCTGACTGACAATGGCTTTAATTGCACCAGCACCATACACATAGCTCTCTACGGATGAGGTGGTGAGGAGGCAGTTTCCTTTGTCTTGGAGTAGCATACGAGGGTAGTACTTCTAAGCGGAACCTCTCATCTTCTTTTAGTGAAGGAAGTGCACCTCAACTTGGTCTGGTGGTTGATAATGCGCTCACTATCCTTGTTAATTCGAGCAAATTAATATTCAAATTAATTGATATCATTCATTGCAGTCGGATAATGAGAGCAGATCAAAAACCACTTTCAATTATAATCGAATTAATTTCTAGCGGCAATTTTTTTACTTGGTTGGAAGTCCAAGGTCGAACTCAGGGATGCAGTTGTCTCCTTAGGTTTATTCGAAGTGAATTTCCAAGGTTTGATTTTTAGAGGAGATATTTTTGGTCTTTTCGTATATTTTATGCAAGACACATGCAAAATCAGGCCAAATTACAAGTTAAATTAAAAATATAGTCAAATTAATTCCAAAAAATATGAAACTTGGCCAGATGATGAAATGGGATGAAATTAAGCTACTATAATTTTTTTAATTTTTAGATGCACGGATAATGAAAAATGCAGACTGTAGTGAAAATGACTAAACCAATTTTAATAATTACCAAACGATGCTATTTCTCAGTTTAATCCAAATAGGACTTATTAAGAGCTATCCAAATCAACTTAAATTTTGTTAAAACACTTCACGGTTGATTAATTAAAAATCGATCAAGGTTTTCACTAAATGATTTTTCTAAGACAAACTATATGTGCAAATGGTATGATTTTCGGATATGTTGTAGCATAGACTTATATCTACTGATGACAATTTTGCAGAGATTTTTCGATAAGTGAATAATGCGCAATCAATTAATCAATCAAAATGGGCAAAATATTGCAATTTTTCCTAAATTAAATTCCATAAATGTTCTGCAAATCAGAAAAATACAAATAAATGCTAAAATGGTAGAACAAGAGTTATGCTACACAATGCAATTTTCGGAATTAAAAATGGACAACATAATGATGATAAAATAAACGTGCAAATGCAGGGGTATGAATGCAATACATAAAAAGAAATATGAGCTCAAATGAAGAACATGGACTTACATGCAATTATTGGAAACTTGAAATTTCTTTGATAACTTGCAAAAGGTGTCAAGTGTCCCCTTTGCAAATTCCCTTTTCTTTATTCTCCGATAAAACTCCTCTGTTTTGCTTGGCTTGAACAGGGGAGGTTGAGCTTCACGGTGGTCGACAGGTGGAAGTGGGCGGCTGCACCTCGTGCGGTCGTGAGGTCGGTGTTGGCGGGAGGCTGAAGCTGGGCCGCGAGCGAGGCGCGCGGCCAAGGAGCGGCTGGAGGCTGGAGCTGGGATCGGCGGAGGCGTGCCAAGCCGAGGGGCGGTGCACGGGGTGCTCACGCGTGGCTAATGGAGTTGATACACGTCGTTCTCTGCTTGGAGGGCAGCTGGTTGAGGGCGGACGAAGGGCGGCGCGCTCCAGGTGAGGGGTCCGCGTGGGGGTGCTGGGTGCTCGAGCTGAAGGGGGCGGAGGCGCGGCCTTGGAGGCGGTGGCGTGCGTGTGGGGAGCGGCGACGAGCGGGGCACGCGTGGCGGAGAGGGCGTGGAGGTGCTTCTCGAGCTCGCAGCTGTGGCCGCGCTTGCTGGCTAGTGGCGTGGGAGGTAGCGGACGCAGGAGGTTCTGGAGATGAGTGTTGCCGCAGGTGGCTGTGATGGAGTGGAGGAGATGCAGCCGGGGTGCACGCGCGTGAAGGAGAACGGTGGCGATGGGAACGGTCGATACACGGCCAAAGGTCGTCGGGACAGAGATGATACCTGCAATGAAGAGAAGAGCTCGAGCCGGACTCGGCCGTGGTGGAGGGAAGAAGAAGAGACGTTGGGGGAGGGCACAGAGGATTTCACAAAATCCCCTGTTTCACATGCATTTGTTTAACGGGTCGTAAATGTTTGATTAATTGGTTGATGAAAGTTTGTCAAAAAAAATCAAGAAGAATTACTGTTGCGTTCGCAACGTGTGATTTATCCATGAAAGTGCAAATGATTTGGTGATTCAGTGGGAGGAAGGTGATGAATCGAGGAGAGAGAGAATGGGTGTGAAATGAGGAAGAAGAAGAAAGGGAGAAGAAGATTACCTGGAGGTGATGGAGGTGATGCCTATGGAGGGAGAAGTAATGCTTCTCAGGTCATCGCTCGACGCACGGCAAGCGGAGCTCGGCTGCGACGGAGAGCAGCAGCAACAAGGACCGAAGCCCCTGGATCTCGCCTCGAGTTCGGGTCGTCTTTGCACGACCAACGATCCTTCGACTGTCACTGGAAGGCCAAGGGTGCTAGGCCGGAGCTCGTTTGAATGGCGGATCGGGATGAAGGAAGGAGGAGAGGGGAATATAAAGAGGAGGAGGAGGAGGAGGTTGGAGAGGAGATGGAGAGAGTGGGAGAGATAGAAGATGGAGTGGGGGAGTTGGGGTTGGATTGGAGGTGTCGAAGAGGCTTCTCCCTTAAGTTAAGGGAGAGTGGGGGAGGAATGGGTAGAGAAGGGTGAGATGGTGCTACTTGGCGCGCTCAGATGCGGCCATGTGGCATTTATTTAATTAATTGCAAAATCCATGGGGCTGACACGTGGCGTCTTCCGGAGCCACCACATGTCGCTTTCAGAAAAATCCAAAGCTAAATGCAAAGAAAAATAAAAAAGAAATAATAAAAGAGGTTAGATCAAAAAGTGATCAACACAAAAGTTGCTCGTCTCGACGAGATCTACAACATCGTGAAGGGCCGAAAATCAAATGAGATCATCTGTACAAAATATATTTTTGGGTGGTACCTTATAGATATAAAATACCACATTTTATCTTTTTGTAATTTTTTTGTCATTTTTCAATAAGAGAAAAAATCAAAATAAAAATAGAAAAAATATGAGAAGAATATTTACAACTTAATCTGATTTTTTTGGATTTTTAATAATTAGGAAAATGAAATGGTAAAATACAGGGGTAAAATGGTTATTTTGTACAATGTACAAAAGGGGCCCAAAACCCAAGTTTTGCATATGAGCTCCGACTTTAATGAAATTGGTCTTGTTTCGAAGGTCTCTGAATGTATATTACTTTAAAAGTGAGTAGACCTAAATCGGACACTGTATGAGAGAGATATGCGCATTTTAAGGCTCCTAGTTTCAAACTTGGATTGGGGTTTTATTGGTCAATTTTACAAGTTAGTATTTTTTTTGATATTTTTCCTTTGTTAGTGTTAGTAATATATACACTATAGATTTGGTTTTATTAGATTCAGAGTTAGTATAAAATATATACAAATAAAGTATTTTATCTAATATACAGGTGAATATTTACAAGTGAAATTGGCTTCTTATTTAATGCAAATATGAATGCTAAAATGCAGATATTATGCTTGCATGCATAAATGCTAATTATGCAAGATAAGGGGAAATATGATGCTATTTACTCGGGAACAAAGCTCTATTTTCAACTCTTAGAGTGATGATTCACAGATTCATCAACCCCCTATACTTAAACTTTGCTCGTCCCCGAGCAACTAAAATGAAATGCAAGAGTGAAATGATTTTGGGTTCCATACCAAGGTCATGAATAAAAGTTGAAAATGGAGCTTGACTCGACCTTTGGATTAATTGTGTGGCGGAACCTTATTGGGACATGAACTTAAGACCTAACAGACTTCAAGTTCCACAAGTCTTCTATTCAAGACTCCTCAATAGTCAGGTCAGAACAAATCCTCATACGCAAATTTCGGATGACTATGATTCTTACTTGTACTGTGTAAGTGAGATATAACTCTCCACATCAGAAATGGCTCAGAACCAGCCTCCTCTAACAAGGTAACTCAAATAACCCGGTCCAGTAACTCTTTCCTCGAGGAGCAGGGTATTCCCTTCTAAGTTCAAGTGCGACCAGCTCAAGAGGAGGGGGTAGAGAAAAGAATGGACGGTAGCCAGTGTAGCTACCTATCACGGGATGCCTGACCAGTGTAGACACGTCATCCAGCTGCATTTTCTTTGCTAATATACATACTCCGACAGGTTTTTTTCACTTGGACCTATCTGATTTTTTTGGAGTTCTTGCATTTTTTTCCTTTTTTTCTCTCTCTTTTTTTGAACTATATACAAGGTGCAGCATGTACATCAGGAGTTTTTCCTCTTGAGCCAGTAGACTATCCCTCTTTTGAAGCATTATTGCAAACCACAGCATCCCATCCTTAGATGTCAATATCACCAGACTAGGTTGAGATGCACTACCCTCCCTAGAGGAGGACGGATGTTTCCACCCGTGTGCTACTCCAAGCTAATGGATTCTACCTCCTTACCACCTCATCAATGGAGAGCTACATGCATTGTGCTTGTCCAAGATAGGTCATTATCTAAAAGAATCATGCGTATGCACGAGTTATTCTACTTAGACTGATTAAGATGACATGTGAACATAGACTTGCGGACTCAAAGAATTAAGTCACTTTACCTGAGAAATCTTAACTCCAGTTCCTATAGGGTTCCTCTAAAATTAGGTGGATTAAGGTCAAATCAAGTCCATCCTCAATATCTACTCATAACTTGGTTCAAAACCCATTAGCTTTTCACTTTGCATATGCAAGATATGCAGATGAGATGTAGATGACATGTTATGTAGATGAATGTAAATGCAAGACCTTTTTTTTAATGCAAGGATGATATGCAAGAGTAAACAAGAAGCCTATTTTTGTTGTTTGTTGTTTTTGTTGTTGTTGTTTTTTGTTTTTTCAAAACTTTGGTAAACCTCCTATGTTACAACAATTTTTCAAGAGTTTTATAAATGTTATACAAATTTTACAAGTGTTATACAATATACAAGTATACAAAAAAATTCAATTTTTACCCACCCGTAATTATTGCAAAATATATACAAAAAGTACACAAAAATACGTGAAAGTACGAGCTATGGGTAAAGTATATATGTAATATATGCACGCCCCCCTATACTTAGCGTCTGCTATGTCCTCAGAGCACAAAAAGCAAGGAAAAAGACATAGCTCGTGCTAAGCGTAGGAAAGCTAAAATAACAAAAATGTATAGAAGATGCTCCGCCCCCCTATACTTAGGCTCTGGCAGCCTAAGTATAGAAGAAGATCAAAAATGGGGCGAGCGGGGTTAAGAGGAGAAATAGAGGAGTATATACACGGCGGACATCGGTCCCCCCTATACTTAGGCTCTGGTCAGCCTAAGTATAGGACAAGAGTGAGTATGAGGACCGATGTGATCTGGAGAATGTACAGTGAACAGACTCAGGTGGCTCATCCCCCCTATACTTAGGATCTGGTCATCCTAAGTATAGTCCAAGATAGTGACCAATGAGGCGGGGATGGGTTACTGAGTCACGGGGGAAAAAGGTCAGAATGTACAGGAATGATGATATATACAAGTGAGTCGGTCTGAATCTTTCAAGATGCTGCTGATGTTTAGAGCTCACTGTTGTAAGGTCTCATACACGGCTCGAGGTGTATCTGTTGAATCTGACTCGCGCATGAATACAATCTCCTCAACATGGACTAACTGCTCATTGGATTCGACGAAGTGCTTCAACAGTTGTCCATTCACTAGGATTGTCGGTGCGTCATCTGCGAGATCTGAGATCTCGACACATCCACTATCATGCACCATACGGATGATAAATGGGCTTGTCCACTTGGACTTCAACTTGCCTTAGAAGATCTTCAGCCTAGCATTAAACAACCATACCTTCTGTCCAGGAACAAAGGTCTTTCGTCTGATATATCTATCATGCCAACGCTTCACCTTGTCCTTGTACACCAAACTGTTGTCATATGTGTGGTTTCTGACATCCACAAGCTCATTCAGATCCATTTCTCTCTACTTCTGCCCAAGGTTTGTGTTCCAGTTGACCTTCTTGATTGCCCACTCTGATTTATGCACTAGTTCTGCGGGCAAATGGCACGGCTTTTCGAATACCATTCGGAATGGGGAGGTTCCTAACGGTGTCTTGTAAGCTGTCCTATACGCCCATAGGACCTGATCCAAAATCTGAGACTAGTCCTTCCTGTCTGGGCGGACAAGCTTTTGAAATATAGTCTTCACCTCCTGATTCGACACCTCAGTCATATCATTGGTCTGTGGATGGTAAGGACTCGCGACACAGTGTTCGATGCCGTAGTCCTTCAGGAGTTTCTTAACCTCCTGATTTACAAAGTGGCTACCCCCGTCTGATATCATCATTTTGGGGATCCCGAACCTAGAGATTATGTGTTCTCTAATGAATTTATAGACAGTCCTGTTGTCTGCGGCTCGGGTCGGGATAGCCTCCACCCACCTGGATAGATAATCTACTGCAAGAAGGATGTACTCGAATCCGTGGCTAACAAGGAATGGGCCCATGAAATCGATGCCCCAGGCGTCAAAGACATCACAAATGATGACAGGCTACATAAGCATCTCATCCTTGGAACCAACGGTTCCTCCCATTCTCTGATATACTGAGCACGACTTCGCAAAGGTGTTGGCATCGCAAAACAGAGTCGACCAGTAAAAGCCACACTGAAGTACCTTCCATGCGGTCCTCTTCCCAAAGTGGTGTCCTCCTGCCTCCAAGCTGTGGCATAAAGAAAGGACACTTTGGTATTCCTCCTGAGGAATACACCGTCTCCAGACACAATCCGGTCCTTCGAAGAAAAGGATCGGATCCTCCCAATGGTAGTGTCTAGCATCTGACTTCGGTCGGTCAATGTGGCTTTTGGGCCAATCTTCGAGAACTTTCTTGGAGACAAGATAGTTCTCGATGTTGGCATACCATGGAAGTGAATCGACAACAAAATCAACTCATCAGGGAAGGAGTCTCAAATAGGTGAATCCTCGGAAGTATTGATATCTTCGAGACGAGAGAGATGATCGGCTACTACGTTCTTCTTTCCAGATTTATCACGAATATCCAAATCAAACTCCTGGATAAGTAAAATCCACCGAAGAAGACGTGCCTTCACGTCCTTCTTCTCCATCAAGTATCGTAGCGCCGTGTGGTCAGTGAACACGATTACCTTGGATCCAATTAAATGAGATCGGAACTTGTCCAAGGCAAATACTACTGCAAGCATCTCCTTTTCCGTAACTGTATAGTTACGCTGAGCGGTATCAAGCACTTTGCTTGCGTAGTGGATTGCAAACGGGACGCCATCCCTTCTTTGTCCTAACACAGCCCCAACAGCCAAGTCTGAGGCATCTGTCATGATCTCAAAAGGTAGAGACCAATCTGAGGCTTGTAGGATAGGTGCGTCCATGATCATTCCTTGTAATAGCTTAAAGGCCTTGAGACATTTGTGATCAACAACAAACTCCATGTCATTGCCTAAAAGCTCAATTAGCGGTCGAGCAATCTTAGAAAAATCCTTGATGAATCCATAATAAAATCTGACATGTCCGAGGAACGACCGCAACTGCTTAATGTTGGTTGGTGGCTGGAGTCGTCTGATCACATCCACCTTGGCAGGATCAACCTCCATTCCTCTCTTGGAGATGACATGCCCCCAAAACAATGCCCTCCGTCACCATAAAGTGACTTTTCTCCCAGGAGAGTACCAGATTGACCTCTCAACATTGTTTGAGGACTCGGTCCAGATTCGTAAGACAGGAATCAAAGGAATCGTCATGGACCGAGAAGTCATCCATGAAGACTTCCAGGAATTCGCCGACCATTTCGGCGAATACAGCAATCGTGCACCTTTGAAAAGTACCTGGAGCATTGCATAACCCAAAGGGAATGCGCCTGAACGCATAGGTACCAAAGGGGCATGTGAATGTGGTCTTTTCCTGATCCTCCGGAGCTATGGCTACTTGATTGTAGCCCGAGAACCCATCCAAGAAACAGAAGAACTCTTTCCCCGCTAGTCTCTCTAGGATCTGATCAATGAATGACAGGGGAAAATGATCCTTCTTCGTCACGGCATTCAGGTGTCTGTAATCCACACAGACGCGCCACGACGTGGGCACTCGCGTCACGATCTCCTCTCCGTCCTCGTTGGTGGTCGTCTGAATTCCCGATTTTTTCGGGACTACATGGATCGGGGCCACCCATTTAGAGTCTGGGATGGGGTAAATGAAACCCACATTGCACCATTTCTCTATCTCCTTCTTTACTACCTCTCGTAAATTTGGATTCAAATGATGTTGGAATTCACGAGAGGGTTTGGCTCCATTCTCCAAGTAGATATGGTGCGAACACAGAGAGGGATTTATCCCGTGGAGATCGGAAATGCTCCAGCCTATCGCCTCGGTTTTTCTCCAGGATCTCTAGCAAGCGAGATTCCTGCTCCTCGGTCAATCACGAACTGATGATGACTGGAAATTTCTTGTCCTGACCCGCAAGGAAGACGTATTTCAGTGTTGTGTGTAAAGAATTGAGCTCAGGTATAGTGTGATTGTCTAGGAAATCTGGCTCAATCGAATCTGGTTCGGTGTTGGAAGTGGCTGGATCTTTATCTGTAATTGCTGCCACCAAGTTATTCGGCTCTGGAATCGGATCGTCAAAGGTCTCCATGCAGTCGGCAAAAGCCACGTCTGACTCGTCATCCTCATCTTCTGATTGTCCTAAAGAGGGAAGCACTGATAGGCCCAGCTGGGCCTCTAAGTCATTGAAGATGTAGGGAGATGCAAGTTCTGAGATGTACTAGTCTCTGAGGACCTCGCAAACTGACTCATGCACGGGATCATCTCCGGAGGAGAGGGACTCATTGGTGATGGCTGGGTTCTGTCTCCATGGCCCAACTGTGTCTACATGATCGCAGTCTGCTTCAGTTGAAGAGTACTCGGTGCTAGATTCGGAATCCGGTCTTTGCATCTCGTCTGCTTCATCTCGAGTTCCTCATCTCCGCCTGGAGTTTGGAACTGGATTTTCCCGATCTTATAATCAAACAAGGCCCCTGTTGTCCTGAGGAAGGGCCTGCGTAAGATGATCTGGGAGTCTCTCCAATTACGAGAGGTTTCCATATCTAGGACAGT
The DNA here is from genome assembly GCA_037367405.1 of Ottelia alismoides. Lineage (NCBI taxonomy): Eukaryota > Viridiplantae > Streptophyta > Magnoliopsida > Alismatales > Hydrocharitaceae > Ottelia > Ottelia alismoides. The sequence continues at coordinate 117,350 of JAZKJV010003529.1, forward strand.
GAAGTCCACCATGTATTCCTGCCCCTCGACTTTGATCACAACATTCCTCAATTCTCCTTGGGACCTCTTGGTTGATTTATCAGCAAATTGCAGGAGGGCTCTAGATTTCCTAAGAGGTCTGAGATTGAGCCGCTCATAGAGAGTTGTAGGCATTAAGTTAATTGAGGAACCATTGTCTCGGAGAGTGCATGCAAACGCGATGTCATCAACATGACTCACTACATAGTGTGCACCCATGTCTCTTCGTTTCCTTGGAAACGAGTTCTTTATTGCACAAGTCGTGGCTACTGATAGAACGTGTTTCTCAACATGGCTTTTGGCCTTCTTGCTAACCCTATTAGGTGTGCATCTCACCTTAAGGTACTTCTGAAATGCAGAAGTCACTTCCACGTACTTGTCAAAGGAGATTGTGACCTTGATGTATTTGTTGCAGAACTCTGCCATCTGAGGGTCATCTTTTTGTATTTTTTATTTTCTTCTTTCCACCCCTAAGGGCTCGGGGGAAAGGGATTATTGACTCTAACTCATGTTCTGAAACTGAAATGTTTTCATTGAAATCTGGAACTGAGTTCTGTACATGACTCGGACTCTTAAACAGACTCGGACTCTGACTCTGACTAAAAGGAAAATGCTGAGGCAAAACCGGTGATGTGTCTTCCGCGACTTCTTGATGGTCCTCCTCAGATGGAGGTGCGGGCTCTTCATCAGTTACGTCGGACTCTCTGCTGGTGCGAGTTTGCTTCTTCGAGGACCCAGAAGTCCTCTTCTTCTGCCGGTGGTGATGGTGGTGCTGCTCCTCTTCTTCCTCCAAGTCCTCCTCAGGTAGAGACTTGACGGCTCCTTCCTTCAGTGTCCGTGCCCGATCAGGTACGATCGCGGTCCTTCCGCTCCTGAGGGACATATGATTTACATTATCATACGAAAGGATCTCATGTTCAGATAAAGACTTATCTGAATAGTATACCTGATCACGAGGTCGGTTCTGGCCTTGAGTTAGGCTGTTCGGGTTGGCCTGAACTTGGACGGGAGTCGGGGTCTTTGGCGCCATTTGTTGATCCTGGGTACGAGAGACACGATTCAGATCGGTTCTCATATACAAATAGTCATTCTGGATTTGTTGGACCCTATCAGACAGGGTATGGATCGCCAAGGTGAGGGACTCCAATTCGGTAGGTTGGGCTTGCTGATGCTGACTTGCGGATGAGGTTCTGTACTGGCCTTGTTGGCCATGCTGATACTGCTGCTGCTGGTGGGACGGTGACGGGCCCTGCTGAAATGTGCGATGCTGCTGCTGGTGCTGTTGAGGCTGGTACCCTTGTTCGGACCTGTACTGAACAAAGCGCGATGCGGAGACGGAGCTGGTTCCTTGGTAAGCTAGGGCAGGTCGGTGAGGCTGACCGTTCCCCATCCCCGACTGTCTATCGACGGGGTCACGGTTGTACCACAACCCGTTGATCTCGAACACCTACGGAGGCTCCTCGTATCCGGTTTCCACTTGTGGGGGTGCATGATGGTCCTGCTGGGTGTAAGTCTGATCCCAGCCACTCTGAGGCCCCGGTGCCTGTTCTTGTACAAGATGGACTCGATGTACAGGTACAGGTGGTGCAGAAGGGGCAGGTGATCATCTTAGCTACCTTCTCAGTAAGTTCCTCTACTTGCTTTGGCAGACGTGAGAGAGACTCAAGGTCAGTAACCCTCTTGTGGATCTGCTCGACCATGGTTAACTTATCAGCAATCATCCCCATGCTGGGAATGAGGTACTCGGTCAGATCCGTTACAGTCCTCCAGGTTGTCTCGTTGGATAGGATTGAGGGAGACAACTGATGGGCCCTTGTGTCCTGCGACCTGCATGTTTCTGCCATCTGCTCTAGTATCTTCCATACTGCATTCTCATTTTTGTTCAGATATCTTCCTCCGCAGGCAGCACTGACTAATGATGAATCTACGTTTCATCATCTTTATTCTATTATTTTGTCCTTAAAAACCCTAGTAAATGCGCGTAAATAGGCGTAATTCATGCATTTTAGCATTCATGTATATGTATGTAAATATTGTATAAAATGCGGTTTTTAAAGCCAAAATTATAGAATAAAGAAAAGAAAAGAAAAAGAATAAAATATTGTAAATATTTTATGACCCGAAACCCCGAGACCTAGGCATCTTGATGAATAGGTCGACAAGGAATAAAGTAGGGGGAGATAAGGTCAGAATTGCAGATCAAATACCTATATGTATTAATTCATTCTTTATTCATTTTGGGACCTATTTTTGGTTCCACTTTTTATACATCAAATAAAGAAACTTTGTACATGAAAGTTATAGATAATTTAATAAAGAAAAATACAAAATTGATTTCAGAGAAAAATAATACACAGATAAAAAGTTATGGTCTGAATAAAAATCCAGAAGCCCAACTTCCCAGACCCGTGTCTCACAAATGAAAACTCCAAATGCAGCATACTCACCTTTAATTGTATATAGAAGGAAATAAGCTAATTAATGGTGGTGGTTTCGTATTTGGCGGAGCTACGGTTTGAAAGTTGACTTTTGGACCCTCATTGTACTTTGTACAGATTAAAATATTCAATTTATTATTTATTTATTATTTTTATAATTTTAGATTTTTATAATGTTGTAAATATTACTTATAATAATTGTGTATATTAAAATCAGAATAAAAACATCATTAAAACTCAAATAAAAAGACTTGTATATATTTGATACATAGGTATTATACATACACTTATACCTATATAAAATACACTTGTATTTTATTAAATATACAAAACATCTCATACAAATAAAATAAAAATAGATTTACATGTATAAAAGTATGTTATAATTTTGTAAAATCATAGATAAAAATAATAATATTAAAAATACCTAAATAAAAATAGAATAGTTAAATATATAGATATATATACTATAAAGGGCATAAATGCAAACTTGTAAAAATATACATCATAAAAATAATTAAAAATAAGAATAAAATACTACACAAAATTATAAACACTTTTTATTTAATAACCTAAATCTAATAAAATAATTTACTATTTTAAAACTATTTTTTAAGGTATTTTTGCAGGCTTTTTCCTGGTTGGTCCACGTGGACCAACCAGGGGGGTTGGAAAGTTGACCCGCGGTCGACTCTCTGACCCCAGCCTGCTGTGTGTCAGAACAAGTTTTGTCGCCTTTTCTCCCATTTTTCCAAGCCGTTCCTTTCACCAATAGGCTTAGGTTTCTTCACAACTTTTGATCCCCTATGATCCATGAATCACGCCTATGGGTTTTTTCGAGGATTGGACCGCCGATTCGCTCGGTCCACCTCGTTCTTTGGAGCCTCTCCACCATTGTTTCAAAAACCTCCAAACCCCTCCATTCAAATTTGAACCCTCTTTGGTCCCATTTTCTCTCCTTTTTCGCGTGGACTAAGGATCGAGCTGGTGACAGCAGCTCTCCTCACCCGTGGAGAGGTAGCGGAACGGTGCCAAGGGGAGTTCCAAGCCACCTCCGGCCGTCTAGCCGTCGAGGTCCATCTCGGGCATCTCTCGCCCTGGGGTTTGTTTTCTTTGCATGTTTCTTTGCGTATTTTCAGTCACAGTAGCCGTAGCTTCAAGTTTTCTACATCTTGCTCTCGCTTGAAAACCACCCAGTAAACATCCGCATATCTCTCACCGGAGCTCGCTCCGGCGAGCCACCACCTTCCGCGGACTCACCCACCGCACTTAACGAGCCGGCCGAGACGTGCTCTCGAGCCCATTTCATCTCGCAGGTACTTGTACATCCACGCCTAACCACCTGGGGGGAAGTACCTCGAGCTCGCCGGAGAAGAAGGACGCCGCCGCCCGCGTGCCGCAGCTGCCCAAGTTGCGCCTGTGCTGAACAGAACGAAGGGGAGGGAGGCAAGCTATAGTTGCCGTCCATCACCCCCCTCCCCTTTGATCAGGGCCGTCCGTGTTTGAGAGATTACCTCCGTCCGATCCTCTCTCATCAAAGAGCATCCACGCAGGCCACGTGGATAAGTGGTGACTTTTGCGTCCGCGCCCCCATGTTTTTGTGTAATATCCAGAAAAACTTTAAACTTTCATCTGCGCCGTAATTATTTTGTAAATTTATGAAAGGCCCCCTGCATTTTTGGTATTATTGCATATTGACCCCCCGCCAGGTCACGTGCGTCGGCGCACGTGACTTGGCGTTTTTGCGGTTAAACCCTCCGACCTTTTTGTAGTAGCGTTCAGTCCAGAACAATTTTTATTTTTTTTAAAACCTTTCGGCCATTTTGTATTTTAGCCCCTGCGTTTTGGGTGATTACTATTTACCCCTCCCCAGGCGCGTGCGTTGCACGCACGTGGGTGGGAGTTTTGTTACAAAGCCCCGTCGGGTTTGGTGTTTGCTATCCAGTCCATGAAGTATTCATTTGAGTATTAAATTGTGTGTAAACATTGCGATTAGGCCCCTGGAATTTTGGATATTTGCATATAAACCCCTTTCAGGCCTTTCACTTTTTGCTTGCTTGTGGTATTTATTTGAAGGCTCATTTCAACTCCAAAAATTCTAAAATTTTGGACTTAAGCTCCTGTGCACCTGTGCTTCCACGCCATTAATTTAGTTTTTGATTTACTTTATTTTTATATTTATTAAAAATCAAAAACATGCTTTTTGTGCACTGTCTAGCTTAGAAAATACCAAAAAAATATAAATACTCTCCAGAAAAATCCCAAAAAAATATATTTTGTTCCTCTTATTGTGTTTTAACTTCGGACCAAAAATCATTAAAAAATACAAAACCAAACTCTTAAAAATTGCAAAACTCTAAAAACCTTCATAAAAATTTATAAAATTCATAAAAAATCCAAAAATCGTGTTTTCTTTTCCTGAATTTTCTTTGTTTTATTATCCTTAAGTGAAAATTAATTTGGAGAAGTTTTGTTACTGTTTGCTATTTTATTTCTCCATTTTAAGTTTCAGCCTTGCATTTTTACCACTGTTTTCTTTATTTTGCTAATTAAAAATACCAAAAACATTCTAAAAATTACCTAAAAATCACAAAAATAGTAAAAAAGTATAAAAAGACCAAAAAGACTTTATTTTCATATTTTTGAGTATTTTTATCTATTTTTATAAATACTCTAGCTTGCTTTTATTACTTTGCTTTTATATTCCAATATTGAAAAAGAAAATAAAAAAATATAAAATATAAAATATAAAAATCAAAAAAATCAAAAATCAAAATACAAAATTACAAAATTAAAAATTAAATAAAAAAAACATAAAAATTAAAACCCACAAAAAAAAATAGCATTAATAGACACTTGATCACTTTCACACACATTTTTGTGCACTTGTGCCCCGTTCTACCTGTCTGCTCCCTGTGTTCGACCTCTACACATACTTGCACTATACACATCTTGTTGTAGAGTTATAATAAATTTTAACTCCGCACATTTACTTTCATTGCTTGATATATTTGTCGTGGGTTAATTGTTGTTTTAATCCGTATTTTCGAGCGGTCACCGCATCGACTGTTGACTCGCCTTGTGAGTCAATACAACCGCTTGACTTATTGGGTTAAACAAATGGCGACGTTGCCGGGGAACAACAGCGCGTAGTTCGGGTCTTGTTTGTGTTTGTGATTTATTGTCTATTTCACGGCTTTTATTTTTCGCTATTTTATTTTCTTTATTTTTGATATATCTGTTGAGCTGTCTAACCCCCTCTCTTGTTGACTTTGTGCGAGGAACCGCGGATCGAGGGAGGCGCTCCACCCTAGGCGCCTACGCACCCACGTGAAGCCGGCATCTACCAGCCGAGCACCGAGGAGACGGGGAGAGATTTTTGAAGACCGAGCTCCACCTTAGTCGTAGAATTTATTTCCCGCATTTATTTTTGTAATTTAAGTGAGAGAGCGACCTATATTTGTAATAATACAGGTACCCCGAACTTGGACTCTTGAGCCTAACTTCCAGGTGTCTGTTCACCTGAGGCTCACCGTGGCTTTTTACGGCTTTCTTCGCATTTTTTTATCTTGTTTTCCGATTTTCGATTTTATTTCTTTTGTGTGATTGAGCCCTTAGTTTTAGGATTGCTTGCGTAGCATTAGGTCCAAACACCTTAATCAACATTGCATGTACCTATAGTACGTTCTGGACCTAGTCAAATTTTAAACAGTTGATCATCACCTTCAATCCATCGCGCCGCGAGCTCTCCCCGCAAAGCGCTTTCTCCTACCCTCAATTTGTTGAGCAGAGGAGGGGTGAGCCTAGACCGGACTCTAGGGTTGAGAATTGACGGTCAACTTGTGGTTCTTCCCGCTAATAGCAATTTCAGAAACTTAGGGCGATTTCATCGGCTTTTGCATTTGCATATAGTTAGGTTTCAATTCTGCTGAGCATCTTTGCATGTAGAGTGCTGGAAGCAAGGTGAGCATTTACGCTTTAGCATTCATCATCGTTTTTGCCGCTTGCATTGCTTTTCCGACTCTCCCTCTGTTTTTGCCAACTTAGGTGCTCAAAGGAATTGAATCCCCGATAGGATCGTGCATTTTCATTAAAAATCCAAAAAAAGTGATAATCAATAAAATTGGGACTGCTAATATTACTTGACCCTAAAACCGATCAAAAAGGAAATCTTGTATTGGGGCGAGTAATCCCCTCATTGTCTTCGCTTTTATTTGCTCGCGCACACCTTAAGGATTAGTGTCCAAATCCCATCAAGCCCCCTAAGTGTGTGTGAAATTCTTTGACTTCTCACCTAACTCTAAAACAGACAAGATTAAAAGACCGCATTTTACGGTCTCTACCGAGTTGAGTAGGTGAATTGAGGGTTAGATTTATTTCATTTTTGTCTGTGATTGTTTGTGTCCTAGATCATCCCCGCGCATTTGCGTCTTCTTCTCCATTCTCTTGCCTTGACCGCCGTGCTCTCCCGATCATTTTCCTTTTGTTTTCGAGATGGCCAACTGGAGCGTATTTTATCCAGATTTTGCGGATCATTCGCTCACTCCAGCTGGTCCACCTCACTTTTTCCAGGAGGACTTCGCTCCTGATTTTTGTACATATCCGCCTCAGCCGCAGTTTCAGACCTCGGATTTCTATCCACACCCACTTCCACTTCCGTATTCTCACCCTTCACATCCACCCGAGGCCGAGCTGTTGGAGTCACCTTTCATGGAGCCCACCCTTGAGCACTTGACCCAAATGATGGATCATATGAGACAGAGGATTGACCACCTCACTAGTACTAATAAGAGCGACCATGAGATTCCACCATTTGATGATATGGGTTCACTCGAGGATTTCCATGAGAGCTTGCAATCGCCAAAAATACAAAAAAATGAGAAAATTTTAAAAATACAAAAAGAGATTGGGAGACACATGATCGAGCCAGACTGTGAGGAGAGGTACCACTTGCCAGATCCTTTGACCACACAACCTCTCACACCTTGTCCCACCTTTAACCCCGAGGATGCCGCTGTACAGACTGCTCTTGGCATACCTCGTGTATATGATGATTCCGACTCCCTCCCTTGTATGGAGGAAGTCCAAAAATTCAAAAAAATGCTATCTGAACCCGAAGTGGTGGCTACTATTCATGAGATCATCCGTGCCCCACTTCAGCAGGCCATGACCCATATGTCTGCTCCTCTTCCCAAAAAGAGAAAGCGGAGGAGCAGATCTGAGCGTCATATCTTGACCATGGCCACTGCCCACGCCATCACTCATCGTCCCATTCCCAAGAAGAAGAACACTGCCAGACCATTCATTAGCTGCACCATCTCTGAACACACATGTGATCACACTCTCCTAGACGGCGGTGCTTCGATTAGCATCATACCCTTCTCGTTGGTACAATCTCTTCACTTAGGGCCTCTCAAGAAAACTAGGATGATCGTACAGTTCGCTGATGGATCTATAAAGAGGCCGAAGGGTATCCTTGAAAACGCCGTCATATCGATTCAGGGCACGAGCCACAATGTTGATTTTGTCGTGTTGCCCATGGAGAACTCCACAGGGGAGCATTCTCCAATCATCCTGGGATGACCATTCCTCGCCTCTGCGAGAGTCGTTATTGACTACGGATTAGGAGAGATTCGCTTCCGTCCTGCTGACGAGGGCGAAGCAGTGATCACCGCACCCACTGCTGACCAGAGACCCGCACCTGATGTGACTTCACCTATCTTGGCTGACCCCGAGGACTATGATCTATATGAGGATATCAGAGAGACCTTCTTCATGACCGATGATGAGACCCGAGAATTCCCCTCTAAGGAGGAAAGCTCGGAAAGCATAGACCATGGTGTTTTCGCTTCCTGTGATTGGCGATGTGTTGATGACATCCGCGGGATCTACACGATTGACACCATTGAGCGGAGGGCAGATTTAGAGACTATACAGGACGGACATGCTCTGATTACTTCCACTGATGAGTCCGCTCCTGCCCATGTAGATACTGATGAGACTAAGGCCGAATTTGATTTAGTTGCTTTTCTTCAGAAATTCGGACCTTTTGATGAGAAAGATGATCCAGTTGAAATTATAGAGGACGAACAGAGTTCGACTACTTCCACCGATGAGTTCATGCCTTTTGGTTTTGACCTGGATGACTCCTCGCAGGACGACTCTGAGTACACTACTTCCGATGATGATGAGTTTGTCCCATTCCACTTTGATATCAGCGAGACTCCCAAGGCCGGACCAAGCCGTACTTCTTCCACTACCCAGTCTGTGCCTTCACACCCTAGGGCCACTGAGGATTTACACCCCGTCGACCCTGATCGGCTTCCGTCCATTGTGGACCCCGATATCGACCTACATCACACCAGATCCATCCCTCAATGGTCCCGCAAGAAGGTTCGCTTTCTACCTTCTTGACCCTGTGTACATCCATATCTGTTGTATATTCACTTTTGTGTACCTCTGTTCTCTCTACCGTATTGCTCGTCCACCCATTCTCGTGTCTGCCTTACTTAGGACGTACTTTGTCCTAAGTATAGGGGGGTGGACGATCCGAGTGCTCTTTCTTCGTTCCGTGTCATCACTCCTGTTGTTGCCTATACTTAGGGCTTCTTTTACCCTAAGTATAGGGGGAGTGACGTGTACATCCGCACGATCTTTTCATCCATCTTCTGCTTTCATTTTCTTCTTTTCTTCTTTTCTTCTTTTCCTTTTCTATCTTCTTTATCTATCAAAAAGGTGCCACCCTTGTAGACAGTTTTCCATACTTAGGATGTGCTTTGTCCTAAGTATAGGGGGGGTGTGCACCCTGAGTGATTCTATTCTTTTCGATCCTCTCCATTGTCTCCTCTTCTTGTCTATACTTAGGGATATCTTACCCTAAGTATAGGGGGAAACAATCTGAGTACGATCTGTTCATTCCCACCCTTGGCCCTCCCTGCTTTGTGTACAGTCTGCTATACTTAGGATTATTTGATCCTAAGTATAGGGGGGACGGTCAACTTCTCATTCATTGATTCATTTATTCATTTATTATTTGAGTTTTTCCTATACTTAGTACGAGTTATGTCTTCTCTTTTCTCTCTGATCTATGAGGACATAGCTCAAGCTAAGTATAGGGGGGTCGTATATACTATGTATATACTGTAGCCATAACTCGTACTTTCATATTTTCCTAATAAATATGGCTAAAAATTCTTTAAAATTCATTAAAAATTCTTTAATAAAAAGGTATTTTAGTCCTCAAATTCTTTTTGTAATTACTGATTAATAAATCAGGTGAAAATGTTTTTTTTGCAAAATGTTTGAAAAATAGTTTGAAAAACTTTGTGAACATCTATTGAAAACTATTTTGAAAATGTTTTGTTACATGTTTTCAACCTGTGTAAAAATGTGTGTTTTGCAAAATTTATTTTCTTTGTGTGAAATAAAATGTTTGAAAAATGATTTGCAAATGGTTTGAAAAATGGTTGCAAAAATGATTTGAAAAACCTATATATAATATTTTGAAAGCCTTTGCAAAATGTTTTCAAATGCGTGTAAAATGTTTGTAAAAACTATTTTGGACTATAGTTTTCAAAAATTGTTTGAAAAAGCTTGTGTCAAATAAGTTTGAGGAATATACACACCACACCAAAATCCACTATATATGTACATATGTATAAAATTGACCACTTACCCTGTAAATCCTGAAAATCCACTTCTTGTAAATATAAAGAAGCACTCCCGTGTACATATTTTAACCTATTTTTCAGCCAAAATCTTTTTGTTTTCAAAAAGCCCAAAAACATTTGCAAAATTAAAATCCAAAAACATTTGAAAAATCTTTTTGAAAAGGACAAAAAAATGCATATGCATCATCATCTTTTCAAAAATCCATAAAAAGTTCAAAATTTTGAAAATTGCATCACAAAAATATTTTCTGCATTGCATTGCATAGCATTAGCATTTTTCGGATTGAGTTGATAGTTGAACGAATCTAAGTAAAATCCGGAGATTGGAGCTTGATTGGACCTTAAAATCTACCTAACAACAGGAACCTTATAGGAATTGGGTTTGAGGTACTTCAGGTCTAGTTGACTTAATTCTTTGAGGATCACAAGACTTGGTTCAATGGATTCTTGATTGCCTAAGTAGAGTATTTCGGAGCACACGCACGACTCTTGTTGATAATGACCTAACTTGGACACCTGCACCTTTCACATGGCTCAACTCAGTTGGACTAGTGAGGGGATTGGATTTGCCGGTATGAGACGCACACAAGTGGAAACACTTGTCCTCCTCTAGGGAGGGAAGTGCACCCCAACCCGTCCAGTGATTAGGAAGTCTAAAGACAGGAGGCTGTGGGTTGCGATAAAGCTTCAAAAGAGGGATAGTCTACTGGCTCAAGAGGAAAAACTCCTTATGTAAATGCTGCTGTATATAGTATTTCAAAAAAAAGGAAAAAAAAAGTTCAGGCATGTACAAAAATAAAAAGCCTGCAAAGTATGTACATATGTTGTAAAGTCAATAAGCAAGCTTGAGTTCCAAAGTCATATCATGTGAGCCTGCAGCAGGATGACTTGACTACACTGGTCTTGCATCCAAGGATAGGTAGCTACACTGGCTACCGTCCATTCTTCTCTTCACCCCCTCCTCTTGAGCTGGTTGCCACTTGAACTTAGAAGGGAATACCCCGCTCCTCGAGGATGGAGTTATTGGATTGGGGAATCATTGGGTCGTCGTTTTGGAGAAGTCAGTTTCTTTGTCATTCTAGTTGGGGAGAGCCACCATCACTTACACTGTACAAGTCAGATTCATAGTCGTAAGAGTTTGCGTATGAGTTGAGATATTTCTGACCTGGCTATTGAGGAGACTTGGGCAGAGTTTTGGGATTCTCGGGGACTGTTGGATTTCAAATTCGGTTCTCAATAAGGTTCCGCCCGCACTAAAATTCCAAAGGTCCGACTTAAGCTCCAAACTTTGATTTTGTGAAGACAAGTTTGATAATTAAACTTAGTCCATCTTTCTTCTTTTTCTTTTCTTTATTTTTCTTTTTCTGCACTTATTGCATAAGTGTTTGCTAGGGACTAGCAAAGGCAAGTATAGGGGGATGATGAATCTACGTTTCATCATCTTTATTCTATTATTTTGGCCTTAAAAACCCTAGTAAATGCGCGTAAATAGGCGTAATTCATGCATTTTAGCATTCATGTATATGTATGTAAATATTGTATAAAATGCGGTTTTTAAAGCCAAAATTATAGAATAAAGAAAAGAAAAGAAAAACAATAAAATATTGTAAATATTTTATGACCCGAAACCCCGAGACCTAGGCATCTTGATGAATAGGTCGACAATGAATAAAGTAGGGGGAGATAAGGTCAGAATTGCAGATCAAATACCTATATGTATTAATTCATTCTTTATTCATTTTGGGACCTATTTTTGGTTCCACTTTTTATACATCAAATAAAGAAACTTTGTACATGAAAGTTGTAGATAATTTAATAAAGAAAAATACAAAATTGATTTCAGAGAAAAATAATACACAGATAAAAAGTTATGGTCTGAATAAAAATCCAGAAGCCCAACTTCCCAGACCCGTGTCTCACAAATGAAAACTCCAAATGCAGCATACTCACCTTTAATTGTATATAGAAGGAAATAAGCTAATTAATGGTGGTGGTTTCGCATTGGCGGAGCTACGGTTTGAAAGTTGACTTTTGGACCCTCATTGTACTTTGTACAGATTAAAATATTCAATTTATTATTTATTTATTATTTTTATAATTTTAGATTTTTATAATGTTGTAAATATTACTTATAATAATTGTGTATATTAAAATCAGAATAAAAACATCATTAAAACTCAAATAAAAAGACTTGTATATATTTGATACATAGGTATTATACATACACTTATACCTATATAAAATACACTTGTATTTTATTAAATATACAAAACATCTCATACAAATAAAATAAAAATAGATTTACATGTATAAAAGTATGTTATAATTTTATAAAATCATAGATAAAAATAATAATATTAAAAATACCTAAATAAAAATAGAATAGTTAAATATATAGATATATATACTATAAAGGGCATAAATGCAAACTTGTAAAAATATACATCATAAAAATAATTAAAAATAAGAATAAAACACTACACAAAATTATAAACACTTTTTATTTAATAACCTAAATCTAATAAAATAATTTACTATTTTAAAACTATTTTTTAAGGTATTTTTGCAGGCTTTTTCCTGGTTGGTCCACGTGGACCAACCAGGGGGGTTGGAAAGTTGACCCGCGGTCGACTCTCTGACCCCAGCCTGCTGTGTGTCAGAACAAGTTTTGTCGCCTTTTCTCCCATTTTTCCAAGCCGTTCCTTTCACCAATAGGCTTAGGTTTCTTCACAACTTTTGATCCCCTATGATCCATGAATCACGCCTATGGGTTTTTTCGAGGATTGGACCGCCGATTCGCTCAGTCCACCTCGTTCTTTGGAGCCTCTCCACCATTGTTTCAAAAACCTCCAAACCCCTCCATTCGAATTTGAACCCTCTTTGGTCCCATTTTCTCTCCTTTTTCGCGTGGACTAAGGATCGAGCTGGTGACAGCAGCTCTCCTCACCCGTGGAGAGGTAGCGGAACGGTGCCAAGGGGCGTTCCAAGCCACCTCCGGCCGTCTAGCCGTCGAGGTCCATCTCGGGCATCTCTCGCCCTGGGGTTTGTTTTTTTTGCATGTTTCTTTGCGTATTTTCAGTCACAGTAGCCGTAGCTTCAAGTTTTCTACATCTTGCTCTCGCTTGAAAACCACCCAGTAAACATCCGCATATCTCTCACTGGAGCTCGCTCCGGCGAGCCACCACCTTCCGCGGACTCACCCACCGCACTTAACGAGCCGGCCGAGACGTGCTCTCGAGCCCATTTCATCTCGCAGGTACTTGTACATCCACGCCTAACCACCTGGGGGGAAGTACCTCGAGCTCGCCGGAGGAGAAGGACGCCGCCGCCCGCGCGCTGCAGCTGCCCAAATCGCGCCTGTGCTGAACAGAACGAAGGGGAGGGAGGCAAGCTACAGTTGCCGTCCATCACCCCCCTCCCCTTTGATCAGGGTCGTCCGTGTTTGAGAGATTACCTCCGTCCGATCCTCTCTCATCAAAGAGCATCCACGCAGGCCACGTGGATAAGTGGTGACTTTTGCGTCCGCGCCCCCATGTTTTTGTGTAATATCCAGAAAAACTTTAAACTTTCATCTGCGCCGTAATTATTTTGTAAAATTTATGAAAGCCCCCCTGCATATTTGGTATTATTGCATATTGACCCCCCGCCAGGTCACGTGCGTCGGCGCACGTGACTTGGCATTTTTGCGGTTAAACCCTCCGACCTTTTTGTAGTAGCGTTCAGTCCAGAACAATTTTTATTTTTTTTTAAACCTTTCGGCCATTTTGTATTTTAGCCCCTGCGTTTTGGGTGATTACTATTTACCCCTCCCCAGGCGCGTGCGTTGCACGCGCGTGGGTGGGAGTTTTGTTACAAAGCCCCGTCGGGTTTGGTGTTTGCTATCCAGTCCATGAAGTATTCATTTGAGTATTAAATTGTGTGTAAACATTGCGATTAGCCCCCTGGAATTTTGGATATTTGCATATAAACCCCTGTCAGGCCTTTCACTTTTTGCTTGCTTGTGGTATTTATTTGAAGGCTCATTTCAACTCCAAAAATTCTAAAATTTTGGACTTAAGCTCCTGTACACCTGTGCTTCCACGCCATTAATTTAGTTTTTGATTTTATTTTATTTTTATATTTATTAAAAATCAAAAACATGCTTTTTGTGCACTGTCTAGCTTAGAAAATACCAAAAAATATAAAAACTCTCAAGAAAAATCCCAAAAAAATATATTTTGTTCCTCTTATTGTGTTTTAACTTCATACCAAAAATCATTAAAAAATACAAAACCAAACTCTTAAAAATTGCAAAACTCTAAAAACCTTTATAAAAATTTATAAAATTCATAAAAAAATCCAAAAATCGTGTTTTCTTTTCTTGAATTTTCTTTGTTTTATTATCCTTAAGTGAAAATTAATTTGGAGAAGTTTTGTTACTGTTTGCTATTTTATTTCTCCATTTTAAGTTTTAGCCTTGCATTTTTGCCACTGTTTTCTTTATTTTGCTAATTAAAAATACCAAAAACATTCTAAAAATTACCTAAAAATCACAAAAACAGTAAAAAAGTATAAAAAGACCAAAAAGACTTTATTTTCATATTTTTGAGTATTTTTATCTATTTTTATAAATACTCTAGCTTGCTTTTATTACTTTGCTTTTATATTCCAATATTGAAAAAGAAAATAAAAAAAATATAAAATATAAAATATAAAAATCAAAAAAATCAAAAATCAAAATACAAAATTACAAAATTAAAAATTAAATAAAAAAACATAAAAATTAAAACCCACAAAAAAAATAGCATTAATAGACACTTGATCACTTTCACACACATTTTTGTGCACTTGTGCCCCGTTCTACCTGTCTGCTCCCTGTGTTCGACCTCTACACATACTTGCACTATACACATCTTGTTGTAGAGTTATAATAAATTTTAACTCCGCACATTTACTTTCATTGCTTGATATATTTGTCGTGGGTTAATTGTTGTTTTAATCCGGATTTTCGAGCGGTCACCGCATCGACTGTTGACTCGCCTTGTGAGTCAATACGACCGCTTGACTTATTGGGTTAAACAACTAACCCCTGCATCTCCGGGGTCAAACCGCAGAACAAGGTATGGACTAAGATCGCCTTAGAAATGCCGTGGCAGGGACATTTCTGGATAAGGTCATTGAACCTATCCCAGGTGTCATGGAATGGTTCATTGGCTCCCTGGGAGAAACTAGCGATCTTTGTTCTCATTTGGTTAGTCCTACTAAGAGGGTAGAATTTCTTCAGAAATAAGTCCTTGAACTGCATCTAGGTTATACATATCACCCCTAGGTTCTTCAGCCAATGTGCTACCTTATCTCCTAAGGCAAATGGGGTGGCCTTCAGTCTAATGTAATCCTGCCCAACCCTAGGATGGCTAAGGTTGTTGCAAACTAGCTCGAAGTCTCTTAGGAAGGCATATGGTTCTTCATGGGCATTTCTGTTGAACTTCGATAGCATGCTAAGAAAGTGGGGCTTGAGCTCAAATGCTTCGGTGGGAACCGCTGGTGCCGACCAACTTTGTATCTCATTCTTTGCTGGGTTATAGGCATCAACTATTGGTCGGTCGATTCCTCCTGCCGCAATGATTTGTCCCATTCTAGCTGTGAGATCTACATTTTGTTGTTCGATTGTGGCGAGGCGGTTAAGAATCAGTCGTAATGGGTCCTCATCCGGTGGTGGCTGCTTAGGCAGCATCTTGTCCTCTAGTCCTGGGTATGCAACAAGGTCGGTGTCAGAGGACAAATCAAGGAAGGGATTCTTAACGAGGCGATGGTCTTCCTCGGTAAGCTCGGAGGAGAGAAAAGGGTTGGTTTGAGAGTAACCACCCTGTGTGTGAGGGAACCAGAACTCAAGAGGGTCATGAGTTCTGGGTGGTCCAAGGTGCGCTTGGGCCGATGAAGAGGAGTTTCGTGGGGGGCTCAAAGAGAGATTGTTGAATAAAGAGTCGATATCCCCCCAGTCACTCATCTTGATTTGACGAGAAGAATTGGGAGTTCTAAGTGAAGATAGGATTTGACTCCTACCTGAAGCAAACGATTCAATCCAAAACCCTGGATTCACACTCAACACAGTGAAGGATCCGAAACCGAGTCCAATTAATCTTGTTAATTTTAAGTGTGATTTTTCAAGCAAGATAGCAAGGATTACGCAGCTTAGAGGGAAGTCGGCTCGGAGCTGAATGCGTCTTCCCTGTTTAACATGTCGCCTAAGATACCGTCGGTCCTTCCTTTCTTCGCTCCTATCCCAAGTTGATGGATTCAAAGACCTGCCCATATCTACCTGCAAGCAGGCGGAGGCTGACAAGGCCGGAACTTCACCTTGGGGGTTACTGGCAACTTGTTGTGAAGTACCGCAATTTCGCCCCTATCTACCTGAGACAGGCGGAGGCTACTTGGTACTAGTCAGTGAACCTTAAAAATTCAACTTGTGATATTTACTAGGATTAGTCAGAACGTGATATGGAAGGCGGGGATTTGGGCTCTGTCTTAAGGTGTTCACACACACTCAAGTACCCTCCATCAGCCTGAAAACAAGGTCGGGGATTAGTCTCCCACAAAGAGATTTTCCAATTTTATTATTTTTTTGGTCAATAATGTTAGCAGTCTCGGTTTTAAGTTTAGTTCTCACTTGTTAGTCCAACCACACAGCACGCCTATCGTCCGGTCCCAATTTCCGTTTAATTTAAGTTTGAAAAATAGAGGGAGAAATCGAGAAAAGCCGGTGCACGGAAAATGATGATGTGTATGCTGAGTAGAGAATACTTACAGTGATCCCTTCGCTTTTTATGCAGGATGTAAAACAGAATTGAGAACTTTACACTACATGCATATGCAAGCGACAAAATCCGCTCCCAGATAAGAAGTTCTATTAGCGAGTGAAGCACAGGTTGATTTGACTAGATCTGCGGTCTAAGTGCGTCTTTTAAGTGGTTGTGTGGTCCTAACAATTACGAGCACAAGCAAACCCTAGATTGGCTCAAGAAGCCGCTAGTGCAAGCCTAATTTACCATTCAAACCACACAACACATGGGGACACGGTTCCACTATCTTTACACACGCGAGAACCCAAACGGGAACCGTTGGAAATGATGCGAAAAAAATAAAGAAAAATAAGGGTGCAAATTCTCTCAAATCACTCAAGAAATTAAGATGTCGATTCCTCGAAGCGTCTTCAACTCCTCGCGTTCCTCGCACAGAAAGAACTTGAGGTCAGAGAATGACAAAAAAATGCAAAAATTAAAAGACAGAAAATATTCACAAGAAAACCAGGGGTCAGACTACCCGGGGATAGAAAATCAAGCCCTCAGATATTACTGCAAATTAACCTAAGCCGTGCCTCCCCGGCAACGGCGCCATTTTGATAATGCGTCCCACTACCCTTGTTAATTCGAGCAAATTAATGTTCAAATTAATTGATATCGTTCGTTGCAGTCGGATAATGAGAGCTGATCAAAAACCACTTTCAATTATAATCAAATTAATTTCGAGAGGCAATTTTTTTTACTTGGTTGGAAGTCCAAGGTTGAACTCAGTGAGGCAGCTGTCTCCTTAGGTTGATTCGAAGCAAATTTCCAAGGTTTGATTTTTAGAGGAGATATTTTTGACCTTTTTCGTATATTTTATGCAAGACACGTGCAAGATCAGTCCAAATTACAAGTTAAATTAAAAATATAGTCAAATTAATTCCAAAAATTATGAAACTTGGCCAGATGATGAAATTAAGATACTATATTTTTTGTAATTTTTAGATGCACGGATAATGAAAAATGCAGACTGTAGTGAAAATGACTAAACCAATTTTAATAATTACCAAACGATGTTATTTCTCAGAAACAAAATTAATCCAAATAGGTCTTATTAAGAGCTATCCAAATCAACTTAAATTTCGTTAAAACACTTCATGGTTGATTAATTAAAAATCGATCAAGGTTTTCACTAAATGGTTTTTCTAAGACAAACTATACGTGCAAATGGTGTGATTTTCGGATATGTTGTAGCATAGACTCATATCTACCAATGACGATTTTGCAGAGATTTTTCGATAAGCGGATAATGCGCAATCAATTAATCAATCAAAATTGGGAAAATATTGCAATTTTCCGAAATTAAATTCCATAAATGTTCTGCAAATCAGAAAAATACAAATAAATGCTAAAATGGTAGAACAAGCGTTATGCTACACAATGCAATTTTCGGAATTAAAAATGGACAACAGAATGATGACAAAATAAACGTGCAAATGCAAGGGTATGAATGCAATACAGAAAAAGAAATATGAGCTCAAATGAAGAAGAGGGACTTACATGTAATTACTGAAAACTTGAAATTTTTTTCATAACTTGCAAAAGGTGTGAAGTGTCCCCTTTGCAAATTCCCTTTTCTTTATTCTCCGATAAAACTCCTATGTTTTACTTGGCTTGAACAGGGGAGGTTGAGCTTCCCGGTGGTCGATGGCGTGGAAGTGGGCGGTTGCACCTCGCGCGGTCGTGAGGCCGGTGTTGGCGGGATGCTGAAGTTGGGCCGCGAGCGAGGCATGCGGCCAAGGAGCGGCTGGAGGCTGGAGCTGGGGTCGGTGGAGGCGTGCCAAGCCGAGGGGCGACGCACGGGGCGCTCACGCGTGGCTGATGGAGTTGGTACACGACGTTCGCTGCTTGGAGGGCAGCTGGTTATGGGCGGACGAAGGGTGGCGCGCTCCAGGTGAGGGGTCCGCGCGGGGGTGCTGGGTGCTCAAGCTGAAGGGGGAAGAGGCGCGGCCTTGGAGGTGGTGGCGTGCGCGTGGGGAGCAGCGATGGACGGGGCACGCGTGGCGGAAAGGGCGCGGAGGTGCTGCTCGAGCTCGCAGTTGTGGCCGCGCTTGCTGGCTAGTGGCGTGGGAGGCGGCGGCCACAGGAGGTTCTGGAGATGAGCATTGCCGTAGGTGGCTGTGATGGAGTGGAGGAGATGCAGCCAGAGTGCACGCGCGTGAAGGAGAACGATGGCGATGGGAATGGCCGATACACGGCCAAGGGTCATCGAGGCAGAGATGATACCAGCAATGAAGAGAAGAGCTCGAGCGGGACTCGACCGTGGTAGAGGGAAGAAGAAGAGACGTTGGGGGAGGGCACAGGGGATTTCACAAAATTCCATGTTTCACATGCATTTATCTAGCGGGCCGTAAATGTTTGATTAATTGGTTGATGAAAGTTCATCAAAAAAATCAAGAAAAATCACCGTTACATTTGCAACGTGTGATTTATCTGTGAAAGTGCAAATGATTTGGTGATTCAGTGAGAGGAAGGGGATGAGTCGAGGAGAGAGAGAATGGGTGTGTAATGAGGAAGAAGAAGAAAGGGAGAAGAAGATTACCTGGAGGTGATGGAGGTGATGCCTATGGAGGGAGAAGCAAAGCTTCTCAGGTCATCGCTCGACGCGCGGCAAGCGGAGCTCGGCTGCGGCGGAGAGCAGCAGCAACAAGGACCGAATTCCCTAGATCTCGCCTCGAGTTCGGGTCGTCTTTGCACGACCAACGATCCTTCGACTGTCACTGGAAGGCCAAGGGTGCTAGGCCGGAGCTCGTTTGAATGGCGGATCGGGATGAAGGAAGGAGGAGAGGGAAATATAAAGAGGAGGAGGAGGTTGGAGAGGAGATGGAGAGAGTGGGAGAGATGGAAGATGGAGTGGGGGAGTTGAGGTTGGATTGGAGGTGTCAAAGAGGCTTCTCCCTTAAGTTAAGGGAGAGTGGGGGAGGAATGGGTAGAGAAGGGTGCGATGGTGCCACTTAACGTGCTCAGATGTGGTCATGTGGCATTTATTTAATTACTTGCAAAATCCATGGGGTTGACACGTGGTGGCTTTCGGAGCCACCACATGTCACTTTCAGAAAAATCCAAAGATAAATGCAAAGAAAAATCAAAAAGAAATAATAAAAGAGATTAGATCAAAAAAGTGATCAACACAAAAGTTGCTCGTCTCGACGAGATCTACAACTTTTGTGAAGGGCCGAAAATCAAATGAGATCATATGTACAAAATGTATTTTTGGGTGGTACGTTATAGATATAAAATACCGCATTTTATCTTTTATATTTTTTGTCATTTTTCAATAAGAGAAAAATCAAAATAAAAATAGAGAAAATATGAGAAGAATATTTACAACTTAATCTATTTTTTTTATTTTTAATAATTAGGAAAATGAAATGGTAAAATACAAGGGTAAAACGGTCATTTGTACAATATACAAAAGGGGCCCAAAACCCAAGTTTTGCATACAAGCTCCGATTTTAATGAAATTGGTCTTATTTCGAAGATCTCTGAATGTATATTACTTTAAAAGTGAGTAGACCTAAATCGGACACTGTATGAGAGAGATATGCGCATTTTAAGGCTCCTAGTTTCAAACTTGGATTGGGTTTTATTGGTCAATTTTACAAGTTAGTATTTTTTTGATATTTTTTCTTTATTAGTGTTAGTAATATATACACTATAGAGTTGGTTTTATTGGATTCAGAGTTAGTATAAAATATATACAAATAAGGTATTTTATCTAATATACAGGTGAATATTTACAGGTGAAATTGGCTTCTTATTTAATGCAAATATGAATGCTAAAATGCAGATATTATGCTTGCATGCATAAATGCTAATTATGCAAGATAAGGGGAAATATGATGTTATTTGCTCGGGAACAAAGCTCTATTTTCAACTTTTAGAGTAATGAATCACATATTCATCAGTGGTGTTGAGGTCTAAAGACAGGAGTTGTGAGTTGCAATAATACTTCAAAAGAGGGATAGTCTACTGGCTCAAGAGGAAAAAGTCTTTACATATATATGTTGCACCATGTAGATATGTTGTACATATGCACATCAAAAAAATGTGCAAAAGAAAGAAAAACTCCAAAAAAATGGTGGACCGGAGTGTATATAGCCAAATAAAGCAAATCTTATGTTACCCATTCTCATATCATAAAGCTTGCAGCAAGGAGACTTAGCTACACTGGTTGGGCTCCCAAGGATACATGGCTACATTGGTCATGGTCCATTCTCTTCTTTCCCCCTCTTCTTGAGCCGGTTGTACTTAAACTTAGAAGGGAAAACCCTGCTCCTCGAGGAAAGAGCTGCCAGACTAAGGCATTAGAGTTACCTTGTTGAGGGAGGCTATTACTTTGCTATTTCTGAGGTGGGGAGCTACTTATCACTTACATAGTACAAGAAAAGATTCATGGTCATTAGAGTTTGTGTATGTAGACTTGTTCTGATCTGGATTATTGAGGAGTCTTGATAATAGATTAGTGGAACTTACAGACTGTTGGGTCTTAAACCTAGGTCCAAATAAGGTTCCAGCAAACTAATAATCCAAAGGTCTGACTGAGCTCCATACTCCAATTTAATGAAGACAAGTTTAATAATCAACCTTGATTCTCCTTCTTTTTCTTTTCTTTCTCTTTTCACTTCTTTTTCAAATAAGTGTTTGCTAAGGGACTAGCAAAGGTAAAGTATAGGGGGGTGATGAATCCCTGGTAATCACTCTTTATTATTTTATTTTAGCTATTTATCTTGGCAAAGCATCATGTAAATAGATGTAAATACAATAAGTTAGCATTATGCATGCATTTGTTAATATTACATAATTAGCATGTATTTGTGCAAAAATAAAAGAATAAAGGAAAAGAAAAAGGAATGAGGTATTTAGAATAAATACAGAGTGACCCGAACCCTAAGAAAAGACCAAGCATTGGCCTGATCGCTAAATAAAACAAGTAGAGAGAGAGAGATAGAGTCTACTCTATATTGTACATATTATTTTGTGTAAATAAATAATTATTTTTGGAAAAATAAAAATAAGAAAATTCTTTTTACCTCCTTATAAATAATCCTAAAAATAAAACAAAACTAGAAAAATAAAATAAAAATAAAAAATAAAATCCTCTCTCCATGGTACATAATACGTGTATATATGCTTTATTCTTTATTTATTATATACCTGTAAATAAATAATAAAAATATAATAAAAATTATTTTGTACTCCAAAAAT
The DNA here is from genome assembly GCA_037367405.1 of Ottelia alismoides. NCBI lineage: Eukaryota > Viridiplantae > Streptophyta > Magnoliopsida > Alismatales > Hydrocharitaceae > Ottelia > Ottelia alismoides. Next base: position 139,505 of record JAZKJV010003529.1, read on the forward strand.
TATGTTGTAAATAAATAAAATAGAAAATTGGTATATTTGTGTAAAAATAACAAAATAAAATAGGTGTACAAAATACATAAGTATATTATACATGTATATAATACATTATGCTGTATATAGATTAATTTATGTTTTAAAAAAATAATAAAAATCACGGAAAATAGTCTGAAAAATAACAAACATTTTTTATTTTGTAGACTTTTAATTAAAAATCATTTATTATTTTTTAATGAATTTATAAGCATTTTGTAAATTCTGATTTTATGATTGATCGGCTGGATTGTTGACCGTGGGTCAAAGATGCCTTCTTCCCGGGTCAGACCCGGATCCTCTCCGGAGCTTCTTCTCCGGATTTTCCAGCCCGACTCCCCTTGCCTTTTGCCTCGAGATTTGGATCTGATAACCCTCGTACCTCCAACATCCTCACGGGTCCATTACCCGATCTGATTCTCTCTAGTGTTCGGCGCTTCACTCCGATCTTTCCATACCCTCAGCTCGCCTATAATTTTATTCTCTTCCACCTCCATAGACAGGTAGCTCATGCCTCGCTCTCATTTCAAACCCTAGCCACCTCCAGCTGAGTGACAGCTGCTCCGAGCATCGCTCGAAGCTCGATTTGGTGCAGTAGAGCCGACGCTCACCCTTCATGGTCGGAGTTCCACCGCGAGCAGCCTCCCCCGCCTTCCGCATCAAGATTGAGGCCATCACCCCGACGGTCATCTTTGAATGGAGCTCAGGAGCACTCCCATATCTTCAGGTACCCTTTGTATTCTTCGCAATTTCATGTTCTATCCGATCCTTTCGCTCATCGTCGTCGTGTGTTCATCTGCTCCGACCTGCTGGTCAGAGATCCATTTTCCACATCCACCCGTTCAGATCGATCTACAGCCTCGCCCTCCATCTTGCTCCGCAACCTGATCATCCTTAGCCTCGATCTTCAGGTCGAGATTAGGGCCTAGATCTCCCCTACCACCTTCTTTGGAGATCGAACGTCGCCCCCTTTGCTTCGTTAGTCTTTAGCTCAAATAACATGGACCGGAGCGTAGCCCTGAGTCTTGGCTTTGCATTGCAAGTACCCTTATGTCCTGAGGAGCCCTGCTGATCTTCCAGTCAATCGGCGGAGTTGCTCCAGCTGAAGCTCCACCATCCAATCCATCTGACCGTCCTCGAGACGCACTACACTACTCGACGCAGAGTGCCTCCCCAGAGGCTCTCGACTTGTTGGAGGCTTGATCAGCCCTGAGGATCCGGGCCATTCCTTACTCGAAGTTTGCCAGCCCCCAGTTCATACACCATCCTCTTTCACCATTGGATGAGGAGCGGAGTGCCAGTTTGCATCAGACCCATCCGTTGCTGCAGCTTTTGAGCCGTTGATTTGACACCTCCTGACACATCTGCGCCACACGTAGGCGACATTCCCTGAACGTCAGATCTGCCATCGCAGAGGATTAGAGCCGCACGTCCACGCCCCCACCTGCGGCCTCCACGTGTCCCACACGCACCCCTCACGTATCTCGAGGGTATATTGCATTTTTCCCCTGCACTTTTCATCATTTATGTTTTAGTTTGTTAAATAAAGTTGTAGTTTGAACTACTCGTACTTTAGTCCCTAAGGTTTTTGGTATTTGCATTTTAGTCCTTGTTTGAAAACACGTGCATGATCACGTGCACTGTGGTGTTTTTGCACAGTTTATCCTATAGTTTCTGTTGGTTCATATTTGAATGTTCTGGAATTGCACTATGCCCTGTACGTGGATTAATTGACATGTGCATGTTTTCATGGGAATTTTACACTATTACACCTGGACTTTTTGTGCGTGTTATGATTTAGTCCTGAAACTTAGACTGTTTGCATTTAGGTCCCTACGACCTGTGTTTTTTGTTTTTGGTCAAATATATATCAAATCTACTCCAAAAAATCTCAAAAAGTACCAGTAGTGTGTGCTACTGTGTAATATTTTTGATAACTTTTGTGATGCAATTTTATTTTATTTGATATTTTTAAAAATCAAAAACCCATAAAAAGTGTCTGTCTGTTTTAGAAAATACATAAAAATGGAAAAATAGCCCTAAAAATTCTATAAAAATTCGTGTGTGCTTGTTTTGGCTTGTTCTAATTTCAGTACATTTTTGTGTTTTTTATCTTTTATAAAACTCCTAAAAATTGCAAAAGACTTAAAATCTTAGAAAAAACATTAAAAATTCCACAAAAATAAAAAAATAGGTTTTCAATTTCTGTAGTTAGCCTTTTTTATCTATTTTGACATAAAATTACAACCAAGATATTTGGGGCACTTTAGATATTTTAAAGTTACCTTTTCATCCAGGTTGTACACTGTCTTGATATTTTATCTTTCTTTCATTTTTAGAAAATTATATAACAATTTGAAAAATCCCATAAATTCACCAAAAATATTTACATATTTTAAAAATATAAAAAAATATTTTTAATTTTTTAGAATTTTTTGTCCTAATAAAAATTGTTGAAGTGTGATTCCTTTTATCTTTTTATTCATTTTCTCATTAGAAAATCAAAAAAATGCAAATTAAAAAACAACAAAAATATTTCCCTTTTCTTTTCTGATTTCTCGACTACTTCGTAGGCTTAGCTCGTGCTCCGTGTGTTCAACCCTGGTCGCTATACCAGGTTAAATAAATAGCGAGACCTCTTCTTTCGTTTTTCGTGCTTGATTGTTTTTATTGGTGGTCTTATTTTTCTTGATTGATTGTGCCTTGCGATTCGGGTCGTAACGACCTTAGATATTACTTAACCTGAGTTGCATGGGGTCGTCATCATGAGGCTCATGCAGAATATAGGTGTATTGATACTGAATTAGTTAATATCATCTTGCGCAATCATGGATGGTCTCAGTCTATGAACAGCAGGGGGCATGGACATGTACCTATATGGTGAAGAGGTCATCGTAGATCTGTGCTTATTTTACAAAATGAATTTAAGCAGAAGTTGGTAGAGCTCCAACGAAAAATGGAGGTTGATAATGACAAGATAGTGATAGGACTTCATCAATAAATTGAGATTGATTATGAGGAGAAGATAATTGAATTTTTATAAGAAATGGAATATGAGATGGAATAAGTGAAGTTAGATACATAATGATAAGGAGGTGACATGACTTCCCTACAATTCCTTGTACCAAGAGCATCAAGCAGACGCATTGGATTGTGATTAATTCACATCACCTAGGAGAATCTCGGTACTAAAAAGTGAAACTGATTTGGGTCTTTGTGAAATATTGTTATGTCTTCAGCCTAAACTCGAGTCCTTATTGAGAAAAATTGACCCTGACAACTTGTTGGGCTCGGGCTAAATTGAATTCGTTGACAACTAATCAAAATGCTTAAGCTTAAACTGTCAAGGTGCCCCCCCCCCATGTAAAACGCTCTCACGCTTCGGGACTATGCTTGAGTGTTACGACCACTCTCGCTTATACTCCTTGTATCCTCATTGTGATATGGTCCACCACTTTATTCTCGTAACAATGGTGGATGATGCTCTAGTTAGCATCTTCCTCTATTTTTTTGGGCAATTCCTCCTCTCGGTAGCCCTCTGCACTATTAAAGAGAACATGCTATGGTATCACTTCTAATGTCTCAGCCATAAGTCTGAGCTGCTATCGGGGAAAATTGGCGCCAACTATTTCTTGAACTCGGCCCTAACTCGACTCATTGACAACTAATGCGTAGGCTAAAGTTGTCAACTATTAGTCTCTGAGTCTGATAACCCAGTCATCACATCAATGCATTATTTGAATACAGAGAATGACAGTTTAGTTCACAACAATCGGATCATCAAACAACATCAACAGATTTACAAACGAAAACATCTCATCTATGCAAGCAATCAATTTCTTAGGAAAATGGAATGAACATTATTTGGAAATGGTATATTAATTGCAACAACTCGACAAAGATACAACTCGATTGATCCACACTCCGTATATCGATGCATCATCAACAAGAACCAACAAGAACCCTAAAATCTTAAACCCTAGAGCTTATAAACCCTTGGACTTCATAGCTTATCTCTTGCACCACCTCGCCTTCCGACGAGGACAAGGGTATATCGTTCCGTGTCTTGCACCACTCCCTCCTCCACCACCACCACCTCCTCCAAGATAGTAACCTCCTCCTCTCGGGCTCCGATACGGAGGACCACGAGCCATGGTAGTAACCAGGAAGAGGACGAAGAAAAAGAGGAGGAGAGAGATGATTCTGGACCTCATGGAACTCGAAAGAACACACAGAGCATGTGATATTTTTTGAAGAACTTAAGATTGATGCAGTGTGGGACGTGGTGGTGGTGGTTATATATATGAAGTTAGTTTGTATATTATATTATATATTATATTTGAGGAGGTTCGACTTCTTTTGTTGTTTGAATACCAACGGCACCTCATGGTCAAAATCATAATGGGGATTAGTTGCACGATTCCTTTGTTTTGATATGAGTCCTTTGGTTTCATGTATCTCGATCTCGTCATTGTTTTTTTTATAATTCGAACAAAAAAGTCTAACGAGGGATTTGCTGGAAGCCTCAATTCAAATATAACCAAAACAGAAGGAAAAAAGAAACAAGAAGAAGATGATGAAGGATTTTATTTTGATAAAAGAACCTGCGTGTTGCCTGGTTAGGATTAGACCTGGCCAAAATGCGGGCCGGTCTATGGGTCGGGTCGAACAAGCCGAGGTTTAAAACCCTCTGTCCAAAGCTTCAGCTCATGGCCAATTTTGTTCTTTTTCCATTGAATTTTTTAATGGTATTTAATAAGTATAAATAATTTTATTAAGTGTTAAATGGGGTTGCCCCTTAGGGGAGCTAATTACTTAGCTCTACCTTTCCCAAAAAAATATTTTAAAAAAAAAATAGTTCCATAGAAATTCATTACTATATCCCTATATTATGTCATTCAAGTTTCGTGCGAAACAGAGACTCCTACGGCCTCTATCCCGACAATTATTGTTTAATGACCGGAGAATAATTGAAATCGATCATGTCTGGATGGAAGCTATAGCAGTCTCTATTTTACATGGAATTTGAATGATATGATATAGGGATATGTTTATGAAAATCCACGAAAGCATTTTAAAAATTACAAAAAATAAGGAATGGGGCGACAGGGGTTAAGTTAGCTCCTCCTAGGGGGCAGCCAAATTTTTCCCTTTCATTAATACTATTTATACTTTATATAAATAATATAAGTAATTTGCATGTAACTTGACATGTAAATTATTACATTCTATTTAAAATTAGTGTCACATATGAAAAACTTGAAGTGCATCATATTAATATATGTATTATTCAGCTTCTATTTATATATTTTTTTTATTTTTACTGGGATGGCCCATGCCTTAATACGCCTGGCTCAAGCCCAATCCATGAGTGGGTTGGACGAGCTGGGCGAGCATGCCCCAGCCCGTGATCAATAGGTTTTTGTCGAGGTCTTGTCAATCCACAAGGTGGATCAACTATTGTCGAAGCGGCCTCAAACAAAACACTAATTCGATCAACAATCAATCCACAATAAGAATTAAGCAGTGAAAAGTAAAATATGTGGAGTTAAAAATTATTACAACTCTACAGTGAAGTGTATCGTGCAAGTATAGGTAGAGTGTCGAACACAGGGAGCAATGTAAAAATGTGTGCTTCTAGTTGTCTATGTGTTTTTGTGGGGTTTTGATTTTATATATTTTCTAAATTTTTATTTTTATTTTTTTGTTGATTTTTAATTTTATATTTTTCATTTTCTTTTTATATATAATTTATTTTTAATTATTTTTCCTTTTTATAATATATAATATAGAATATCTAAGGCTATATATAGAATATAGACTAATGTAGATATAAATACTACTAAAAATAGATAAAATTAATAAAATTAACTAATTTTGGATTTTAAATATTTTTTACTATTTTTGTGATTTTTAAGTATTTTTGCTATTTTTTTGGATTTCTAAAGTCAAAAATATATAAATCAAGGATTAGATAAATAGGATGAATTAATTTGGAACTTAAAAATAACAAATAAGGTCCAAAATTTTCCAAATCAATTTTAATAGATAAATAATAATATAAAGAAAATTATAAAATAAAAAATGATGTTTTTGGATTTTTTTTGAGATTTTTTTTAGATTTTTATAATAGATTTAGGAACTTTTTAATTTTTATGAGTTTTCTTTTTTTTTCTATTTTTAGTGATTTTTGGTTTGAAGTTTCAAAATAATTAAATAAACAAAATATATTTTTTGGAGAGTTTTTCAAAATGTTTTATATTTTTTAGGTATTTTTAAAATTAAACAGGGCAAAACTATGCTCTTTTAGATTTTTATAAAATATTAAAGTACCAAAAATTGTGATGCAAAAATATAGCATGGGAGTACCCTTCAACAGACTCCTAATCCTAATTTTCGAGATTTTTCTGAGCACAAATGATACTTTTAATAAGTAAAACAAACACCCAAAAATTAATATCCTAGGAGGGGCGTAAATGCAAATAAAAATAAAGGTGAGAGCTACTTTGCAAATACACCCATATATTTTAACTGCCAATGAAAGTTTCTGGACTAATTAAACATACAAATATCTAGAGGGGCATGTCTATAAAATAGCATGCTTCACGTGGATGGCCACGTGAGTTGAGCAGGCAGAGGGCCAATATGCTATTACAACAAAACCTAAGGTCCTACTTGCAAATGTACCAAAACTTTTCAACTACAAAAATAAATTACAGGACTGAAAGATGGATACGACAAAAAATGGGGCGAAGTATGCAAATATACCAAAATAAGCAAACGATCCAACATCACTCCTTTCACTTGCCACGCATCAGCACGAGGACGTATGACGCCCCTGATTAGATCCCTGAAAGTAATCGGTTGGTGGGAGCTCGAGGAGATCGGATGTCAGCTGTTCGATCTGGGCGGAGGATCTTGATCCAACGGCGTGGAGCAGGTCTGCAAGAACACCTGAAGAACTCACTTTTGGTGAGCTTTGAATCGATGGCACATACTTCTCCGAGCACCTACAACTCAAACAAAGGTAGCTTCTCGTTCCTCTCAACATCATGCGGCTCTCAGCACTTTCAAAAATATTCGGCGACCATCGGTGGGTCCCTGGAGCTCAAAGTCTTCCTCGCAGGCCTAGGAGATCTTTCATGTTGCAAATAAGGCTCAAATGCCTCCTTCTCGACATGTAGATAGTTTAGAGAGCATGGCAGTGAATGTACAAGTTGGTTGATGCTTTTATTGTTGGGAAGTGACGGGGAAATGGCATGGGGCGGAGAAGTCTGGTGAAATGGTGGAGGATGGACCTCGAAGCTCGAATCTCGGCAGATTTGAGGGGTGCTAATGAGTCGATTTGGTGGAGAAATGAGAGGGATAGGTGGTAAGTAGGAAAAGAGTGGTCGAAACAGGAGAGAATAGTGGGACAAATGTGGTCGAAGCTCTAGAGCTTCGACGAGGGCTTATGTCCTTAGCTAGGCTAATCGAGTGATTAACACACAAAAATAAAAAGCATAAATTAAACCTAAGAGTAATGGCTATCTAAGATCTAAACAAACTCATCTCCACTGGCCAGAAGCCATGAGATTAGTACCTCAACGGCCAGGTTGCCGGAGATTGCTGGGAAGGGATCCTCCACGCTTCTTCCTCGCTACGAAGAGCAAGGCGAGACAGTTGTAACCTGCCTCCAACCAATGGAGCACTCCGATGGGTCAAAAGTGGGAGAAAACTGAAATGAGGAGTGAAAATGTGAATGGTGTATTATGTACATGCAACGATGGAGGGATGTTCGAGGTGAGATCGTGGGTGTTGGGGTGATAGATGGCCCTAGGAAATGTCTCGGCGAGGATCAAGGATATGCATAGATGAATCTTCATGAAGGGTCCAATCGGTCTCGAGCAATGCATCATACGATAAAAATCGATAAATGAGGGGGAAAATGATGTATTCTGACAGTCTAGGCCTGGGGTCAGAGTTGACCCTAGGTCAACGAGGGGCGTGGCCTGATTCGGCCACGTCACCTGCAAAAAGACAAAAGCAGTATAAAAATCTAAAATAAATTAAAATAAATTAGTAAATGATTTTATTAATTTTAATTCATAAAATAAAAATCTTTATTATTTTCTATAGTATTTTATTATGATTTTTATTTATTTTTTGAACTTATTAGTTACAAGTTTATTTTTAGGGTATTTACCTGTATTTAGGTGTTTTATTTTATTTTGTATTTTTTTTTATTTTATTTTATTAATTTATAAAATTATAACTTATTCTTATATACATAAATATATTTATATTATATTTTTTTGATGTATTTTGTACACTAAATAAATAAGGGTCTATATTGTATAGGTACAAGTATAGGTATTTCATCTATGTATTTGTATATATTTTTATTTTAATATTTTATTTATGGTTTTATCTATTATAAACATGCACATATACTATAAATAATATTTATAAAATTATAAAAAATATAACATTATAAAAATAATAAAGAATAAATAAAATGAATATTTTATTCGGGTATATTGTACAATAGGGGGCCCAAAACCTAATTTTCACATCTTGAATCCAAAAATATGAAACCACCTTCATTAAATGGCTTACTAAAGTTATACACAATAAAAGGTGATTTCGATATATTTTGAGTTTTTATTTAGGAGATATGGGTCTGGAAAGTTGGGGTTTTGGCTTTTTATTTAGAGTAGAATTTGTATAATGTATATTATTTTATGTGAAAATAATTTTATATTTTTCTATATATTATTAATCTACAACTTTCATGTACAAAGTTTCTTTGTATTAATGGTGAATAAACTGAAAAATAAAATAGGTCCTAAAATGAAGTAATGATGAATAAATGAATGGGATTTTTATTGTATTACTATCCCTTATCTCCCCTACTTTCTTCCTTGCTGATCCAGTCATCAAGATGTCACGGTCTCGGGGTTTAGGGTTATAAAATACCTTTGGCATTTTATTCTTTTTCTTTTCTTTATTCTATTAAAAACTGTATTTTATACATAATAAATACATGTGACATTTACACCCATAACCCTGAGTAATTTCGTAATTACCCCGGGAACCCTGATAATCACGAATTACACTCAGCACCTTGAATAAGTGCTCTGTTTTACACTTATAACCCTTTGTTAGTTTTGATCATTAACTCAACCAGAGTAATGAGTTAATCTAACCAATCTTAGATCTAACGGCTGATGCTAATCAAAATAAAAAAAAGGAAACCCGCCCCTACCTTCTTCGTCATGCCCGTCGCCTCTGCCCTCGACTCCTCCTCCCCAAGCTCCTAGGCCCATCCCTCCTCCGCCCCCTGCCTGCGGTCACGCCCTTCCTCCGCCCCTCCGCCCGCAGCCATCCCCTCCGCCCGCAACCTCGCCATTCCTCCTCCCCTCCAGCCCGCCACCCCCCTCCAGGCTCGTCGCCCCCTCCCTCCAGGCTAGCCGCCTCCCCTCCAGGGCCCGCCTCTTGCTCTAGGATGCCATCCCCCTCCAGGCCTGCCTCCCGCTCCAGGCATGCCGCCCGCTGCCCCCTCCCTCCAGGCTAGTCGCCTCTCCTGCCAACCACCTCCCTCCTCCACCCACACCTCCTCCCCCCTTCATCGCCACTTTCAGCCCCTGCCTCCAGCCCCTCCGGCGTTCTTCCTCCAGCCCTTACCTTCATGCTCCTACCCCTCTAGCCTTCGCAACCCTCGCCCTTTTGGCCTGTGACTGCGAGGGTGGGGTTGGTGGTGGCATCTCTCAACCGTCGACCGCAAGGAAGTGACCCTGCCAAGGTGGCACGTGTCCGGCTGCTGCAAAGAGGATAGCTGGTCGTGTGGTGTTCTTAGGGGTTCTACAGTGGAATGGCTCGAGTCACGGTTGCCCATGATGCGCGGTGGAAAATGGATGAAGGTGGGAGTGTCCGGTGGTTGGATTGAGAGCTCTCTGTTCAGATCTACAGTTGAGAACAACAACTGCAAGGGGGTTTGGTGTGTCAACGCCTACTGCAAGGGGGTTTTCAGCTCAATCTGAAGGTGGGGGAGCCTCGAGAAGTTTGAAGGCTCCATGTTGACTGCTACATGATGGGTGTGGAATCTGGAGAACACCGTCCATCCTCCTTGTTGTTGCGAAGAAGATGGGTGTGTGAGCATGCAGATCTTTGTTTCTTTTGCCTCTTCTTTGTTGTAGGTGGCACGAGCTAATGCTGAAAGGCTGTCACGGAGGCCGGTGCACGCAGGCTAGACGGTTCGTGGAATGGGGCCGTGTGGTGGGCTCCGGTGGAGGCTGATAGTCTTTGGCGGCTTGCTGACGCTCCTCTTCGACAATGACGGCATGATCATCATGGAATGAGGGAGATAACAAGAGGGCACGATTTGTAAATAAGATTGAGCACTATGACATTTTTATCTTTTTTCAATGGAAACCGTCAAGTATAACGGTTATCCAAACGGAAAATAACATAGGGTTATGTCATGTAAGAGTTAAGCATTATTCAGGGTTCTGGGTGCAATTACGAATTATCGAGGGTTCCTGGGGTAATTACGAAACTACTCAGGGTTATAGATGTAAATATCCCAATAAAGAATGAATGTTAATTTGTACAAAATAATGCTTATTACATGCATTAGCTAGGGTTTTTAAGGCCGAAAATGATAGAATAAATGTGATGAAATGGGTATTCATCAGCTCGTTGACCAGATCTAGCTAGGATAGATAGAGGCTCCTTTGGATAATCACGCTACATTAAAATCGCCTTATGGTGTTGTCATTATCTTTCGATATTAAAGATAAGACAGCAGTATTATTCATTGCAATTTTTTTCATGTAATTTGCAATAAATGTCTTATTTTTTTGCTGAAGTTTCATATAATAAAGATTAACCGTAGGCCTTTTCGTTAGAAATTTGTATTGAGTGTAGTTGATTTAGCAATGATTAGAAAAATTCAAATGATAATTATTGGTATATGATTTGTTGCTAACAATGTAGCAACCAGTATTATATTCGTTGTAATTTTAAAAAATCAAGAGACGAATAGTATGTTGGGAATGGAGGTTCTGTATAAACCGAATTGCGGGAAACATAAAGTGGATAATCATACATTTCATAGTATGTCAAACAAAGATAAGTACAACTACATCTAAATCTGACCACAGAAAAATCAACCACATATGTACGAAAACTTTTTAATGTGAAAAAATCTTGACGTGAGGGTTAAAAATATCACGGATGATCACAACTCAAAATCATGCAATATATTCAAATTAGTCAGGCTTACACGAAGCTGTCGATATGGTGCTACAAACTATAATGTTGCTAAACATTCAAGAACAAAGAGAGGAGAAGTATCACCTAGTCTATAATGTTGCTTCAAACTATAAAGAATCGCTCCCTCCAAACTTTTATATAGTATCTACAAACTCCCCCCCCCCCCCCCCCCCCCCGATTTCTTTCTGGTGTTATGAAAGCTTGTGAGAACTTGTGATTGCAAGAAACCCTTCCTCTCTATTCATAATCCATGCATGGAGAGTCTGTGTGCGTCCATCAAAACACTATGTACACCATTTTCCCACATACTCCCCTTCCCCTAATATTTTGTTAAACATCTTACTTCTCGACTAGGCCCTAGCATGTTGTACTCCAATTATCGACTAAGATCGGGGCCCTGTCTACTCTACTCTAGATTTAGCCTCCTTTGTGCACCAAAACCTTCTTTTGTAGAATGCATCTACCATCCCATGTCGACTGTCTTTGCAAGCCTCCACCTCTTCCCACCACATCTTTATTAGGGTTTGACCGGTGAAGATCGATGTGCATGCATCCATCTACCTTGTCGATCTAACTGGACACTAAGGGCCTGTTTGATTGCTGGGTTGGACTGGGTTGGGTTGGGCTGGGTTGGGGTGGGTGAATAGTAATCTGTGAGGAGGAAGTACCCTTGTGAATAGTAAACAGGGTTGGGCCAACACTGCCCAACCCTGCAACCAAACAGGCCCTAAGTTGGCTAGGAGAGGGGTGCCCCCTTGCTTAAGGGACGTTCGAGGGCAACATCCTCTTTCTTCAAATTTGCTTATGTCGGGGGTACACTAGTAGTTTCACATGTACCTCCTTGTAATTATAACCCTAACCCTTATTTCAATCTCTAAATAAGTCTTTGGGGCTACCATTCGTTGTACTTTATACATTCTAGAGAAGAGAGAATCTTGTAAAACAACTGAAGTAGGCACGTTATATAGCCACTATAAATCCTTATTTTGTGTGATTGTGTATGATTCTTTTTGACCAACTTTCTCTTGTATGTCAAGAATCCGATTCATACCCACAATCTCCACCTCTATAAGCCCTTTCTGTTTGCCTCCACCTCCTTCCCACCCAGCGTCTTCTCGCCACAGCCATCTCGCCATACTTTCATCTCGCCACCGCCATCTCGCCATACTTTCATTTCCTCTATCCTTTATAGGGTTGCTTTTTTTTGCCTTAGGTAGGGTTGTCTTTCCTCATCGTCTTCTAACATGATGTATTTTTTAGACGTGTACCACACGATGCATATATAGACCATATAGGTATAAAATATTTGAGGAGCATTCTATTAAAATATATATTTATGTTGATGGCTTGAACATGTCCTCATTTTAACCAATCCTTTTTGGCTTGCTCTAACTCGATGTGGAACTAACACTATGAAAAAATCAAACTTATATCAAAAAGATATACAAATGGAAGATGCACATTGGACACCACTTCCATGTAATTGCTCGATCTATAATTTCTTACATGTAATTGGACATGTCAAGGAATACAACAAAAACAATGTATAAGAGAAAAGAATTGTACTTTTGGACCCTCCCACGAGACTACTGATTATGCTCTTACAAAAAGAATAATATACATTATCACGCTGAGCTCCAAGGGGGGGCACGGGATATCCGTGCCTCTGGACCGAGCCCCAACCCCTCCTCCTCCGCTGCCTCCTGTAAAGTTTTTATATGTCTGATGACCGCAAGTTAATCCCATCGTAACGGATAGGAGGAGGAAGAGGGAGAGGAAGAAGATGATGACTCGAGATCTCGTTAAAAGAAAAAAATGATAAGATGTGAGAATTGAAGATCAACACGGTTTTGCGATGGCCGTCGTGTATTATGATGTCATAATTATGATACCATAATGTAGATGTTGGGTTATATTATACATGCAGATCAGGTCGATACAATTTTCGCATGTTGTTTTTGACCTCTTTTTGCCTACCTCTGTATTAATTAATATGTCAACGTTTATCTCTTCATTAGTTAAAATAATTAACCAGCACTATGAAGGTAATATAAACAGTGTGAACAAGTACAGCAGTCTCCCTATGAGATTCGGCGCAATCAACATGAGATTTTTTTAGCGATTGTTCAGTGGACTTGATCTATATCCTCTGCAGATAAATCATAATGATATAGAACAACATATAAACGGATGCTTTTGACCAAATTTTCCTTGAATTTATGCATCATCTGCAATACCGGAAATTTCCTGCGGTCGACTGCGAAATGAAATTTGATGACAGCTTTTTCCATGGATGATCACTGCAAGAAGAATCACTTGTGGCATTGATGATATTAACTGTCTCGGGGTTAATTTAGAGGATATTAACTGCCGAAGATGGATCGTCTGTTATAATACAGCAGGTGTTGTAACCGAGAAAACAGTCCGATGGGGATCGGATGATCCTCATAAGGGGCTGGGGATGGTCGACCCTCAATGAGGGTCGTCCGATCCCTATCGGACGGTTCCCTCGATTACAGCACATGTTGTATTACAGCAGACAATCCACTTTCATTAACTGCCTAGCACAGGTATCGATCTATGGGGTGCCATTCTATTGCAACTATTGTCGACTGAACCATTGTCTCTGTCGCATGTCAAGATCCTCCTATTCAAATAAATGTATGTGGCTCAAATAGCCAAAGAAAATCTCAAATGTATTGTTGTAAGTATGGTTTCATCATGTCTTTAGGGTGATCACTATGAATCCGTAGTTATTCGACATGACTTTGTGGGAGGCGTAGGAAACCACATTACATGAATGACACATCCCAAGTTATGATAAGATGCATCATTCAACACTATGAACCCTCCTTAGAAAGATATGCAAGTACATTGGCAGGAGTTAACTTTTCCATCTATGTCTAGAAACTCTCATCGCACTATGGCACTCATTCCCATCATTATAACTACGAGAAATTAATTGATTTACTAGAAGTGCCTTGAAAGAGAATTTTTTGGACCATTTCATCCTTGCGCAGGGGCCATGCTAATCATCTCTGTATCGTTCCAATTTTATCAGATCATCATCTCTCTTCCCTCTCCTCATCTCTCTTCCATCTCATCCTCTACTCTATCCCCATCTTCTGCCCTTGTGGAGAAGAGGAGACTTGGTCCTTTTGGAATAGCTCTTCCTCTTTCATCTTCGGTCACCGATGACCATCTCCCCCATCCCATTCTCTGGTTACTTATGTATATCTCTTGTCTTTTAATTTTTTTATGTACTAGTTTTGTTTTTGTTTTGATTTGCAATGAGTATGTATGTTCATTTGAAATGCAATGTAAGTCTTTGTTGAAATGGTTAAGAGAAGCAATATGTGATTTATTAATATATTGGATGAAGAAATAGTTTGTTAAAATGCCTAAGAATATGTATGTTCATTTGAAATGCAATGTAGATGTTTGTTGAAATGCCTAAGAGATGCAATATATGATTTATATAATACTTTTATTTTATTTATTGGATGAAGTACTAAATAGAATTATAATGTGATTTTTAATATATGATTTTGTTGTCATTGTGTGAATTAGAAATACAATTTGTATGTGTGTGTGTGTTGAAGAGTGTATGTATGTGTTAGGGTAATATACATTTTGAATATTCATGAGCTTAAATGCATAATATAATTTCATTTGTTAGGTAATCATTATTTTAACTATAAATAATTGTATATTGTGTATTTGTTAGATAGGCCCGGCATATATATTACATTTTAAGGTGTTGCACGAAATTGCACAAAACCTCATTCACATGTGTGCATCCTTCCAAACTAGATTAAGTGTAATCCTACATAATGGAAGGCGTGTGCAACACATTTTGGGGATTGATGCCCCCATCATTTGTTTTATTTTTTTATTTTTTACAACAGTCGGGGTCTTAGCTTACAAGCTAAGAAATACCCCTCACGGCACCATACGACTGATGAATCTCGTATTCATCATATTAAAATTCAATTATTAAACTCCTTGCTTAAATAATCCAATAAAATCATTGTTAATTCATCCATTTTATCTTGTACTATATTGTATATAAATTATATTTGATTAACCTACATTTATTGTAATTAATTACTTTGTTTTTAATCCTCATTAAAAACCCTTAAAAATTAGGATAATTAATTGTCTATAATCCCCCTAACCGATAAAAGATATTTAAAAATGCAAAAAATATCAAAGCTAAAAATAGGTGTTTTTAACCCTTTAAAAATACCCCCAAAATATACTTTTGTACAGATGACCTCTTGTGACATTTTGTCCAACATGAAACTTATAGATCTCATAGAGGTCTACAACTTTCATGTTTTGACTTTTCCTAATTTTACCTTTAGATATTTCTTTTAAATTTATCTTGTTTTTTACAATTTCTGCTTTTTCTGATTAGGCCACGTGGTGCCCTCTGGGGTGCCCAAGTGGCCGCTTCTCTCTTTGCCACTCGGCCTCTCCTGGGTCGTCTGATCCTCGCCGCCCGCCTCCATCGTCACCGCCCATTCCCGCTTCGCCCACACCATATGATCTAATCTCAGATAAGATCCCCACTACCCCCATCTGCTTTCTCCTCAGTCACTCGATCCTCTCTAATCCTACGGCTCCCCTCACTCCATGCCACCAAATCCACCTTCACCGTAGGATGAAACAATGCCTTCATCTCCACCGCACACACCCGCTCCATCTCCAATCGTTAGATCTGATGCGGATCAGATCCTAGCTGGCCGTTCATGCCTGCATCTCCTCCGTTAGATGCCTTCTCATCCTACATCGTCCCTTGCACCACGTCACCGCTTTTACATCCCTCTGTTGGATGAGATCCCCATATCTCATCCTAGACGTCCACCCGCGCCTCACTCTCTGTCACCCGATCAAATCAAGGTATTTGATCTCCACCCTTCAAACTGCGCCTTAATCATGGCCGTTAGATCGTAAGATCCAATGGCTAGGGCATCGTCCCATACCTCCAGCCCGGTCGTTACCCCTCGCACCCCCTCTGCCCCCTTCCTATTTTGTAAGGCTCCCCAGCCATGATCCTCCCCTTCTAACGGCTCCTCCCCATAGCCACAAGATCTACCTCCTTCGCGTAACCCCCAGGACCGCCCCCCTTCACTCCACCATCCGTTACCACCGTCGTCATTACACCCCTCGACCACATGTAACGTCTCCACCTCCTCCTATAAAATCACCTCCTACGACCCCCGAGACCCCCATCCACCAACCATGAGGCTGAGGCCCAACTTCCTCCGCCCTCCGGTGACAGCGGAGGATGGCTATCGACGCGACAACAATCCCTAGATCCCAGGTGCGAGCCATGGTGAATCGCCATGGATGCTCCGCCTCTCTGGCGGTGGCATGAGCTCCGAGGCCGGCTGACCTCGCTGGGCGATGACCCCGAGCTCCAACGGAGCTCACCCCAGGCCTCTTCCTCCACCGGATTCCCATATCCGACGAGGAACCCCTCTCCCTTTGTTTCCCTGTTTTTCTTCTATTTATCTCGTCGCCTGTCATCAGTTTCACCCTCACCTTACCACCTTCATACATCCTCCAACCATCGAACATCTTCTCCTATCCTCTCAGGCAACACCTTCCCTTCTCCACGACCCTGTCTACCTCTGCCAACTTCACTTCTGCTTCACCGGAGGTAGAGACCCTGGGTCCACTGCTCTAGGGTTGGGCATGGGCCGGGCTCGGGCTGGGTTCGCCTTGGCTAGGCCCAAGCCCATTTTAGAATATGGGCTAACCGGTCGGGCCTAGGCCCATTTTATTTTCAAAAATTAGGCCCAAGCCCAAACCCGGCCCAAACAAAATGGGTCGGGTTCGGGTCGGGCCGGCCCAATTTAACACCTATGTATACCAATATCATGTCTTCCATTCTTCTTGCATTTGTGTGGTTGTTTCTTATGCATGTGTGCATGTTTAAAACTATAAAGCATGCTAACTAATTTGTGATTTTAACATTAGTTCTATGTTGGAAATACAAATGCGGTAAAAATATGGCGACTTAAACCACCATTCAATTCACCATTACATATTCTATTGTAGATGCGGGCACTATGACCCAATACAGATTGGTTACTTACAGTTGTACATGTTGTAACACTTGAGGACACAGATTCCATTCTTGCATATTAATGTAACAATCTTGTATATTAATGTATTAATATCCTCAATCCACTAATGGATATGATTATTAATGTGTCTAAGCATTTATTCTACACTCGAATAAGGATATTAAAGTTAGACCATAGTATTTGGAATGAACATGAATATAATTGATATAATTATACCGTACTAGATATGAATATACTTGCTTTAGAATGGGTCGGGCTATCGGGCTAACGGGTTTGGGCCTTCTCAGGCCCAAACCTGGCCCGATAATCAATATGGGCTCATTTAGGGCCCACGTCCCGTCCATTAAATTTCGAGTTTGGGTTTGGGTCGGGTTATACAGGTCGGGTTTTGGGCCGGGTCGGGTCGGCCCAACCCAATGCCCAACACTACACTGCTCCCACCAGGGACCCTCATTCCACTCATTTCACCCACATCTGCATGCACACGCCTCGGCTACTTTTCTAACCTTTGCATATTCTCAATGGTCGGAGCTCGCAAGCCTACTCCGATCTCATGCTCCAACTCCGACGACCTCCCTCCGCCTTTCTCCTCCAGACGACGATGGAGCTCCGCCTTGTCCCCAGCAGCTTCGCCCGGACCTCAGCCATCCTCCTCAAACATCAGGCGGTACCTCGGGGCACGGAGGAGCCAGATGAAGCTCGTTGGATCCCCACCTACTCCCACAATCTACGACAAAAGAAGGAGATCCAGCTACCGTCCGATCCTCACGATCGGACGGCCCTTGTGATACCACGCGGCGCGGCCGAGTCTCACTCCTAGCCTCCAAGCCCGGGTCCACCGAGCCACAAACCAAGCGACCATGAAGTGCCACATGTCCCGAAGCTAGACCGTCTCCCGAGCCTATCTCATGACGGTCTGGGCAAATTACAGAAAAGACCCTAGACATTTTGGAATTTGCATTTTGGTCCCAAGCATGTGCCTGCGTGCTTGGGTATTTTACAGGGATGCCCTTGCAAGTTTCATAAATTACACTTATACCCTTGCACGCATTGGAGAATTTACAAAGGGGTCCAGTCGGTTTTGCTATATTGCAAATAGATCCCTCCAAGGACCTATTTGTAATCATTTATCCTTTATTTCCTTCATTTTTTACATTTATGCCCTTGCATTGTTTCCTTCATAACTTGAGCATCGTAGGTCCAAATTACATGATCTCAGTGCCATTTTGTTCCTTATTTCATCATCTATCTAATGGCATGTTTAATTTTCTCATCTGATACTAATTTAAATGTGATGCACTTTTAATGATTTATAGTGTCCCTTGCTCAAATGTCTGGTCATTGAATAGATGTTTGTTCGTAATTTTTATGCTCAAATTGACTCTGATTTCAAACCTTAGTGCTCGTAACTTGTAGAGAATTTTTGTAATTAACATTTCGCATGCATATCATTTGCGCTTATTCATACATTACGTTCATGCATCATTTTAATTGCATCTTAAAATCAATAAAAAATGCACGCATCATTTTATCTGCATTGTATTGTGTACATTTGCATGAAGACCTATAAATGAGAATTTATTCACACATACATTTAACTGACCTAAATTCGATAAATAGATTAAAGTAGCTCGTGTCCCTGTGTTCGACCTTGAAAGACTTGCCAAGTAAAAATATTCCACAATATTCAAAGATTGTGGTTTTTGACGAACCAAATTTACCTCCTAAACTACGATAATTATCGATTATTAAAGAGGCAAATTTCGTATTCATCAAATGGCGTCGTTGTCGAGGACACGGCTCACCTTTATTTATTTAACGAATTTTGAAATATTATATTTGAATATTTCTAATTTCTGCAGGTCTTATCTTCATGCATTATTTTTGCATCATTTCTATTAATTATTTCCCTTGTTATTTTTCTAACATTCTTCTTTTGTGGCAGGACCCATGAAGATCGAGGACGCTTGATCTCCATGGAGGCGTGGAGTTGGGAGCTCCCGCTGAGAATGCCATAGAAGAAAAGATGAAGAGTTCAAGGAAGACTGATCAACTCCTCGTGCATTTTCATATTGTAAAAAAAATTGTATCATGTGCATTTTTTACTAAATGATCTACCCCCACCCCACACACATATGCACATATACATCCATACCCCCCACCCACCACCACCACCGTCTCTGTATATTTCACATAATCACCCCCTTCTACATCTGAATCTGTAAGAATGCACACACCCCCTCTCATCTTCTTTATAATCTTTGTAAACCCCCCCCCCCCCATGTATACTCCGCATCAAAACCCCTCCTAAACCTAAACATCATCGGGCCCCCCAGCCTAATGTCCAGATCCCTTACTTAGGGTATTCTCAGCCAAAGTATAGGGGGAACTCAACTCATTATCCATCCCTCCATCTGTTTTCGTATACTTAGGTCATTTTTGACCTAAGTATAGGGGGACCCTCCTCCTCAGTTCCGCTATATCAACCTATATTTAACCGAGCCATGGCTTCATATCACTTGTGCTATGAGGACATTGCAAAAGTTAAGTATATGGGGGTATACCGTATATTACTGTATATATACTTTAGACATAGCTCGTATTTTTAAAAAATTTAAAATTTCTTTTTGAGCTTGGTTTAAGTTGATTTGTGAACTGAGTTTTGTAAAAATTCCTGTAAAAACTTTTTCTTAAAATTGAGGATTAACTTTTTGTAAAAATTATTTTTTTGTAAAATTAACCCTTTTCAAAAACTCTATAAAAATCTAAAAAATTAAAACTTTTTCCTTGGTAAAGACTCTGATTACAAGGCCTAAAAATGAGTAGCTACTCTCAGTGAGGGAACTTTGGTCTCCCTTAGCAGAGTAAGTGGTTTAGAGGACACTGTATATGGCTACGTCTTCAAGTAACACGGGTTCGTCTAATGGTCTATACTTACACCCATAGTGGCTAAGAGTGGACGCAACTATTCATATGAGCATGGGCCAGTCATTGTCTTTAAAAGAATTAATAAAAAAATTTACAAAAGATAAAAATCACAAAAAATCATTAACCAAGGTGTTGGTATATTCCTGACACATTCATATTCCCTCAAGGCTTAAGGATTTTGAGGACATGATTTCTGTGATCTTGAGAGTCTGAGTTAACATGCCTTAGTCATTAGGGTTTTTAACTTAATGGTCCACACTTCCCTAGTTTGAAAGATTTGAGCTCTATATTGCACTCTTCATCTCTACCCTCTAAAGAATATGATCAGCACAACACAATCACAATTGCATGATTGATGAGATGAGTTGAGTTATCAGTTGAGGAACTAGGACTAGAGATTTGAGTCTAGAACCGATCTAATGATGCTCGAGGATGGGATAAAGCTAATGAAGGCTTCAAGAAACCTAAGTGTCAGCAGACCCCTAGCCAGTATGTGAACGAATTCATATGTTATCTCTTTGATATTTACCTATGTGCCAGGGTGAGATGAAACTTAATTTAATTGTTGATCAGTGTACGACAACTTTTGGTAAAAGCAGTGGAGCTAGCCAAAAAGAAAATAAAAGAAAAGAAATGTTCAAATAAAAGCTCTATCCCGAAAAAGTCAAATTACAAATGAGTTTCCCCCAATGGCGAGCGCTCCCAACCATTTTCAAAGTGTCCACTTGGACCAAGCGCTAATTAGGACCAAGGAGTCGTGCTAGCACCATAAAAGGCCTCTGCATCGTATAGTGATACAAGTCTGAGTGTCGAAGGTATCTTAGATACTCAAAAGAGAGACACTCTGGTGTACACCTAGAAAAACAAGTGCAGACCACTCTGAATTCTCTTGACGCACACGTTGATCAACAAAAATAAAATACATATGTTGAGTAATAAGGCACTCGAGAGGCCCCTTGTGAAGGATATGGGATAATCCTCAAGCGCATCACGAAAGTGTGAGGATCGCATCGTATGCGATCGGGAACGACTAGTCAGACTAATTGTTTTATGCAGCGGAAATTAAAAATTTTTATGCGACGAAACCACATGATCCAAGAACACTTCTCGGATCGTTTCGTCTAAACCACAAACAAGTAATAGGATTACCTCTTGAAGCGTGGTTGCGATCGAGTCTCTAAACAAAGAGACCTCCTGTCTCAAGTCCGATCCGACGGAGGAGACGCTTGCGAGCATGTTGATGAAACACGTGCTTCTCGCAATCCATGTAGATGATCCTGTTGGACATGCGAGCCCACGGTGAGCCATTATGCAATAAATGTTATTGCAATTCACTCCTTAATCTGAAATGAAGAATACATAATTTGCATAATAGGTCCCTTAGTGCAATTAGGGTTATGTACCATGGCCATCTTAATAATCATACAGCTGTTGATTCAATTATTGAATCATAGAGGCTGGTGCTTAGATGAATATCTAATGAGTTAGATTGAGGACTCATCAAGCACCGTCAAATGATTATTAAGAGATGATCTCCAGCCTGAGTAGGAGATGGCAATCCTTTCTCAGTTAGGCTGATATCTGACCGACTTCTTGATACAGGTCCTCTGCATAGGAATAGAGATTCGGAGGTGTCAGATTAGTTAGGTCAAAGAGTTGACTTAACGAGATCGAGATAACCAAAGTCCTATATCATATGCTGTCATGATATAGGCACACATCCTCTGACCGGAGACAGATGTGTTACTATATGTCTGAGTATGTACATTTGGCAGACCAATAGGTTGATGGCCTAATCAAGGTCTATACACCGGCGCGCTGGTGTGCATATAAGGGCATATGAGTAATACGATCTCTCAAAGGGATCATACAGGTTCCCTACTGAACCGGAAGATATGAGCTCACTCATGAGATATTGGGAAGAATCAAATTCCGTGCGCACGGTCGTCTCGCTTTGGAAGCTTGACTGAATTTGTTGGTTTGATATATACTTTTGGAAAGTATATGATCAAGACCTAGGTATGATATATGCTTTTGGAAAGTATATGATCAATACCGACTCCCAATGATCGAATGAGAAACTTACTGATAAAACCCTGAAGTAGACAGTATAAAGTTGATCTAATACTTCGGGTTTAATCTGAGTCTTCCAGTATGCAGGATGTACAGGTATTGGGAATACCTGAGGGTGATGTGATCATAAACGATTGTATAACCATGACGCTTCCATTCCTAGGGAGTGATGAAACGGGTCTGGATTTTAGTGACTCCTCTCAGTAGAGAAGTAATCTGATCTTAGTCCAAATGTTGGACATTGATCTGAATGTGATTCAGATTCAATGAGAAGATTAGATTTACGGTCTTGATTTAATCAAGCATCTATGAGAGGCCCGAGATCTGGATTTGAGATGTGATCTCAATATCCATGTCACTATACGTGGAACAATACAATCGCCTTGTCCTTATCTCCAAGTATTCGCGGAGAAAGTGCATTATCCTTGAAAGGGTTCATGGATAATTCTATTGTTGATATATGTAACCGAGCATTGAGAAAATGGATAATTAAATGTGACTTAATTATCATGAATAATATGAATTTGATTCATATTATAAAGAGAGTTATCTTAGATAATTAAATGTGATTTAATTATCAAAGATGTGAATAATGTGAATGTGATTCATATTATTTGAACACATGAGATAAAGAGATCCAAGATGATTAAATATGATTTAATTATCAAGGATAAGAATAATGTGGATAGTAATATCCAATTATTCATAATATATTATAAATGTGATTTATAATGTATTAGAGAGAGTTAAATATAATTTATATTAGTAGATTAATTATTAATGTGTATTGGATACACATTGTTTAATTAATTGAAAATGTAAATTACATTTTATTTTGGGTTGTGAATTTGATAATTCAATGTCAAGATTACAATATTCCCAAAATTAATTGAGAATTATTTTGGTGAATTAAAATACCAACAAATTATTGTTGGAAATTGGATGGAGAGAAAATCAAGGAGATTGCCCTCCCCTTTTGGAAAGGAGGGGGCGGCACCAATTCCTTGAGGGAATTGGTGGCCGTCCCCCCCTCCAAAGAGGAAGGTGTATCTCCCTTATTTTCTCTCTCTCTATTTGTGTGGTTTAATTTGGTATTATATTTATTTGATTTATCAAATATATTTAATCAAAATTAAATCACAAGTTGTTGGCTTTTACCAACAACAATCTTGACCATTGGATTGTCATAAATCAATCTCATCCATTGATTTTATATGACACATGGATTGAGATCCATGGATCCCAAAATCCTATAAATAGAGAGGCATACCCATGCTCTCTCTTTGCACACACAACGCTTGAGAAGCATCTCTCTCTCTCTTTCTCTCTAGACGTCAGCCCTCTCTCTCCCTCTCATGGCCGTCCACCATGGATGCCATGGAGAGGTTCTCCATCGCCGCGGCATCGTCGTTATGCTGCACATTCTTCTGCTCGTGGATCTCCGTCTCCTTCGGTGTGCCTCGCTCGTGAAGAAGACGTCGGATCTCGTGTGTCGAGATTAGGAGATCCGCCGCTTGGATCATCAACATGGATTGCGTGAAGCACGCGGTTCATCCCCGCGCTCGCAAGCGTCTCCTCCGTCGGATCGGACTTGAGACAGGAGGTCTCTTCGTTTAGAGACTCGATCGCAACCACGCTTCAAGAGGTAATCCTATTACTTGTTTGTGGTTTAGACGAAACGATCCGAGAAGTGTTCTTGGATCATGTGGTTTCGTCGTAATAAAATTTTTTAAATTCCGCTGCCTCGAGCAACTAGTGCGACTAGTCGCTCCTCGTCGTATTCGATACAACGCTCACGCTTCCGTGATACGCTTGAGGATCTAAACATATCCTTCAAGTGGTATCAGAGCCTTAGGTCGATGGTTTCGAATATGATTCGCTAACCGAGGACGACTTGGGTTCGTTAAGGTCGCGAAAGTTTTCATCGCATTTGATTTTGCAGATCTGTTTAGTAAATAAATTCGACACTGTTTAAATTGTTTAAACACGAATTTTATACTTGGATTATTTCCCCATTAAATAAGGAAACCATAGGATCTGAGTTTTCGTAAATCGGATTTCGTATGCTCGAGATATGGTCGTTTTAATGAACATGTATGCATTGTTGCGGGAACTGTGAATTGAACGTGATTAAAATGTTAATTACTGTTTAGACTTGCCTCGAAATACATGAAACATCACTTAGGTTCTGTCCTAAATCAAATTAGCAAACTTTAGAAATTGACTTTGCTTAATTTTGATTTAATATGATTGAGATATGCCAATTTTAGTAAGTAGGGGTCACTGCTGAAATTGCTTTCCTAATCAAGAACCATGTGATTGTCAATTAATGAAATTAATTGTTAATTTCGAGAAATAATTATGAAAAATATTTATGAAATATTAGAGAATGATTATTTCCTTAATTGACTTGGCCCCAACCAATTAGTTTATTAGATTTGATCTAAACCATAATTGGAATTACAATCATCAAACCTCTTGCTTGAATAGGACTTGGGAATTTGCCTAGCAAATTTCCTTAAAATCAAAATTGTTTTGATTACTATATGGTATAATTTCGGTTGAAGAACCGATGATCATCTCAAGTACAAAATAATCAATTTGGCATTATCCTTTCCCGAGGCGGATATGGTGTCTAGTCGGGGATCGCTGGGTAAGCGGGTTGCAACGTATGTGGTCTGCCCCACTCCCGTCGGTACTGGCCATGACAGCGGGTAGGGCCGGGATAATGTCCGAGGGATTATGATGTATTTTTCTAATTATTAAAATATGAATTAATTCGTAATTTGAGAATAATACCATATATATATTCAAGCATAAAATTAAGTTTGATTGATTAAATTGGATTGATAATTAATTTAATATGATTAAGTTAATTATATCCAATTAAGAATACTCTAATATGATTAGAGTTGATAATTCCCTTGGAAGAATTAATTATATGAATGTGATTCATAGAAATTAATTTAATTTGAATAAGATATGGAGGATCACATAAGTGACATCCATGGTCTCCCGTCAAGGCGAAGAGTTTCGTCGCCAGATATTATATGTAGGAGACGCCTGTCCGAAGTGACAGCTCCTGCATATGATCCATTTGGATCGGGCCCGTCGCTTCTCGAAAGAGTAAGGACGTATGCGTAGTGACCCCAATATCGGGTCCTCATATTATTGGGGCGATATTAGATTGCGCATAGCGAGTTGTATTCCTATTGACGGCTGGTTCAATTAATGACGGGTCAACATCACCTTAGGGGTAGTGGGCCCGGGTATTAAAGACCGAATTGGGAGATGCAAGTTGGACTTGCAAGGCGGAATGTGTTCCCGCTTCTTTTTATCCGAGTTGTAGGTTCTCATATTATTGGGATGCAACAAAGATAAGGAAGGAGATCCCAGATTTTGCTTGAGATATAATGGTAAGTATATCTCTTACATTGAAAGTGATTAAGGGAATGAACTTTCATTGTTGACACGGCAAGACAACTTTGATATAAAATTCCTAATTCAAAGTAAAACATGTATATATATAAATATATACCCTTATGAAAATTACTTATTTCAGATAATCCTTCATTAAACCCACTCAATTCTATACTCAATAATAACCAGTAAAATATCATGGATTGGACCCTTGATCCAGATATTGTACTTGTGATTGGACACATAATGTATGTGGTTGCAATGTGCAAGTTTCCTCATAATAATGAGAAGTGATAATTAAATAAGACAATAGGACTAAAAACCTAGGGTTTGTATGTCTCTATAAGTCTTGATCTTATCGAATGTACTTTTGAAGTGACATGTCGATGATGATCGTAATTATCAAATAATCCTTATAAAATCAATAAAGATATTCTGGCATACATATGTGCTCTTGACATTTAATCATGAATGACATGGTTCTCTACATCATGTAGAATGGTAGCTCTATAACAGATGATGTATTCAAATTGTTTGAGTACCTACTTGAACCTATGTTTTAAGAGTTTAGATGGATGTAGATGATGAGTGTCATCATTCTACTGTCTATACTCTAGTCATTCATGAAGCTTCATAATATTCATATTATATGAATTGGGTGAAGCATGTATAAATGTTGAAATACTCTTACATTAAAATCTTTTGAATTTAACATAAGAGATCCTTAGTCTTGAGTAATGGTTGCTTGTAGATAAAGGGAGCACAGTGGAAGCATGGGTTGGACCCAAGTAAGAAATAGAGTCAAAAGTTTGACTGTATTTTTGTAACTTCCATATGACATTCAAAGAGTTGAATGAATGCCAATACTGCAATAAGTTGCTAGTATGACTATCAAATCTATCTAGAATCCTTAGAGAAGGAATCAGATAGTGCATCAGATTAATCTACATATAATCATTGATATTGACTTACTTATTTGATAAGATAAGGTCTAATAATTATATCTCAATTTTCTAATGACACTTGCAATTGGTTGCATATGTATTAGAAATTTGATCTTAAGGTTTATTGGTCATCCATGTTGAAAATGATGCAAGTGTTGCAACAATTTCCATGAGATCAATAGACTTCATATTTTCAGTGGGAGCCCTTAGTCTTAGAGAATGTCTCTATGACCTAGATATTGGAATACACTCATTGTTTATTTCTAATTGTTGGATATAAACATAAATTCTGTAATAAATCTATTATAAAGAGTTATGATGGAGATATTTCAGATAGTAATCTAAAATCTAGTGGACTCTATTAAATTAGAAAATTAATGAATGGTTCATTAAGTTTTTTTTTAATACTGAGAATTAAAAAGATCAATAGGAGGATAAAGATCATTTGATAATGATCTGACATCAAATTTTGAACATATGTCTGTTGATGAGATCAATGGACTAGTAAGATATGAAACTTTAGATTGTCTAAAGCATCAAATCTCACATACTTGTGAATATTGTATTCAAAGTAAAAATGCCCAATACATCCTTCCTTGGGAAAGGTGTAAGGTGTCAAGGTATTAAGGATCTCATACATATTGATGTATGCAGATCATCTATATCATAGTAAACATTATGGATATATGTTATCCGTTAATGATTATGTATGATATGAGATTTCTTCTCTTCACCTAAGAAACCTTTGAAATGTTCAAAGATTTCGCAATTTTGGTTTAGAACCAAAGTTTGAAGGAAGATGAAATGAATTTGATCTAACCAAGGTAGCCTGTACCTATTAGATGAATTCAAGGAATACCTTATGGAGATGTGAATATCATTCCTATCTCAATCCTCCTGATGAACCTTAACTCAATAGAGTTGTAGGGAGATACAATTGATCATGTGTGACATGATTTGATCATTGATTAATCATAGCATAATTATCTCTTAGTTTCCAGCTATATATATGTGGTAGAGACTCACTATATATCCTTAATAAGGTTCCATGTGATTAAGCTGGAATCTGGCACTAGAGAGTGCTACTTCATTAGGAAAATAAAGGATGGTATTGGATACCTACTTTATGACCTTGAGATTCTTAAAAGATCTAATCTTTGAGAATATGATTCTTATAGGATGACTCTCTTGAGAATCAAGATGAAAATGAAGTAAAGGAACTCATTTAATCTTGAAAAGATAATGAAGCTCCTGAAATCGGAAACTAAAATAGATAATTAAAGATGAAACATTATTACCTCTTCAAATAAGTTTGAGGATGAATTCCATATGTCAGTTAAATCTGAAAATGATCGAAGCTCCTGAGGATCATGACATGGAAAGATGGATGTTAACAATAAAAGTCTAATGTAGACTTCATATACAAGTGTTTGTATATGGACCCTCGAGGATCCACCTATATGGGTCAGACCCATTAAGATGTAAATGGATCTTCAAGAGAAAGAGGGAACCTGATGAGAAGGTAGAGACCTTCAAAGCACGATTCGTAGTCATGAGCTACACACTGAAGAGAAGACATCGCTCGCGATGAGACTTGCTCTCCAGTGACCTTGCTTTAATCCATCAGAATATTGCTAACTGTAGCTACACAACTTGACTATGACTTCTTCATGATGTGAGTCAAGATTGCTTTCCTCTATGAATACCTCTCTAAGGATATTCATATGAAGTAGCCCCAGGCTTCATGGTTGAGGAAAGCAAGGTGTGTAAGCTAAAGAACTCCATCTTTGGACTCAAATAAGCTTCTTGTAGTTGGAACATAAGATTTGATGAAATTATAAATGTTGTGATTTCAGATAAAATCTTGATGAACCATGTGAAGCTTAGTGGGAGTGCCATTGTGTTCATCGTGCTAAATGTAGATATTATTCTAATCATTTAGAATGATATAAGAATAATAATAAGTGTTTTATAATTTGGTTGTTCCATACCTTGAGATACAATTTCAAGGATACCTCTTAGATCTTAATTCTGAAGTCGTTCAGAAGCAAAGAGAAGAGGGTATTGGGACTGTCGCATTAGTAGTACACCTTGGAATTATTCCATTTTCTGGAAAATTCCAAGAAAAGCTTCCTTCCCTTAAGATGTGGTAGTGACCTGTCTAGAGGGATAGCACCTCAAAGAGTTGAGGAAGTGAATGCTAGAATTGCTTGCACTTGTGCATCAGTTATGAGAAGCTGAATGTGTGCTAGATGTGTACAAGAACCAGATGTCTACCATGCAGTGGGAGTAGTAAACTGTTACTAATCCTACTATGAAGATAAAACACTTGATTGCAGTAATAACAATATCTTCAAAGATGATGAAACTTAGAGATAGTGATCTCAAAAGTCTTATCTTCAAAGGTTTAAGACCTTGTAGATAGTGATCTATAAGGGTCTTAACTGTAGATACCTTAGGAGATAGAGATCTCCAGGAATGAAGGTATTCTAATAAGGATTATGGGAAGACTGGTTATGATAATTAATAAGATGTAGTGTCAAGGACACTATAACCAATAAAATTGAGTATCGGTTGCATGAGATGCAACATTTGCATTGGATGCGAGCACTGTTACTAGGAGATATGCAAGTGTCGTAAAAGGACTTGGCGTAGTCTCTTGGGAACGGAGTGACTGATCAGCTTACCTAGCTATTTTCTAAATAGCCTATGATTGTCACATGAGTGTGGGTTTAAATGATTAGCCCATTAATGGCTCTTTGGGCTAGTGGGAGATTGTTGGACATGCGAGCCCACGGCAAGCCATTATGCAATAAATGTTATTGCAATTCACTCCTTAATCTGAAATGAAGAATACATAATTTGCATAATAGGTCCCTTAGTGCAATTAGGGTTATGTACCATGGCCATCTTAATAATCATACAGCTGTTGATTCAATTATTGAATCATAGAGGCTGGTGCTTAGATGAATATCTAATGAGTTAGATTGAGGACTCATCAAGCACCGTCAAATGATTATTAAGAGATGATCTCCAGCCTGAGTAGGAGATGGCAATCCTTTCTCAGTTAGGCTGATATCTGACCGACTTCTTGATACAGGTCCTCTGCATAGGAATAGAGATTCGGAGGTGTCAGATTAGTTAGGTCAAAGAGTTGACTTAACGAGATCGAGATAACCAAGGTCCTATATCATATGCTGTCATGATATAGGCACACATCCTCTGACCGGAGACAGATGTGTTACTATATGTCTGAGTATGTACATTTGGCAGACCAATAGGTTGATGGCCTAATCAAGGTCTATACACTGGCGCGCTGGTGTGCATATAAGGGCATATGAGTAATACGATCTCTCAAAGGGATCATACAGGTTCACTACTGAACCGGAAGACATGAGCTCACTCATGAGATATTGGGAAGAATCAAATTCCGTGCGCACGGTCGTCTCGCTTTGGAAGCTTGACTGAATTTGTTGGTTTGATATATACTTTTGGAAAGTATATGATCAAGACCTAGGTATGATATATGCTTTTGGAAAGTATATGATCAATACCGACTCCCAATGATCGAATGAGAAACTTACTGATAAAACCCTGAAGTAGACAGTATAAAGTTGATCTAATACTTCGGGTTTAATCTGAGTCTTCCAGTATGCAGGATGTACAGGTATTGGGAATACCTGAGGGTGATGTGATCATAAACGATTGTATAACCATGACGCTTCCATTCCTAGGGAGTGATGAAACGGGTCTGGATTTTAGTGACTCCTCTCAGTAGAGAAGTAATCTGATCTTAATCCAAATGTTGGACATTGATCTGAATGTGATTCAGATTCAATGAGAAGATTATATTTACGGTCTTGATTTAATCAAGCATCTATGAGAGGCCCGAGATCTGGATTTGAGATGTGATCTCAATATCCATGTCACTATACGTGGAACAATACAATCGCCCTGTCCTTATCTCCAAGTATTCGCGGAGAAAGCGCATTATCCTTGAAAGGGTTCATGGATAATTCTATTGTTGATATATGTATCCGAGCATTGAGAAAATGGATAATTAAATGTGACTTAATTATCATGAATAATATGAATTTGATTCATATTATAAAGAGAGTTATCTTAGATAATTAAATGTGATTTAATTATCAAAGATGTGAATAATGTGAATGTGATTCATATTATTTGAACACATGAGATAAAGAGATCCAAGATGATTAAATATGATTTAATTATCAAGGATAAGAATAATGTGGATATTAATATCTAATTATTCATAATATATTATAAATGTGATTTATAATGTATTAGAGAGAGTTAAATATAATTTATATTAGTAGATTAATTATTAATGTGTATTGGATACACATTGTTTAATTAATTGAAAATGTAAATTACATTTTGTTTTGGGTTGTGAATTTGATAATTCAATGTCAAGATTGCAATATTCCCAAAATTAATTGAGAATTATTTTGGTGAATTAAAATACCAACAAATTTTTGTTGGAAATTGGATGGAGAGAAAATCAAGGAGATTGCCCTCCCCTTTTGGAGAGGGGGCGGCACCAATTCCTTGAGGGAATTGGTGGGCGTCCCCCCCTTCCAAAGAGGAAGGTGTATCTCCCTTATTTTCTCTCTCTCTATTTGTGTGGTTTAATTTGGTATTATATTTATTTGATTTATCAAATATATTTAATCAAAATTAAATCACAAGTTGTTGGCTTTTACCAACAACAATCTTGACCATTGGATTGTCATAAATCAATCTCATCCATTGATTTTATATGACACATGAATTGAGATCCATGGATCCCAAAACCCTATAAATAGAGAGGCATACCCATGCTCTCTCTTTGCACACACAATGCTTGAGAAGCATCTCTCTCTCTCTTTCTCTCTAGACGTCAGCCCTCTCTCTCCCTCTCATGGCCGTCCACCATGGATGCCATGGAGAGGTTCTCCATCGCCGCGGCATCGTCGTTATGCTGCCCGTTCTTCTGCTCGTGGATCTCCGTCTCCTTCGGTGTGCCTCGCTCGTGAAGAAGACGTCGGATCTCGTGTGTCGAGATCAGGAGATCCGCCGCTTGGATCATCAACATGGATTGCGAGAAGCACGCGGTTCATCCCCGCGCTCGCAAGCGTCTCCTCCGTCGGATCGGACTTGAGACAGGAGGTCTCTTCGTTTAGAGACTCGATCGCAACCACGCTTCAAGAGGTAATCCTATTACTTGTTTGTGGTTTAGACGAAACGATCCGAGAAGTGTTCTTGGATCATGTGGTTTCGTCGTAATAAAATTTTTTAAATTCCGCTGCCTCGAGCAACTAGTGCGACTAGTCGCTCCTCGTCGTATTCGATACGACGCTGACGCTTCCGTGATGCGCTTGAGGATCTAAACATATCCTTCAGATCCAAGCAGTGGATCTCTTGATCTCGACACACGAGATCCGACGTCTTCTTCACGAGCAAGGCGCACCGAAGGAGACGGAGATCCATGAGCAAACGATCAGGCAGCATACCACGACGCTACGGTGATGGAGACTCTTTCTAAGGCATCCATGGTGGATGGACATGAGAGAGTAAGAGAGAGGGCTGACGTGTAGAGAGAAATAAAGAGAGAGACTTATGTTCTCTTGTGTAAAGAAGAGCAAAGGGGTGCCTCTCCTTTTATAATATTTTGGATCCATGGATCTCAATCCATGGGCAACACAAATCCAATGGCTCTCATTGATTTATGTTTCTTTTAATGGCCAAGATTTGTGTTGGTAAAAATAAACAACAATTAATTTAATTTAGATTAAATCTATATTGATAAATCAATATAAATCAATCCCAAATTAAATCAAGTAAGAGATTATTGGAATGAAGATTGCCTCCTTCCATAATATGGGATTTGATGGCAATCTCATGTAATCTCATGATATCTCATGAGATTACATTATTCCATGGAAATCTCTAAGATTTACAACAGCACTTGTTGTAAATTATTCAACAAAATTAATTCATAATTATTTTGTGAATATTGCAATCTTGCCATTGGAAAATTGTGAATCACATTCACAACCCAAAATAAAATGTGAATTACATTTTCAGTTTAATGTTCAATGTGAATCCAATTCACACTAACATTTAATTAACAAATGTAAATTACAAATAGCTCTCTCTTATATATTATAAATCACAATTATAATATATATGATTAATATGGATGGTGCTATCCACATAATTCAATATCCATGGTAATTAAATCACATTTAATCATCTTGGATCCCTATACTCATGTGCCCAAATAATATGAATCATATTCAATTATTCACATCTTTGATAATCAAATCACATTTAATTATCTAAGATAGTTCTCCTTTTATAATATGAATCAAATTCATATTATTCATGATAATTAAATCACATTTAATTATCCATTTTCTCAATGTTTGGATACTTATATCAACAATGAAATTATCCTGAACTCTTTCAAGGATAATGCGCTTTCTCCGCAGATACTTGGAGATAAGGACAGGGCGATTGTGTTGTTCCACGTATAGTGACTTGGATATTGAGATCACATCTCAAATCCAGATCTCGGGCCTCCCATAGATGCTTGATTAAATCAAGATCGCAAATCTAATCTTCTCATTGCATCTGAATCACATTCAGATCAATGTCCAACATTTGGACTAAGATTAGATTACTTCTCTACTGAGAGAAGTCACTAAAATCCAGACCCGTTTCATCACTCCCTAGGAATGGAAGCGTCATGGTTATACAACCGTTTATGATCACATCACCCTCAGGTATTCCCAATACCTGAACATCCTGCATATTGGAAGACTCAGAATAAACATGAAGTATAAGATCAATTTTACACTGTCTATTTCAGAGTTTTATCATTAAGTTTCTCATTCAATCATTGGGAGTCGGTATCGATCATATACTTTCCAAAAGCATATATCACACCTAGTTCTTGATCATATACTTTCCAAAAGTATATATCAAACCTACAAATTCAGTCAAGCTTCCAAAGTGAGACGATCGTGCATGAAATTTGATTCTTCCCAATATCTCATGAGTGAGCTCATGTCTTCCGGTTCGGTAACTGAACCTATATGATCCCTTTGAGAGATCGTATTACACATATGCCCTTGCATGCACACCAGCGCGCCGGTGTATAGACCTTGATTAGGTCATCAACCTATTGGTCTGCCAAATGTACATACTCAGACATATAGTAACACATTTGTCTCCGGTCAGAGGATGTGTGCCTATATCATGACAGCATACGATATAGGACTTTGGTTATCTCGTTCTCGTTAAGTCAACTCTTTTACCTAACTAATCTAACACCTCTAAATCTTTATTCCTATGCAGAGGACCTGCATCAAGAGGTCGGTCAGATATCAGCCTAACTGAGAAAGGATTGCCATCTCCTACTCATGCTAGAGATCATCTTCTAACAATCATTTGATGGTGCTTGATGAGTCCCCAATCTAACTCTTTAGATGTTCATCCAAGCACCAGCCTCTATGATTCAATATTTGAATCAACAGCTGTATGATCATCAAGATGGCCATGGTACATAACCCTAATTGTACTAAGGGACCTATTATGCAAATTATGTACTCTTCATTTCAGATTAGGGAATGATATTCGCAATAACATTTATTGCATAATGGATCGTCATGGGCTCGCATGTCCAACAATCTCCCACTAGCCCAAAGAGCCATTAATGGGCAAATCATTTAAACCCACACTTATGTGACAATCATAGGCTATTTAGAAAATAGCTAGGTAAGATGATCAGTCACTTTGTTCCCAAGAACCTTTCCAAGTCCTTTTACGGCACTTGCATATCTCCTAGTGACAGTGTTCGCATCCAATGCGAATGTTACATCTCATGCAACCAATACTCAATATAATCAAAGCACTTATAGCGTCCTTGATACTACTTCTCAACAATTATTATAACCAGTATTACCATAATCCTTATTAGAATACCCTTATTCCTGGAGATCTCTATCTCCTAAGGTATCCATAGTTAAGACCTTTTAGATCACTATCTATAAAGTCTTAACTTCTTGAAGATAAGACTTTGAGATCACTATCTCAAAAGTTTTGCCTTCTATGAAGATATCGTTATTACTGCAATCAAGTGTTTTATCACCATAGTAGGATTAGTAACAGTTTACTACTCCCACTGCATGGTAGACATCTGCCTTTTGTACACATCTAGCATACACCCGGCTTCTTGGAACTGATGCACAAGGGCAAGCAGTTTGCATTCACATCCTCAACTCTTTGAGGTGCTATCCCTTTAGATAGGTCAGTACCACATCTTAAGGGAAGGAAGCCTTTCTTGGAATTTTCCAGAAAATAGAATAAGTCCAAGGTGTACTACTAATGCGACGGTCCCAATACCCTCTTCTCTTTGCTTCTGAACGACTTTAGAACTAAGATCTAAGAGGTATCCTTGATATCATATCTCAAGGTATGGAACAACTAAATTATAAAACACTTATTATTATCCTTATATCATTCCAAATGATTAGGATAATATCTACATTTAGCACGATGAACACAATGGCACTCCCACTAAGCTTCACATGGTTCATCAAGATTTTATCTGAAATCATAACATTTATAATTTCATCAAATCTTATGTTCCAACTACAAGAAACTTATTGGAGTCCAAAGATGGAGCTCTTTAGCTAGCACACCTTGCTTTCCTCAACCATGAAGCCATGGGGCTACTTCATGTGAATATCCTCAGAGAGGTATTCATAGAGAATTGCAATCTTGACTCACATTAAGAAGATGTCATAGTCAAGTTGTGTAGCTATGGTTAACAATATTCTGATGGGTTAAAGCAAGGTCACTGGAGAGTAAGTCTCATCGCAAGCGATGTCTTCTCTTCGGTATGCAGCTCATGGCTACGAACCATGTTTTGAAGGTCTCTACCTTCTCATCAGGTTCCCTCTTTCTCTTGAAGATCCATTTACACCTTAATGGGTCTTACCCATATAGGTGGATCCTCGAGGGTCCATATACAACACTTGTATATGAAGTCTACATTAGACTTTTATTGCTAACATCCATCTTTTTATGTCATGATCCTCAAGAGCTTCATCACATGAAGTTCTATCATTTTCAGACTTAACTGACACATGAAATACATCCTTATTTGAAGAAGTATTAGTGTTTCATCTTCAATTATTCTTTCAGTTTCAGATTTCAGGAGCCTCATTATCTTCTCAAGATAATGAATTCCTTCATTTCATTTTCATCTTGATTCTTTAAGAGTCTCATCATCTAAAAATCACATTCTCAGAGATGAGATCTTTTAAGAATCTCAAGGTCATAAAGTAGGTATCCAATACATCCTTTATTTTCCTAATGAAGTACCACTCTCTGGTGCTAGATTCCAGCTTACTAGCTTGGAACCTTGTTAGGATATACAATGTAGTCTCTACTATATATATACCTGGAAACTAAGAGATAATTATGCTAAGATTAATCATTGATCAAATCATGTCACACATGATCAATTGTATCTCCCTACAACTCTATTGAGTTAAGGTGTATTAGGAGGATTGAGATACTCAAAAGAGACACAGCCTGGTGTACTCCTAGAAAAATAAGTGCAGACGACTCCGAATTCTCTTGACGAACACATTGATCAACAAAAATAAAATACATGTGTTGAGTAATAAGGCACTCGAGAGGCCCCTTGTTCCAATGTGAGGGAGAAAAAAATAGACACAAACATATCCCTCCATATTCTGGCCATCCATCTACATTTTCATGTCTGACAAACTAATGAGACGGTTGACTGAAGCAAGAATAGACTTATTCCCTAGTGTTGGGATTAGGTCTAGAGGAGAGTCTCCTGGACGGGAACTTCAAGTGATGCCTCGACTCAACTCTCATGAAATGCAGTACAATAAATTTTATATCCTTATATTTTATGTATAAAAGGAGAGTCTGAAAATTAGAGAAGTTGGATTCCTTCTGACTAGGGCATGGTTGAGCCCATAAATTTAGGATCACTTAAATTGAGGGACTTAGAAAAAATTGAGCCTTGAAACAATCACATGCATTGTCAGTAATTAATCTGACATCTTCATTCTTTAGATACTCGAGGACGAGCATAGTTTAAGTATAGGGGTATGATGAATCTCGTATTCATCATATAAAATTCAATTATTAAACTCCTTCCTTAAATAATCCAATAAAAATCATTGTTATTTCATTCATTTTATCTTGTACTATATTGTATATAAATTGTATTTAATTAACCTATATTTATTGTAATTATTACTTTGTTTTTAATCCTCATTAAAAACCCTTAAAATTAGGATAATTAATTGTCTATAATCCCCCTAATCGATAAAAGAGATAAAAAATATATAAAAAAATATCAAAGCTAAAAATTAGTGTTTTTAACCTTATAAAAATACCCCCAAAATATACTTTTGTACAAATGACCTCTTGTGACATTTTATCCAACATGAAACTTGTAGATATCATCAAGATCTACAACTTTCATGTTTTGACTTTTTCCTAATTTTACCTCTAACTATTTCTTTTAGATTTATCTTGGTTTTTACAATTTTGGATTTTTTTGATTGGGCCATGCGCCCTCTGGGGCACCCACGTGGCCGCTTCTCTCTTTGCCACCCGGCCCCTCCTAGGTCATCTGATCCTCGCCGCCCGCCTCCATCGTCACCACCCATTCTCGCTTCGCCCACACTGTTTGATCTGATCTCAGATCAGATCCCCACAGTCCCCATCCACTTTCTCTTCAGCCACCCGATCCTATCTAATCCTATGACTCCCCACGATCCACGCCACCAAATCCACTTCCACCGTAGGATGAAACCCTGCCTTCATCTCCACCGTACAAACCCGCTCCATCTCCAGCCGTTAGATCTGATCCGGATCAGATCCTAGCCGAGCGCTCGCGCCTGCATCTCCTCCGTCAGATTCCTTCTCATCCTACGTCGTCCCTTGCACCACGTAACCCTTTTACATACCTCTGTTGGATGAGATACCCAGATCAAATCCTAGCCATCCACCCGCGCCTCACTCTCCGCCACCCGATCAAATCAAGGGATTTGATCTCCACCCTTCAAACTGCGCCTTAATTCTGGCCGTTGGATCATAAGATCCAACGGTTAAGGCTTCGTCCCCTACCTCCAACGTGACCATTGCCCCTCGCATCCCCTCCGCCCCTTCCTATTTTGGAAGGTGCCCCAGCCACGCTCCTCCCCTTCTAACGGCTCCTCCCCATAGCCACAAGATATGCCTCCTTCGCGTAACCCCCAGGACCGTCCCCCTCCACTCCACCAGTCGTTACCACCGTCGCCATTACGCCCCTCGACCACCTGTAACGTCTCCACCTCCTTCTATAAAATCACCTCCTACGACCCCCGAGACCCCCATCCACCAACCATGGGGTTGAGGCCCGGCTTCCTCCACCCTCCGATGATAGCAGAGGGCAGCTGTTGAGGTGATGACGACCCCTAGATCGCAAGTGCGATCCATGGCGAATCGCCATGTATGCTCTGCCTCTCCGGCGGTGGCATGAGCTCCAAGGCCGGCTGACCTAGTTGGGTGACGACCCTGAGCTCCAACGGAGCTCACCCCAAGCCTCTTCCTCCACTGGATTCCCCTCTCCGACAAGGTACCTGATGATGCAAAAATCGA
This sequence comes from Ottelia alismoides, assembly GCA_037367405.1. NCBI lineage: Eukaryota > Viridiplantae > Streptophyta > Magnoliopsida > Alismatales > Hydrocharitaceae > Ottelia > Ottelia alismoides. Next base: position 177,954 of record JAZKJV010003529.1, read on the forward strand.
TGTGGTTAAGATGGAATAAATTATCACATGTCGTTGTTTCAACCAATCGATTCGGTCAACGAGAAAATTGTATTAAACTACTTAAGAGAAAAATCAATCAATGAAATTTAAGCGGGCTTCGCTATTTAATTTACCTAGTATAGCGACTAGTGTCAAACACAAGGAGCACGATTAAAGAACTCAGTAGTCAAATTTCGAAAATAAAGGATTTTTTAATGGTTTTTATTTATTTTTAAAATTTTTAAAATAAACACGCAAGTCACAATATGTAAAGCCATGAACTTAGCATCTCTCGTATCCTATATCATAAGATCCGACTCGTCGAGAGAAAACCAACGGAATTTGTTTCGTGTGAATCGGACTTCGTTTCGATTTGTTATGATTTTCTGAAGAAAGAGAAGGAGGGTTAAGACATCATTAACCCATAATGACTGTCATTAAGACTAATTAAGCATGATTAAAGAAACTAATAACAGATTGAAAACCGCTAATGATCATTAGCAAATACTAATCAATAGTTAGCAAAAGATAAACGTAAGCCGTGAAAGTTAAATCACGATTAGTGAAAGTTAATCATGATTAGTGTTGATTAAGCATCATTAGCGAATCTAGAATCCTCTAGAATGTTCTAACTTAAGCCCTAAGTTTCGGATAAGTTTTGACCAAAACCATAGGCTGCTAACCGCGATTAAGGGCTAAACCATGGTTTTTCTAACCATGGTTAGTGGTTTTCTGGAGCCTATAAATACCCCCCCCAACCCATTCATTCTCTACGATTTCCACTACCACCACCACTCAAGGGCTAGGGTTGAGAGGTTGAGAGGAGGAGTGGGAGGCGGGGAAAGAGCGCTAGCGAAGCGCTGCTGGGAGAACGAGGAGGAGGAAGGTATGATCCTCTCTTAGTTTGCTTTGTAAGCTAGGCTTTCAATTCATCCTAGTTTCTTCCAAATTTTGAACTTGATTCATCTTTCTTTCCGATTTGTTTCCTATTGTGGTTTGAGGAGAAATTTGTGTAATACCCTACTTAGGTGCGGGCGGCTATGCATGTCAGTGAACCCTGTGATTCGTCACATATTCACTCACCTAAGACGCGTGGTGTCTACCGATTCTCCATTGCTTATTATTCTTTCTTTTCCGCTTTTATAGTTATTTTGATGGAGAAATCCATGTAATATCCTACTTAGGTGTGGGCAGCTATGCACGTCAGTGAACCTTGTGATTCGTCACACATTCACTCACCTAAGACGCGTGGTGTCTACCGATTCTCCATCGCTTGCAGTTTAATTATATTCTTTCAATTTCGTTGTTGTTTTCCTCTCGATTGATTTTATAGAGGAAACTCTTTTCGTTTTATTTTGAAATATATCCCGATATAAGGGGAAACTCTGCCGAAATTTTCCGAGAAATATGTCCCGATATACGGGGAAACTTTGCCGAAATTTTCCTAGAAATATCACCCCATATAAGGGGAAGCTCTGCTGAAATTTCAAGAGAAAATATGTTCTTGGCGTTCTTCGTGTTCTTCGTTCGTTCTTCGCATTCTTGACACGTTCTTAGCATTTTTGATATGAAAATGAAATTCAATCTTTTCAGGAGCCTTAAAACATCCTTTTTGAAAACGAAACACGATAAAGCATTGCATACGCGAGAGAGAGCTCCATTAGGTAACGAAATCCTTCCTTTTGCTGTTGGGTTTTCATATGAGATCGTTGAAATTCCTGATTTTATTTTCTTCATTACGAAGTATATTAATTTGGCCATCTTTAAGAAGGTATGAAAAGTTGCTTTGTGATTCCCACTAAAATAAGGTCTAAATATCGTATGGATGCAGTGGTTTGGAAAGTTAGGGTTTGGAAGTTAAAAAGAGCATAAGTTGGGTATTTAAATATATGAATTAATATATGTGTAAGTCTATACTCAGTAATTATAGTTACGCTAATCTACGACTTGACAGAGGAATTACATCATGGGAATTGATGTGTTTTGAGTTGGATCCTGAAAAGGGTCGTGAGTCACGTTAAGGATGACTGGGAGTAGAACTACAGGTCGGGCATGCAACATGTAGGTTTGTCGGAAGGAACCCGTATTGGTGTTTCCCTACCTAGGTGGTACACGGTTGCCCTATTATGATAAGTGCACACGAAATGAATGATTTGCAACACGTGGTACTGGGAGCCAATATATTCAGGTTGAATGACGAAAGATGTGGTCGTGCCATGTAGAGGCACGGGTGGTTCAATAGTGGTTAGGTCACAACAACATGTATTTAAAGCTGCTAGGTTATAGGTTATAATGTTAGCCTGAGGTTTTAAGCAACCGAGTCCTCGAGGACGGTGTGCTCATTTGTTTTCCAGGCTAAGGGTTTGAGACCCTGATTAATAAAAGAAAAGGAAATTGTCAGGGTGATGAATCTGTGATTCATCACTTCTAAAGTTGAAAATAGAGCTTTGTTCCCGAGTATTTAGCAGCATATTTCCCTTTATCTTGCATAAATAGCATTCATGCATGCATCCATAATACATGCATTTTAGCATTCATAATTGCATTAAATAAGAAGCCAAATTCACTTGTAAAATACTCATCAATAATTCACTTAGTTATCTGTATTTTATCACCCCCTCTAAAGTCAATAAAACCTTCCTTATACTGTGTATATTAGTAGTTAATAATATAAGGAAAAAGGTCAAAAATTCGTAGCTTGTAAATTACCCAATAAAAATCACAAACCCAGTTGGAGACCTAGACTTTAGAATACCAATATCTACCTCATACAACCTCCGAATAGGTCTACTCACTTCAGATTAATACACGTTCAGAGACCTTCAAAATGAGACCAATTTCATTCAATTCGGAGCTCGTATGCAAAACTTGGGTTTTTTGGCCCTCTGTGTACTATATGTATATTTGTTCCCTTGTATTTTTGTATCTTATTTGACATCACCTTTGTTTTTTATCAACATAAAACTTGTAGATTTCATCGAGATCTACAACTTTCATGTTTTAAGTTTTTCCAAATTCAGCCTCCTTCTCTCTCTAAATCCATTTTATTTTCCATCCATTCAGAGCAGGCCACGTGGCGCCCTCTGATTGCGCCAGGCGGCCCGCTCCTTTGCGCGCCACGCACCTTCCATCTCCGTCGTCCGATTGACCGCCCTCTCTCTTGATCTGGGTCTTCCATCATCGCAGCGCTTCTCAGCCTTACGATCAAGCCCTAGATTCAATCTAGGCCATTCGCCAGCGCCACGCCCTCCTCACGCCACGTGGTTGCATCCGCACCCTTCAATGCCCGCCTTTCCCTCTTAATCTCCACCATCCATCCTGGCCTTAATCTCTACCGTTCGATCAAATCTCAGGGCATCATCTCAGCCGCACGTTAGCGCCTTAACCCACGCCCTCCACGTGGCTCCATCACGACCCTTGATCTCGCCCCACAGATCTAATCCTAACCCTCCTCTTCCTCCCTTCTCCAGACCATTGGATCGCCCGATCCAACGGTCAAGACATCGCCTCCTGCCTCCCGCAAGGCCCGCGCCCCACGTCACCCATCTTGCGCGCGAGCCACCCCCTTCCTATTTTGGGAGCCACTCCGGCCACCCTATCTGCCTCTTGTCACCACCGTTGCGTACCCCACTCGTCCCTCATCCTCGCCGACCCCCTCGAACGCCATGACCTCCACCCATGTTGCCCCACGACCTCCACCAACTTCACCACTTCGTCACATGCGCCATCACCTTCCACCTTTAAATACTCCGTCACTTTCTACCCTCGACCCCATCCGCCATTCCAGAGAGAAACTCCTAGCTCCGACCATTAATTTGGTGACAGCAATTCGACGTGACGTTGAGCGAAGATCGGGCTTCTTCTCGGACGAGATCCACGGCCTTCCCCGTCGTGCCGCAACCTCCTCCATGAGCTGCACGAGCTCAGGACCCTCCACCGGCCTTCGAGCGACGACCAGGAGCACGACGTCGAGCTCCATTTCCCAGTTAGACACCTCCATCGCCTCCCCAATCTTCTTCTTCTTTTTCTTGCTTTTTCTCATAATTTATTTGCCGCCCTCGAGCGACTTCACCTTCATCTGATCATCCTCCGAGCTTCACCTCGGAGCTAGCACCATCGTGCACCCTTTCATCTTCTCAGATCACACACTTCACTTCACGCCGACGCGAGCTCCGCCACCTTGGCGGAGCACCATCACCGGACCACCTTCATCGCTCCTCAGGCCTCACTCCGCACTCACGCTCACCCCAAACGCACATTGCACGCCTCGGCTATTCAAGCTAACCCCGCAGGTGCTCCATCTTCGATTGGCCGGACGCATCATCGGAGCTCCTTCGAGCTTCGTTGTCACCGCTCTCGCGACCACCTCAGCCTCAGCTGAGACCCCCAAGAGCTCCGCCACACCTCCCCGATCATTTCCAGCTGCTCAGAAGCCGTTGGCGACCTTCATCGACGACCAGAGGAGCAGGCAGAGCTAGAGCTCTTTTGCTGGAGCGCGGCCACCTCCGCCGCAGGAGGCGGCGGACCATATGAGAAGGAAGTACAATAGCCGTCCGATCCCCTTGATCGGACGGTTCTAAGGAAGCCACGTAGACATCAATGAGCAACTGTCAGATCAGGAGGATCCTACGCACCAAAGCACGCCACGTCGCCACTCGCCCCACGCTCCAAATGCCGTTGGATTCATCTTGATCCAACGGCCGTTAATCGTCCACGTATCCATCTTCATCGCGCTCCCGAGATCGTTGGATCGATCTTGATCCAACGGATCGCATCACGCCACGCATCAGCCTCTAGAAGCCATTGGATCTCCCCATTATCCAGCGGTCCATAGCGTGCCACGTAGCCGCCTTCAAGCCTCCTCCCCGACCTTTAGGCTCAGAGCCCCCGAAGCTTCCCCGAACCAAGTCCGAACCTCCAGAGCCTCCGAGCCTCCGAAGTCACCCGAGCCTGGGACCTCACGTGTCCTTCACGTGAGGTCTGGGCATTTTACACCGAGGCCCCTGAAGGTTTTGATATTTGCATTCCAGACCCTGTCAACAGCACCACGTGAGGCGCACGTGTTTTGTGAGCATTTTGCATACATGCCCCCCTCATTATAGGTAATTGCAAATTAGTCCATGTCAGCATGTTTAATTTTTAGCAATTTTATTTTCTATATTTGCAGTTAGGCCCATGTCTTTGCACGCATCTTTAGGCATTCATTTGACATTATTTTTCAAGTTTGAAAATTGCACTGTGTAGCTTAACTTGTCCTCTTTCATATGTGATACTTGTCCTATTTTTGTGGTAGTAGTGGATTTTATTATTAATTAATTGGTGAAATTTTGTCATATTTTGCCCAATTATGCCTTTAATTTGTAGTAAATTCTCTGTGAATCCAAAAATCACTAAAACTTCACATTAGACTTAGAATAATTAAAATTACATTATGCTAAAAAATCTTTGCATTTGCACACATCCCGAGGCCTGAGTAAATCATTTTGTGATTTTCTTAATTAATTTTTAATAGGTCTAATTCACATAGAAGTTTAGGTTTATTAATTTTCCTGGATTCTTCGCACTTAGATCTATCTAGGATAATTTTTATATCTGAAAATATTGTGTTTTGGTATTTATCAAAATTAATTTAGTCAGAATCACCTTATATTCATTTTTAATTCACAGTAAATTCATCTAGTGTCAGAAAAATTCAAAAAAATAGTGTAGCTTAATTTCATTGCATTTCACTATCTGGCCAAGTTTCATAATTTTTGGAATTAATTTGACCACTTTTCTAATTTAACTTTAAATTGGCTCGATATTGCAATGTTTTCTTTTAATTGCATGAAAAATTGTCGAAAAATACCAAAAATACTTTTTGTACAAATGACCTCTTCTGGCTTTTTGTCCAACATGAAACTTGTAGATCTTGTCGAAACGAGCAACTTTTATGTTTTGACTTTTTCCTAATTTTGCTTCTAACTATTTCTTTTGTATTTTTCTTTGTTTTAATATTTTTTAATTTTCTGATTGGGCCACATGGTGCTCTCTGGAGCTGCTACGTGGTCGCTCCTCCTTCCGCCACCCGGTGGCCTCCTGGCCTGTCAGATCCACTCACCCCCGCCTCCATCTCAACCGTCTATCTCCGCCCCATCGCCCACCGTCTGATCCAAACCCAGATTTAATCCTCACCACCCGCATCCGCCTTAGCATCAGCCCTCCGATCAACTGCTCATCCTACGCCTACCATTGCTCCACGTCAGCCCAACCCCACGGGCTGTTGGATCTTCACCTCCTCTCCATCTAAACCACCCATGAGCGTGGAACTCACAGTCGTACGATCAGATCCTCCGATCTGATCGTCACCCTCCACGCGCCTTCATCCAAGCCGCTGGATCGCCAGATCCAACGGTGTGAACTTTGTCTCCTACCTCTGTTGCCCTCTCCCTCCAGGCGTTACGAGCGCCACCCCCTTTCCATTTTCATGCTGCCTACCGACCTTCTCCCCACTCGATAACGTCCCTTCCAAAAAGCCTGATCGTCCGCCATCTTCGCGAAACCACCTTAACACCTCTTCCTTCATTCCCCCACCATTAAAACTTCGTTCAAAAACCCCGACCACTCCATAACGTCCGGTCATCCTCGTCTATAAATTCCCTCGCCCCGCCTCCGTTCAACCTATCTACCACTTCACGGGGGTTCGCCCTAGCTTCCTCCGCCCTCCGGTGATAGCGGAGGGCGGCCTTGTCGAGGCGATTATGGTCGTGCCACCCAAGTGTGATCCGTGGCCTCCGGCCACGTCACGGCTGCCATTGTGCGCCGCTGAGCTCCGAGGCCCGGCTGACCTCGTGTGGCGACGATTGAAGCGCCTCCAAGGCGCTCATCCCAAGCTTCTCCTCCACCGGGTTCCCCTCTCTGATGAGGTACTTCCTCCCCTTCTTTTTCTTGTGTTTTCTCCCATTTATACATCCGCCGACAATCAACCTCACCTTCGTCTAATCACTCCAACACTTCCACCACTCATCGAACACCCTCGTCGACCACCTTCCTCTTTTTCAGAACCTCCCTCGCTCGACCCATCTCCTCCTCCATTTCACTGGAGAAGGAGCTCCAGAGCCACCATCTCCCGACACCCCCACAGCCCTCACTCATCCCACTTCACTCTCATGCACTGCACAATGCACGCTTCAGCTATTCTAACGTCTGCAGGTCAATTCTCCTCAATGATCGGAGCTCGTGTCGCCCTGCCGGTATCGAGCTCTTCCTCCGACGACCTTGCTCTGTCGAGCACCTCCAGACAATCACAGAGCTTCTACTTGGCTCAAGGACCTCCGCCAGACCTCCAGCTCTCTTCCCCGACCTTCAAATCATCCTACTGAGCACTGCGGAGCAACCAGCAGGTCGCCGGAGCCCCGCCTTCTCTGGGACTTGCGGAGGAGGAAGATGCTACAAATGCCGTCCGAACATCCGGATCGGACGGGCGTGAAGATGGCACGTGGCAGCCCAGACCTACAGACGACCCTACAAGCTCGGGTCCCGCCGACCCTCGACCCGAGCCACCAGATGATGCCACGTAGCCCCGAGCCAGAGGCATCCTTCCGAGCCTAGTTCCTCACGTGCTCTGCACGTGAGGTGCTGGGAAAATTGTAGGACAGACCCCGGAACTATTGATAATTGCAGAATGGTCCCTAGGCATGTGCCTCACGTGCGTGCCTAGGTATTTTACAGGAAGGCCCTCTAACTTTCTAGAAATTACAAAAATGTCCCCGCGCAAAAGGAAAAATTGTATCAGTGCCTAGACAGTTTTTGGTAATTATATTAGGTCCCTCCAGGGACCTAAATGTAATAGTTATACTTTTTATTTCTTGCATTTTTATCACAAGGATGCCCCTGCATTGTTTTCTTCATAACTTGAGCATCGTAGGTCCAAATTGCATGATTTTAGTGTCATTTTGATCTTTATTTCTTCCTTTACATCATAGCATGTCTAATTTTCTCATCTACCACTATTTTAAATGAAGTGAATTTTTGTTATAGATGATGACCCTGCTCTCTTTGTTCTTGCTCTGATTTTATGATTGTTTTAATGATGTGATCAAAATGACCTTGATTTCCATTTCTATTATGTTACTCATTCTTTTTAGGGTATATTTGCAATCTTTGGTTCTGCATATAAGTTCAATTGCATTAATTTCATGCATCATTCTACAATCGCATAAAAATCTACTAAAAATAGCATGCATCATATTATTGCATTATAAAATGCATAGTCCATCATGGATTTTCATAAAGACCTGAAATTGAGAATAATTCACACTTGTGCTTCATTAATCAAAATTCGATAAATAAATTGAGTAGATGTGTCCTTGTGTTCGACCTTAGTATACTTGCCAAGTATAAATACTCCACAACATTCAAAGATTATGGTTTTTGCTGAACCGAATTTGCCTCCTATACTACGACAATTTTGGATTATTAAAGAGGCAGATTTCACATTCATCAAATGGTGTCGTTGCCGGGGACATGGCTTAACTTAAATTATTTGTTGAATTTTGATTTTGTCTTTGTCGATTATTTTCAAGGTTTATAGGTCCTCATTTCATGCATCATTTTTTTGCATCATGCCTGTTGATTATATTCCTCTGTATTTTTATAACTTTTCTCTTTTGTGGCAAGGCCCATGAAAATCAAGGACGCTTGATCTTCATGGAGGCGTGAAGTCGGGAGCTTCCGCTGAAGAGGCTGTAAAAGAAATTGTGAAGAAATTTTAGGAGCATTTATCAGTCAATCTGTATTTGCATACTGTAAAAAAAATGTTGCATGTGCATATTTATTTCAACAGTCCTCATAAAGGGCTTGCATGTTGTAAAAAAAAGAGAGATCACTTGATGATCTACCCCCACACACACACACACGTGCACATACACACTCACACCTCCGATCTCCTTTCCCTATGTATATTTCACCACCCCCCCCCCAACTCAGACCTTACTTAGGCTATTTGTAGCCTAAGGATAGGGGGACCCGCTGATTAAGCGAGAGATACGAGAATCTAAATGTCTCACACAAGGCAGACACAAAGTCGTTGCGGCGACCCTCGGTAAATCCCAATTAAATCAACAATTAACCCACAACAAGATATCAATCAATGAGAAGAAAATGTGGAGTAAAAATTTATTATAACTCTACAATAAGTGTGTATAGTGCAAGTATTTGTAGAGTGTCGAACCCAGGGAGCAAGCAAGATAGACCAGGTCAATGATGCACAAAAATGTGAAAGTGAATATTTGTCTACAATATGCTATTTTTTGTGGGTTTTTATTTTTTATATATTTTTTTACTTTTGATTTTATATTTTGATATTTTGATTTTCAATTTACTTATTTTCTATTCTCTTTTTATATTTTATATTTTTTATATTTTTTTCTTTAAAAGATAAAATGAAATATAAAAACAATATAAAAAAGGAGGGAGATAAGATATTTATAAAAATAAGTAAAAATAAGCAAAATTCAGAAAATAAAATATTTTTGGGTTTTTTATATTTTTATAATGTCTTTGTGATTTTTCTATATTTTTCCTAATTTTTGGTATTTTAAAAGTCAAAAATATTGAAAATAGTAGATAAAATAAAGTGTTGAAACTAAAATGGGGATGAAAAATAGTAATCAATGATAAAAATTCTCCCAATTAATTTTAGATAAAAGTTAATAAATTAAAGAAAATTTGGAAACATAGATTATATTTTTAGGATTTTTCTAAAATTTTTAATATTTTTTAAGATTTTTAGAGTTTTATAATTTTTAGGAGTTTTCTTTTATATTTTTTAATGATTTTTTGACTGAAGTTAAAGCACACTAAAAGACGTAAAATATATTTTTGGGGGGAATTTTTTAAGGTGTTTTAATAATTTTTATGGATTTTATAATGCAAACAGTAGAGAAAATACGTGTTTTTTAAGATTTAATAAACATTAAAATGCAAGAAAAATGCAAAATAAAAATATGGCGTAGAAATAGAAAGCAACAGGAACCTATGGTATTTTTTGGTGATTTTTGGAATTTTATAGATGCATGAATTAAATAGATATAGCAAAAAGAAACTACACAGCTGGCAAGGGAATTTTTGTAATTATGCGAAAGTTCGGGGGCCAGAATGTAATTTAGCTAGAAATTATATAACGCAATAAAAATGTTCCAGGACTAAATACAAAAACACAGAAGCCCAAGGGTGTCGCTGCAAAAAGCCCACCCATGCATGTGAGACGCACGGCCTGGCGAGGACTGAAATGCTATATTCCAAAAACACTAGGGCTTACATGAAAAATGCCAGAAAAGTATAACTGCAAATAAAAGTTTTTATACTAAAGGAAAATATGAAAAAGTCCCCGGGTTCTCCTGCAAAATCGCCAAGTCACGTGCATTAGGAACGTGACCTGGCAGGGACTAAACTGATATATTAAAAAAACCAGGAGGCTAAATGCAAAATGTGCAAGAGTTTAAAAAGGCTGATGAAAGTTTCAATATTAATTATCAAATACAAAAATGCATGGGTTGAGTACGCAAAATATCCAAGGTAGGGGGCGATCCGACGGTGGGAGATAGGCCACTTAAGACACGTGTCGAGCACAGATGCCCTGATACCCCTTCGCGCGGACGGCTGGGATTAGAAGATCTTTGGATGATGAACGGCCCAGGTGCGCTTGATCCTACGGCAGCTAGACGCCTGGAGGAACTGGCCCGATCGAACGGCTGGAAGAGGACGACGAAGAACAGGGACGAAGTCTCGCCGCAGCGAACTTCTCCCGGCGATCCCCGCCCCTTCCGGTGTGCTACGAAGCTGCAAAATGGCCCATGCTGCTCCAATAGGATCCCTGAATCGACTGGGAGCCTCAAAATGGCCGGAGGACTTCCGGTGCTCGCCCACGAGATCGGAGGAGCGAGAGCCCTCCAGGTATTGCCGGCGAACGGGAAAAATGGCCACGGTCGCTCGTGAAGGTCCAAGTACCTGCAAAAAAAAGGTAAGAGGGTCGCGAGCAAACTGTCGCGACCCTCCAGTAGGCGAAAAGGCGGAGAATATGGAGAATGGAAGCTCACCGGAGCTTATGCGGTTGGGGGAATATGGATTGAAGGTGAAAGCGAGGGTCTAATTCTAAAGCTACTACGAGTAAGAAAATGCACGAAAAATGAGGTAAAACGGACCTCAAGGGGCTGATATCCCCGAGATGGACCCTCACGGCCAGGTGGACAGAGATGGAGGTGGAAGCCGACCTCAGGCCTTCGGCGTACCTCAACGAGGTGCCGGGAATGCTCCCCTATCACCGGAGCTCACCAGCAAGCGACCTGGAGATCTAAGCTGGGCCCAAAGTGGTTCAAAGAAAGATGGAAGGTTGGGGCAGTTTTTGAATGGGTGATGAAGCGACGAACTTCGAGACAATATCACGGGTGGAGCACAGTTGATCTGCCCAAGAAATAAAGTCGGCGTAGATCGTGGATAAGCAGTGATCAAATCTCATTTAGGTACCCTCCTCCCTCGAGCAACGGATTTACGGCGAAAAAATCGAGAAAACGAGGGTGTCATGCGTTCTGACAGGGCTGCAGGGCTAAGGCTAGAGAGTTGACCCGCGGGTCAACTTTCCAAGCCACCTAATTGGTCCACGTGGACCAACCAGGAAAAATCCCTGGAAAAACAATGCTAAAATCATTTAAAAATAGCAAATGAATTTATTATTTTTAGAGTATAAAATAAAAAATATCTGTTATTTTCTAAGATATTTTAATATGATTTTTAATTATTTTTATGAGGTGTGAAAATAAAAGTTACCTTTTTAGGCTTGTATAGGTATGCATATCTATATATTTTAACATTTTATTTTTATTTTGTATATTTAATTTATTTATTTTTGTTTATTATTTTATAAATTTATAAAATATTTTTATAAACTTAAATATATTTTTATCTTATTTTTCTGAGGTATTTTGTACACTTAATAAAATATAAGTATTAATTGTATAGGTATGTGTATTGGTATTATACTTATGTATCATATACATGTATTTTATTTTTGTCTTTTCTTTAATGTTTTATTCTGATTTTAATATATATATTTATTATAAATAATATTTACAAATTTATAAAAATATAAAATTATGAAAATAATGAATAAATAATAAAATGAATATTTTAATCTGTAGAGGTATACAATAGGGGTCCAAAACTCAACTTTCAAACCGTAGCTCCGTCAAACACGAAACCACCTTCATTAAATAGCTTATTTAAAATTATATACAATTAAAGGTGAGTTTGACGCATTTCAAGCTCTTATTTGGGAGATACAGGTCTGGGAAGTTGGGATTCTGGAGTTTTATTCAGACCATAAATTTTTATCTGTACATTATTTTTGAGTGAAATAAATTTTGTATTTTTCTATATTTAATTATCTACAACTTTCATGACAAAGTTTCTTTATTTGAGGTATAAAAAGTGGAACCAAAAATAGGTCCCAAAATGAATAAAGAATGAAAGGTATATTTATTGTATTTTAGCCCTTATCTGCCCCTACTTTATTCCTTGTGGACCTAGTCATCGAGATGCCTAGGTCTCGGGGTTTCGGGTTGTAAAATATTTACAATATTTTATTCTTTTTGTTTTTTTATTTAATCTATAATTTTGGCTTTAAAATAGTATTTTATACACTATTTACATGCACATGCATGAATGCTAAAATGCAAGAATTAAGGGTATTTACAAGCATCTGCCAAGGTTTTCGAGACCAAAATGATAGAATAAAGATGATGAATTGTGGATTCATCACCCGCCTGCTCATCCTTCCCTTAAAGTGTCTTCTTGTATTCAGGTCAATCTTTGAGGGGGATCCTCCTCCTCAGTTCCGCTATATCACCCTATATTTGATCGAGCCATGGCTTCATGATACTTGTGCTATGAGGACATAGCAAAATTTAAGTATAGGGGGGTATGCCGTATTATTACTGTATATCTACTTTAGCCATAGCTCGTGTTTTTACAACTTTTTGAAAAATTTTGTTTTCGGGCTTGGTTTTGGTAAACCTGTAACTGAGTTTTTGTAAAAACCTTGTAAACCGTTTTCTTAAAAAATTGAGGGATTAATTTTTGTAAATACTCCTTTTCAAAAAAATTGAAAAAATTAAGAAGTAAAAACCTTTCTTTGAATTAGACTCTGACTACTAGGCTTAGTAGACACTTTCAGTGAGGGAACTTCGGTCTCCCTTAGCAGAGTGGGTGGTATAGAGAACACCGCATATGGCTCCGTCCTCAAGTAACACGGGTCCGTCTATCTGCTCGTACTTACACCCATACTAGCTGAGAGTAGATACTTTTATTCATTTGAGCCTGGGCCAGTCATTGTCTCTTCCAAGAATTAAAAAAATGAAAATTAAAATCCATAAAAATCAGCAAAAGTCAAAAATCACTAACTAAGGAGTTGGTGTATTCCTGACACAAACATATTCACTCAAGGCTTGAGGATTTTGAGGACACTGGATTTCTGTGATCTCAAGAGTCTGAGTTAACATGCCTTAGTCATTAGGGTTTTTAAACTTAAATATCCACACTTCCCTAGTTTGAAAGATTTGAGCGCTATATTGCACTCTTCATCTCTACTTTCAAAAGAATATGATCAGCACAAGTCACTTTCACAACTGCATGATTGATGAGATGAGTTGAGATATCACTTGAGGAACTAGGACTAGAGATTTGATTTTAGATACGGTCTAATGATATTCGAGGATGGGATAAAGCTAATGAAGGCTTCAGATAACCTGAGTATCAGCAAAACCCTAGCCAGTATGTGGACAAGATTCATATACTATCTCTTTGATATTTACCTATGTGCCAGCGTGTGATGAAATCTAAGGGAAATTGTTGATCAGTGTGCGCCAACTTTTGGTAAAAGCAGTGGAGCTAGCCAATAAAAGAAAAGAAATGTCAAAGAAAAAGCTCTAAATACCAAAGTCAAATTACAAATGAGCTTCCACCAATGGTGAGCGCTCCCAAACATTTTCAAAGTGTCCACTTGGACCAAGCGCTAATTAGGGCCAAGGAGTCAGACTGACACCACAAAAAGGGGTCTACATCGTAAGCGATACAAGTCTAGTTGTCGAAGGTATCTTAGATACTCAGAAAAGACACACCCTGGTGTACTCCCAGAAAAACAAGTGCAGACGACTCCAACTCTCTTGACGGACACATTGATCAACAATATAAAAATTTACATGTGTTGAGTAAAAAGGCACTCGAGAGGCGCCTTGTTCCAATGTGAGGGAGAGAAAAATAGACACAATCCCATGCCCTCCATCATCTGGCCATCCATCTACACTTTCAAGTCTGACAAACTAATGAGACGATTGATTGAAGCAAGAATAGACTTATTCCCTAGTATTGAGGATGAGGTCTAGAGGAGAGTCTCTTAGATTGGAACTTTGAGTGATGCCTCGAGTCGACTCTCAGAAATGCAGTACACCTAAATTCATATCCTTATATTATATGTACAAAAAGAGAGTCTGATAATTAGAGAAGTTGGATTCCTTCTGACTAAGGCTTGGATAAACCGAGAATTTTAGGATCTCTTAAATTAAGGGTCTTCGAAAGATCGAGCCTTGAAATCTTCACTTGCACTGTCAGGAATTAATCTGACTCCTTCATTCTTTAGATGCTCGAGGACGAGCATAGTTTAAGTATAGGGTATGATGAATCTCGTATTCATCATGCTAAAATCCACATATTAAAACCCTTGTCTTAACTAATCCAATAAAAATCACCTTTAATTCTCCATTTTTATCTTGTAATATATTGTGAATAATTAACCTTAATTAATTGTAGTTAATTTTCCTTATTTTTCTTGTATTTATTTTCCCATCAAAAACCCCTAAAAATTAGATAGATTAATTGTCTATAGTGCACTGACCTTTAAAAAAGACTAAAAAAATATAAAAACAAATCAAATGATAAAATTCGATGTTTTTATCCCCCTTAAAAATACCCCCAAAAATAGTTTTTGTACAAATGACCTCTTTTGGCTTTTTGTCCAACATCAAACTTGTAGATCTCGTCGAGACGAGCAACTTTCATGTTTTGACTTTTTCCTAATTTTATTTCTAACTATTTATTTTGTATTTTTCTTTGTTTTAATATTTTCGAATTTTCTGATTGGGCCACGTGGCGCTCTTTGGAGCCGCCACGTGGCCGCTCCTCCTTCCGCCACCCAGTGGCCTCCGGGCCCGTCAGATCCACTCGCCCCCACATCCATATCAACCGTCTATCTCCGCCCCATCGCCCACCGTCTGATCCAAACCCAGATTTAATCCTCACCACCCGCATCCGCCTTAGCCACAGCCCTCCGATCAACTGCTCATCCTACGCCTACCATTGCTCCACGTCAGCCCAACCCCACAGGCCGTTGGATCTTCACCTCCTCTCCATCTAAACAACCCATGAGCGTCGAAATCACAGCCGTACGATCAGATCCTCTGATCTGATCGTCACCCTTCATGCGCCTTCCTCCAAGCCGCTGGATCGCCAGATCCAACGGTGTGAACTTCGTCTCCTACCTCCGTTACCCTCTCCCTCCAGGCGTTACAAGCGCCACCCCCTTTCCATTTTCGTGCTGCCTACCAACCTTCTCCCCACTCGATAATGTCCCTTCCACAAAGCCTGATCGTCCACCATCTTCGCGAAACCACCGTAACACATCCTCCTTCATTTCCCCACCATTAAAACTTCGTTCAAAAACCCCCGACCACTCCATAACGTCCGGCCATCCTCGTCTATAAATTCCCTTGCCCCGCATCCATTCAACCTATCCACCACTTCACGGGGGTTCGCCCTAGCTTCCTCCGCCCTCCGGTGACAGCGGAGGGCGGCCTTGTCGAGGCGATTATGGCCGCGCCACCCAGGTGTGATCCGTGGCCTCCGGCCACGTCGTGGTTGCCATTGTGCGCTGTTGAGCTCCGAGGCCCGGCTGACCTCGCTGGGCGACGATCGGAGCGCCTCCAAGGCGCTCATCCCAAGCTTCTCCTCTACCGGGTTCCCCTCTCCGACGAGGTACTTCCTCCCCTTCTTTTTCTTATGTTTTCTCCCATTTATACCCCCGCTGACAGTCAACCTCACCTTCACCTAATCACTCCAACACTTCCACCACTCATCGAACACCCTCGCCGACCACCTTCCTCTTCTCCAGAACCTCCCTCGCTCGACCCATCTCCTCCTCCATTTCGCCGGAGAAGGAGCTCCAGGGCCACCATCTCCCGACACCCCCATGGCCCTCACTCATCCCGCTTCACTCTCATGCACTGCACAATGCACGCTTCGGCTATTCTAAAGTCTGCAGGTCAATTCTCCTCAATGATCGGAGCTCGTGCCGCCCCGTCGGTCTCGAGCTCTTCCTCCGACGACCTTGCTCTGTCGAGCACCTCCAGACAACCACTGAGCTTTTACCTGGCTCAAGGACCTCCGCCAGACCTCCATCTCTCTTCCCCGACCTACAAATCATCCTACTGAGCACGGCGGAGCAACCAGCAGGTCGCCGGAGCCCCGCCTTCTCCGGGGACCTGCGGAGGAGGAAGATGCTACAGATGTCGTCCGATCATCCGGATCGGACGGTTGTGAATATGGCATGTGGCAGCCCAGACCTACAGACGACCCTACAGGCTCGGGTCCCACCGACCCTTGACCCGAGCCACCAGATGATGCCACGTAGCCTCGAGCCAGAGGCATCCTTCTGAGCCTAGTTCCTCTCGTGCTCTGCACGTGAGGTGCTGGGAAAATTGCAGGACAGACCCCGAAACTATTGATAATTGCATAATGGTCCCCAGGGCCTGGGTATTTTACAGGAAGGCCCTCAAACTTTTTAGAAATTACAAAAATGCCCACGTGCAAAATGAAATTTTGCATCAAGGCCCAGGCGGTTTTTGGTAATTACATTTAGGTCCCTGGAGGGACCTAAATGTAGTAGTTATCCTTTTTATTTCTTACATTTTTATTACAATTATGCCCCCGCATTGTTTTCTTCATAACTTGAGCATCGTAGGTCCAAATTGCATGATTTTAGTGTCGTTTTGATCCTTATTTCTTCCTCTACATCGTAGCATGTCTAATTTTCTCATCTGTCACTATTTTAAATGAAGTGAATTTTTGTTATAGATGATGACCCTACTCTCTTTGTTCTTGCGCTGATCTTATGATTGTTTTAATGATGTAATCAAAATGACCCTGATTTCCATTTCGATTATGTTGCTCATTCTTTTTAGGGTATATTTGCAATCTTTGGTTCTGCATATAAGTTCAATTGCATTAATTTCATGCATCATTCTACAATCGCATAAAAATCGACTAAAAAAAGCAGGCATCATATTATTGCATTATAAAATGCATAGTTCATCATGCATTTTCATAAAGACCTGAAATTGAGAATAATTCACACATGTGCTTCATTAATAAAATTTCGATAAATAAATTGAGTAGATGTGTCCTTGTGTTCGACCTTGGTAGACTTGCCAAGTATAAATACTCCACAACATTCAAAGATTGTGGTTACTGAACCGAATTTGCCTCCTATACTATGATAATTTTATATTATTAAAGAGGCAGATTTCGCATTCATTAGAAATATGGCCATGCATATGGGTGTCTATAAGTATATGGAAGGGTATAGTCATGAATGCAAGTGTATGATGGGGATGGGCATACATATGGGTGTGTATGAGGTTATGAGCATGCATATGGGTAAAGGTATGAACAACTAAAAATTATTAGTTTAACCATTTCTAATCGGACTAATGTGATATCCCAACAATTTTGTAAGAGATTGGCATCGAGGGAGGGAAATTTTTATATATTGTAGTCACATTTTAGATCCAAAAAGGTTATTAGAAGGGTAGTGAATCAATCAAACGAGTCAAATACCCGGTTAATATGTATCATCGTAAAATACATATATTTTATTTAGTCACGTATATACAACACATGTATATACATGATTTAAGGTTTGTGTATATTATGAAATGTATGTTAACTTTCCTTAGTTTGGATGTCCCAAGCTAAGGGATTCCTTGATGATTTCGGTGCATATACTATATTGATATTCATGTCGTATAATATTTATTCTTTGCTAATTTTAGGCAGTATAACCACAACTCTCTCTTATAAATCAAATTTATCTTTTAAAGATTAATTAATGCATGATTGGTGCATTATTAAACTTTAAAAAGGTAAATTTAGCAAAGAATAAACCTTATATGTAAGGAATATCTAAATAGTGTCTACATCGAAATCATCAGGGGCATACAAAACTAAATTTGAAATAAAATGTTCTTTCCTTGTCTCATCTTAAGTATGTGGGTATGGATGTCAAAGGGTAAGTCTAACTATGGTACATAATAGATGAACAAGCCTATTGTAGCAACATATGTGGCTTTCATAAGTGCTGAATGAAACTCAAGATATCCTCATGATGTAGGTTAAGCGATGGATCCTGCCAGTGCTTAGATTTTGATGGTTCCGTAAGTGAGATATTCTAACATGGTATGGAAGGCTTCCTTAGGTTTGCTTGTGCACATGGACTAGGGATTATTGACATACAAGGAAATATCATGTGTCCTTGCAAGAAGTGATATCTATTGAAGAAGGCATCGAGGAACATCATTGTGGAACACTTGTGTAGAAAGGGATTTGTCAACAAATATACGACATGGTATGCACATGATGAGAAGAAGCATTCTAATGCCAAGAGTGATGATCGTCCTGAGAATATGTTTGCCCAAATGGTTAGAGATGTGGTCGAACCTGAATTTAATCAGGCTTCTGAAGCAGAGGAGAACGATGTAGACAAACAGCAATTTGAGGACTTGCTGCGGAAGGAAGAGGAGACAGTATGGCCTGGTTGTCCTAATTTTTCCCAATTATTTGTTGTTGCTGAGTTGTTGTCTTTGAAGAATCGGTACAAAATGACAAACTCTTGTTTTGACGGCATGATCAAGTTGATAAAGAGAATGCTACTTGAGCAAAATGAGTTACCATAAAGTTTCTACAAGGTCAAGACAATGATGAGTAAATTAGGTATGTCTGAGGTCAATATTGATGCATGCTCAAATCACCATATGTTGTACGGAGAACATCAAGATGCAACAAGCTATCAGGTTTGTGACAAGGATCGTTATAGGTCTGATTTAAAGTCAAATGTCTCACAAAAAATAATACGGTACTTTACATTGGCCCCACGGCTTCAGAGACTATATTATTGTCG
The DNA here is from genome assembly GCA_037367405.1 of Ottelia alismoides. Classification (NCBI taxonomy): domain Eukaryota; kingdom Viridiplantae; phylum Streptophyta; class Magnoliopsida; order Alismatales; family Hydrocharitaceae; genus Ottelia; species Ottelia alismoides. The sequence goes on from JAZKJV010003529.1 coordinate 197,215, forward strand.
GGAAACTGTGAAGGAGATGATGTGGCATGTCGAACATAGATATGATGGTACGCTGATGCAGCGTGGACCCGAAATATAGGGCCACCTATTTATTAAATTATGGTAGTTAATTTTATTTACGTTTTTTAGGTCGTCGTAATTTTAATTAAATAATTGAGATCGCATGTGATCTCAACAATTATTCGTAGACTTAATTTTGGTCAATTAATTAGTTAGAGTCTAATTAGGATAATTAGGGGTCAATTTAAATTTTAAATTTGTCAGAGTCAAATTAGGATAAGTTTGTTTCCAATTTGAATTTAGTTTCTATTTTTGTAAAATCATCCCTCCTATATAAAGGGATGAGGGTCCAATGTTTTGAGAGGGTGAAGTATTCAAGAAATATTGAGATTTATCTCTCTCCTTTCTCCTCTCCCTCTCTCTCCACGCGATCTCCGCGGTTCTCCTCCTTCAACCTCTCGTATTCCAGACGAGTTCTTCTTCTCAACCCCTCTCTTTTCTTCTACCAAAAATCCACCGCCAAAAAATTTATTATTTACATCGACGCCGAATTCCAATTTTGCATCATTTGGTATCAGAGCATAGATATTGAATCGTTCCTACGATTCAACGATCCCGTTGCATATTGGTGTTTGAAGCTTGATCTCAACCGCATATCTCATGGCCCGCAGTCTCGTTCGCATCAATGAAAGTTCAAAAAGCGTCTTATGGCATCCCTGAAGGTTCAAGCATGGCTGGACGCGCTAACCGACGAAGATCTCGCCATCCACGATGAAAAACCTGTTGCCGCAGAATTTGACGAAGAAATCATCGCCGAAGAAGACGAAACGACCGCTGTCCGGGTCGTTTTAGAAGAAAAGAACGCTGAAACGCTTGCTGAACAGGTACTTTCAGATTCGCCAAACTCCCCAAGATCGGCATCCGCCTCCTCCACAACCCTCGGGCGGACTCCACCCACCATCCTCGCACCCTCCTACCCCCTCCCGTGTGCACCCAACGCTCCCAGCCCTCCGACCACCCCTGCGCATCACCACCCGCACCCCCTCTCGGACCCGCAATCCCCCTACGCATCGCCGCCTACTCCTCTTCCCCTGCCTCCCCCATACCGCTCGGCCTCGCCATCTGTGACCTACCCTTTTCCCTACAGGCCAAGCCACCACCCCCGCACCGCCGCCCCCAAGCCCCATCCAAACCACCTGCGCCTCTGCTCCCCTCTCCCTCCCGCAGACCTCCCCAGGACCCCACTCCCCCTCCCCAGGACCCCACTCCTCCTCCCGTTACCCCGCGACCCCTCCCTCGCCACCCCCCCTCCCCACAGTAGCCACCGCCCCAAGGCGATAAACCCCTAGCGCCGTTGCCTCTCCCCAGCCCTCCCACGCGCGCCGCCTGTCCCCAAGGCGATAAACCCCTGGCAAATTTCCAATCCACAAAAAATTAGATATAATTTAGAACCCATCCCCACCCGCCATCTCTGCCATCGCCCTTTCCCCACCGGCTTCCCCACCAACCCGCGCCAACCCCCCTACCGCCTTCGCCTACCCCCTTCCCACGTGCACCAGCCCTCTCCCCAGGCCTCCCCTCCTCCTCCTGCTACCCCACGAGCCCCAGCCCCCACCGGCTCCCCCACCAGTCCACTCCGCCCCACCCTTGCGCCGCATCTGACCTTTGGGAGACCCAAAACCTAGACCCCCCAGCAGCACCCCCAGCCCCGCCCCCGCCTTCCCCAGGAACCCCCTTCTCCTGCGACTCCACCACCCCGCACGCGCCTTCCTCTCTTCCTCCGACTGGCGCCGCGCCCTCCTCGTCGTGCTCGAGCGACGCCATCTCCCAGAGCTACTCCATGTCGCGCGCCCCGATCGCGCGCCTCGACGCTCCCCGCCTAGCCACAAACTGCAGCAATCCATCTCCAAGCCGCCACCCACGCGGTGCCAGCGCCAGCTCGCCCCCACCGCCATCTACTGGAGGTTCCACGCCGCCGCCCCTGCGCCTAAAAAGAGGCCCCAAACCCTAAGGGCGAGAGGGAAGGGAACCGAATCCCTGGAATTGAGGGATTGGGAAATTAGTTGGGAAAATTGCAAAAATAAATTCCCTAAAACCCCTATTTGCAGAAAGAAAAAGGGCAGTAAGAATGAGGGGGTGCGAAATTTGCACACACACACCCGGTGGCAGAATTATTTATAGAAAAGGGATGCAAAACAGAAATATGGGGATCCTCCCTATCCAAATAGGACTAGGGCCTTAGGTTTACCCTATATAAAGACCCCATGGCTTCATTCCCTAGACACATCTCCTCTTCTCCTCTCCTTGTGCCATTGCTTCACTATGGATTCTCCTAGGGTCATAGTGTCCATGCCTCACCAATTTTTCAAGCATCACAAGAAGGAGATGACAATCAAGAAAACGCCGCCGTTCGCGCCGCACCTGTTCTTCAACCACGACAGCCGCGTCATCCCCGCCCGCGTATGGACTCCACCGTTCGCTCCACACCAATTCTTCCAGACGATAGATGAGCACGCTGATTCATCCGCCAAGCCTGCAGATCCAGCAATTCATCGGGAGACGAATTTTTAAAGCGGAGGAGAGTTGATGCAGCGTGGGACCCAAATATAGGGCCAAATATTTATCTAATTTTAATTGTCAATTTTATTTACGTTTTTAAGTTGTCGTAATTGTCTAAATAAATAATTGAGATCGCATGTGATCTCAACGTTTATTCGTAGATTTAATTTTGGTCAATTAATTAGGTAGAGTCTAATTAGGGTAATTATAGGTCAATTTGAATTTTAAAATTTGTCAGAGTCCAATTAGGATAAGTTGGTTGTCAATTTTAATTAGTTTACTATTTTGTAACCCAATCTCTCCTATATAAAGAGATTGTAGTCCAATGTTTTGAGGAAGTCAAGTATCAATGAAGTTTTGAGATTTTTATCTCTCTCCTTTCTCCTCTCCCTCCCTCTTCATGCGATCTTCGTGGTTCTCCTCCTTCAACCCATCGTTACCGACGAGATTTCTTCTTCTCAACCCCTCTCTCTTCTTCTACTAAAAAAATCCACCAAAAAATTGTTATTTCCGACGTCGCGCGATTTCCGTTTGCATCATTGATGCAGCTGGACCCGAAATATAGAGCCACCTATTTATTAAATTATGATAGTTAATTTTATTTATGTTTTTTAGGTCGTCGCAATTTTAATTAAATAATTGAGACCGCATGTGATCTCAACAATTATTCGTAGACTTGATTTTGGTCAATTAATTAGTTAGAGTCTAATTAGGATAATTAGGGGTCAATTTGAATTTTAAATTTGTCAGAGTCAAATTAGGATAAGTTTGTTTCCAATTTGAATTTAATTTCTATTTTTGTAAAATCATCCCTCCTATATAAAGGGATGAGGGTCCAATGTTTTGAGAGGGTGAAGTATTCAAGAAATATTGAGATTTATCTCTCTCCTTTCTCCTCTCCCTCTCTCTCCACGCGATCTCCGCGGTTCTCCTCCTTCAACCTCTCGTATTCCAGACGAGTTATTCTTCTCATCCCCTCTCTTTTCTTCTACCAAAAATCCACCACCAAAAAAATTTATTATTTACATCGACGCCGAATTCCAATTTTGCATCATTTGGTATCAGAACATGGCCTACAGATCATCCTCACGATCTAACGATCCGTATCGACATGTGCGTCGACACGCGCCGACGCCCCATTGTTCATCCGAACGAACACGACGAGCCCTCACCATCATTGGCGCCTGCTACAAGGAGACGGAGCACATGATACATGATTTACAAACCAACTTCCAGTCCGTGTTTCGAGATCTAATGGCTAACTTTGAGGCCTTCCGCGATGCCCAATCAAAGCCGCCAATCACCGACACCGACCGTGAAGCCGAAAATCGCGTCGTCAACAAAGAACCGGCCGCTGCCCAGATCATCCAGGAGGAAAAGGAAGCCGAACCGGCTGCTGTCCAGGTTCTTGAAGACGAGAATCTAGCCGTTAAAGAAGATTCGCCCGCTGTTCAGAACGTTTCGAAAGAGAAAGAAGTCGCCCTGCTTGTTGTCCAGGTGATTTCTGACTCGAAAACCCTTCAAAATTTCATCTACAACCCTCGCACATCCCCCCCGTTGGACCCCTCCAATTCCCTGCCTCCCCCGCACCTCTCGACCTTGCCACCCGTGACCTACCCCCGCACAGCCTTCAATCGGCATCACCCTTTTCCCTCCAGGTCAAGCCGTCGCGCCCACAACCCCCACGTCGCCGCCCCCAAGTCCCACCCGAGCCGCCTACACCTCCGCCTCCCTCTCCCTTTCGCCGCCTTCCCCTGGAACCCCATCCTCCTCCCGCGACCCCACGGCTCCACCCTCACCATTCCCTTTTCCCACTGCAGTCGCCGCCCCAAGGCAATAAGCCCCTGGCGACCACCCAGTGCATGTGCCCTCCCGCGCCAAACCCCTGACAACCTCCACCTCCCCGCAGATCCGCATCGACCCCGCCCTCGAAACAGCCGCCCCAGCCCGCGCCAGCGAGACGCTGCCGCCACCGCCCGTGCCATCGAGAAACCACTACCCTAGCGCCGCTTCTTATCGAGGAGGCGTGGAACCCTAACAAGGATGGCGGAAATCCCTCCCACCGAATCCCCTCAATTGAGGGGAGGGATATTTTGGAGAAATTGCAAAGAAGAACCCCTTAAAAAACCTATTTGCATAAAGGCCGAAATTGGCATGAAATTAAGGAAGATTGAAGGGGTATGAAAATTGCAGGGACGCCCTCCAATTGAAAAGAACTACAAACGTAACGTTGAAAAGGATCTAATTGGAGGAAAATGAAGCTACAACTCGAGGATGAATTCTCCAATGACGCACCTACATCAAGCAATTCGTCGGGAGATGAATTTTTAAAGCGGAGGAGAGTTGATGCAGCGTATACCCGAAATATAGGGCCACCTATTTATTAAAGTATGGTAGTTAATTTTATTTACGTTTTTTAGGTCGTCGCAATTTTAATTAAATAATTGAGTTCGCATGTGATCTCAACAATTATTCGTAGACTTGATTTTGGTCAATTAATTAGTTAGAGACTAATTAGGATAATTAGGGGTCAATTTGAATTTTAAATTTGTCGGAGTCAAATTAGGTTAAGTTTGTTTCCAATTTGAATTTAGTTTCTATTTTTTGTAAAATCATCCCTCCTATATAAAGGGATGAGGGTCCAATGTTTTGAGAGGGTGAAGTATTCAAGAAATATTGAGATTTATCTCTCTCCTTTCTCCTCTCCCTCTCTCTCCACGCGATCTCCGCGGTTCTCCTCCTTCAACCTCTCGTATTCCAGACGAGTTCTTCTTCTCAACCCCTCTCTTTTCTTCTACCAAAAATCCACCACCAAAAAAATTATTATTTACATCGACGCCGAATTCCAATTTTGCATCATACGCTCGAGTATCTTTCTGATTCCCAATGTTGGTGTGCACTAATGGATTTGTCACCCATATTGCAAAGAAGAGAAATGTAGTTTCGGGTTGTTGACTGACGGGTTTAATATGTATGGATGAAGTAAGGATTACTCATGTTGGTATGTCATTGCAACGTCATATAATCTACCACCTTGTTTGTGTGACAAACGAACATGCATGTTTCTTTCTCTTCTTGTTCCTGGCCAGACCCATCCCAGTAGATTTTTGAATGTTTGTCTATGACCCCTAAAAGATGAGTTAAAAGATGTCTTGGGAATGGTGTGGGGACCTTACGATGCATTCGAGAAAGAAAAATTCCAAATGAGAATGGACTATTGTAGACCATTAGTGATTTCCTAGCATATGGTATGTTATATGGGTGGAGTACACAAGGATTGTGGAATTGTCTGTATTATATGGAGAAGACAAAGTCATTCCAACTTCAGTACGGTAGAAAGTCGTGCTTATTTAAATGTCATATATAGTTCATCCCTATGGATCATCCCTACCAAAGATTAAAAAAATGGCATTCAAAATGAATGCAGTGGAAGAGTCATAGCCGCCACATAGACTGTCGGGAGAAGAATTACATGCTCGATTGTTACAACTGGCGGAACGTGTTGAAGATACGCTTCACTGCCTTGGGGTAGATCATAACTAGATAAAGATGATCATCTTCTAGGAGTTACCGTATTTGACAATACTACTTGTTAAGCATAATATGGATGTGATGCACGTAGAAAAAAATGTGTTTGATAATGTATTTCATACGATGTTTGGGACTTCTGGGAAGATCAAAGATATGGAGAATGCACGAAAAGATTTAATGAACATATGTGCTCGTCCAGATGTCTTTGAAGAGCATGTGGCTCATTTTGTTGTCCAGTGCAAAATGTATGCTAAGCAAAGACCAAGTAAAGAAAGTATATGTATGGACCTTAGAACAGAAATTTTCAGATGGCTATGTTTCAAATATTTCGAAATTAGTTGATCAAAAGAAGAACTATTTTAAATCTATGAAAAGTCAATTGAAGATATTTTGGCATTTAAGATTTTGCTCCCAAAGTCAATTGAAGATGTTTTGGCATAGCTTAACAACTTCTTTAAATGCATTTGTTCATCTAAGATCCGCGTTTCTAACAGGATGACATTAGAAAAGAATGTGTCGGTCTTTTTATGCAATCTAGAGAATATTTTTCTACCATCATTCTTTGATTCAATGGAGCATCTCATTGTACACTTACCGTACGAGGCTAAGGTTGGAAGACCGGTTAAGTACTGATTGATGTATCCTTTTGAAAGGTATCACTAAAATATGTCATTCTTAAATATTAAATATTCTTTCTTTAACAAGTGGGTCTGTATAGGTATATGTTCTTTCTGAAATTGAATGTTCATAACAAGAACAAGGTCGACGGGTCCACAAGTGCACAATACATCATGGAAGAAGTTGATAACTTCTGCGTGAGATACAAGGCTGAGGACATGGAGACCGTTCATAGCTGCCTTTCACATAATGAAATTCCAACCAGATAAGTAGATGCATGTCTCTGTGTTTCGATCGCGTGGGGAACCATTTAGAAAGGGGAGGACTCTATGTTGACTCAACATGGAAAAGAAGCGACAAAACTATATGATCTGGACAATACATAAGAAGTTTCGTTATTAGCTGAGTACATATTTCTGTAAAGTATACACAACTTTGTATGAATTGTAAATCATTAATTTATTTTTTAATAATGCAGAGTACAGGAACCATATATCGATGAATAATCCGAATGTTTGACAAAAGTGAGGTGATCGAAGAGTTTCGAAAAACGTTTGCAGTATGATTTATTGTGTGTTGGATCATTGGATATAACTGATAAGAAGTGGTTTAGCGTGTGTTGGATCATCGGATATGACAGATAAGAAGTTGAAGATGTTACAAGATTTTTTTAATTTAGCTGATAGTCGTATCGTAAGTTGGACTTAGACTTAGTCAGAGTGTCTGGCTCAAAAAATCATCGATCCAATGTTCATAAACCACATAACTACTGTATTTTTTTGTGATCTTAAAGGCGTGGTTGCTGCCATCTTTTAAGATATTAGAGTCTATATGTATAACATTCAGAAATATTCAACAGATGCGATGCACGACTGTACCGGCGCATCCATATGATTTTATATAAAAGACACCGATCTAGGTGATCACAGATGTTCCAAGTATCTTATGTGCATGTTTTCGACATTCTGTTTGCAGGAGTCGACCTCACAAGACCTATGTCCATCTTAGTTTGAAAAATGGACAGAATAGAAGAGATGACCAACACTGTCATGGTGTTTGCAATTGCATACAGGAGTAACCAACGAAGAAGAATCAACAAAAACAAAGCGACCAAAGCCGGGAATCATCAGGGGGCGAATAGGTGCAAACAAGCGATAAAACGATGTAATGAACACCGACACATCAAACAGCAATAACATGAGTCGATTCTAGCAAAGCTACACTGACATAATCTACAACATTGACAGACGAATTCAATGCGATGAAACACAGTTATCGAAGATTTTCAGTCAGGTGCAATTCAACCAATGGTCGCCCATTACAGGACTGCTCAACTTGCATAAAAGACCGATTTCTACAATCCTTGCAACAATCTTAAATGCTCTAGCATTAACCAAATTGGAAAAGAAAAGAAAAGGAATAAGGTAGAATTGCAGAAAGTCCGCACAATTGGATCAGTGTATGCTCTGGAATGACAGGAAACAAGCATATGACAATTCGGAGGAAATGCAGCTGTTTGTTTTCCTATTTAAAATGATTATATGACCACATTTCACCGAAGCATCTGAGAAAACATAAACACCTGGTCCAGTTTCTCTCTCTAAAAGGTTAGCATTCATGCCATGCAGCAGCCAATGCAGGATTCAACAATCTAAAATCTCACAAAATCCGATACAATAACCTGATCGAACCTGATCTGGTATGTGAATGCAATCGTAGAGAAGCTTCATCTTCCATATGGGTGGTACCGGCCACCAGATTGACCCATACCCCGGAATGCACCATAGCCAGATCCAGCACCAGCACCATAGCCAGCAGCCCCAGCACCATAGCCATACATAGACCCAGCATAGGCCGGGAGAAGACCCATGCCATAGCCATAACCTGCAGCATATCCATATCCTCTGCCATAAGCTGCAGCTACACTGCCGTATCCATAACCACCACCATACACGCCACCATAGGACCCGTAAACACCACCACCAACTGGAACATTAACAGGACCGGCAGCCCTTCCAGCCATCGAATCGTTGGCAGCTGTTTTTGGCACAGCCCTCTTTAGCTCCACCTGCGAAATTGCGGTCAAGATATAGCAACATGTATCATGAAAGTTACATTTCTAGTATTCATAAAATACGGTCGACTATCTGTGTAGAAAAGGTTAGTTTAACAATTTAGAGGCCCACTTTTCTAACCGAGATGGCACATAATGCAGAATACAGCACTATTTTTGGAAGGCTACTGAATATTAAAGCAGTATAATTTTATTAATAATATAATGGAGCAATAATATACCCATCACCGGCTCTAAATATGTATCCTCCTATTCTTACAGTAAAAGCTTCAGTGTTGTCCCCTCATTAAGAATTAGTTACAGGATATGAGCCAAAAAAACTCCTTAAGGTCGTTAGCAGTTTACAAGTTTTATAGCATGCTTCCATAGAAATTGGTTTGGACTGTACTGCGTGAACTTCTGAATTTTTCTGAAACAGCAACATTAGCATTTCAGCTTGCCGCAGTCCTGCGAGAACTGCAGGAATAAATGATTTTAAGGAGTTGAATCATTTAAGGAGAAGTTACGAAGGTTCATTCTTGATTATGGGTGTGTTCTCTATGTAGGATGTTTTTATCCATGTGATTCCTCGAACTCATCTCAAACATTCCTTCGTTATTTATCTTATATAAATTAACGCCAGTCTCTTTCTCGATTTCCGAGAAGTAGGGGTCTATGAGTGTATGTGAGGCTTATGGGAGTCTCTCGGAGAGTTCATCACAATCCTAACTTTACTTAATGTCAGGTTTGACCCCAAGGTCTGGACTCTCTGGAGACCCTTTGGAATTGGGAAGATCGATTTGTATACTCTCTAACCCTTGCCTGGAGATTATACGTTTCCTCGAAGAATGCCGAAGAGATATCAATCACTGAGCTTCCCACGTCTCTTGCTAAATGACTAATTCAGCAACAAATGACCACGTTCTGCTGCATCAAAACGAAACCAACTATTTCCTGCCAATGCGAGAAAGAGGTAGAGAATCGGGTGATCAATAGGCATAATTTGACTCATTTCGGCGATGATATCATGCAAAGAGAAATGGAAGAATCTAAACCTCTTTTAGCAAGATGATCCCTATATCGAGAGTAGGATCTACACCTCCATACATGCATCTTCAAGCAAAAAGTCACAGATTGAGAACAAGGGTTTTTATCAATTGTGCCCCTATGAGATAATGCAATTTCAGTTATGTCCCTCCCTTTCTGGGAATGTCAATTGTGCCCCCGACTTCTTGCCGTTCTATCACTTGTGACCTTCCGTAACTTTAGCCCTCACTGAGTTGAACTTAACCATGGTTTTTCAAACTATGGTACAGTTAAGAGGGGCATAACCGTCGAAATACCCCCACCTATCTTCCCCCCACCTCCTCCTCCTATTCATCCTCTTCCTCTCCCTCCTCCTCGGGCACCTCTCCTCGATCATGGGCTTGTCGTCCTTGCAAGGCGCCTCGACATCGGAGTGCTCGGAATCCAGAATGCATGCTTTCGCATATGCAACGTGCATACCCGCACCTGTGAAGTCGTTACGCTTCTGCTGCAGCTGCTGATGCTTTTGGGGAGTAAAGGGGCCAAGCAAATTCTCCTCCCTCATGCAATTCCCATTACCAAACACACGGTGGTGCATGTTCACCGGATGGTTCCACCCAAACCCCCGCATGAACGTGTTGCCATGAACAATGGCAGTGAGAAATTCCCATGACTGTTGCTCCTTCAAGACAATCGGAGGCAATCTCCCGAGGTTCAAATTATCCTCATATTATCTTGGGAGGAACTCGCCTTCCGATCAAGGAAGACAGCGGACCGGACAACGTGTAGAACGTCTTCGTTGTCTGGAACGAAGTCAATGGAGCCCAGTTCGAGCACAACGGTCTCTGATGGCATGAGGACGATGGTGCGGATGCCGACAAACTGAGTGAGGGACCTCATGACGTAGAAATTCGACTGGGCGGGTCTGGGGTCGGTGATCCAAAGGGTTCTCCTGGAGAACAGGGCCTTGCCAGGGCGCCCTCGCCTCGCGGGAAGGTGAAGTACATGGACATGAAGAAGAACATTTCAGTGTCAGTGATGTTGTCGAGCCAGAGAGTGTAGTTCTCCTTGTCCGACATATCAAAGAAGGCATGGAGCTTCTGGAGGACACGCTTCTTGAGGAGGTGGCAGTCTGTCATGGTCGTCGTCGGTGGAGTTGGCAGCTTTGCGGTAGTGGTCATCACCCCAAGCGAGGACGGAGTCGGAGGAGGAGGAGGTGGTGGAAATCTGCCAGAAGATAGCGTAGGATCGGCATGGGTGGGAAGAGGACTCGACGAGGTAGGAGAGGCGGTGTTGGAACTCTAGGGTGGAGGAGACGGCCAAGACGAGGCCGTCGGAGGGGATGCGAAAGGTGGAGAGGTAGTCAAAGGCGTGGTGCCCATGAGGGACACGGCCATGGCACGGTCCTCCTCCATCCAGACAGCTCCGCCCACCTTCATGGCTCCCGATGGTGTTGGGGGGAGTTGGGGCAGAGGGAGGAGCTATTGGCGGGAGGAGGCGATGGCAGAGCATGAGGCTGAGGAGGAGGAAGAGAAAGGGAGGAAGAAGATGGGTGGGGAGGAGGAAGAGGATGGGGATGGATTTTCAGCCCTCTTTTTCGAATTTATTTCCGCTTATGTCCCAAAAGTTAACGCATGTTTGCATTGGGGATGGATAGCAACTTACCCGATGGGTACAAGAGATAGAACGGTAAGAAGTCGAGGACACAACTGATATTCCCAAAAATGGAAGGGTATAACTGATATTGCAATATCTTGAAGGGGCACAACTGACAAAACCCTAAAAACAAGATCAAGAGCTCCATAAGACAGCCCCATGTTGAGCTCCAAAAGACAGCCCCATACTTGACTGTCCAAAAGGATGAATTTACCAAGGTTGACCATAGGATGAGAGCAGAGCACATGAGCGTAGCAACTAAAAAGGGGAAATTAGCACTAAACATCTGCATCTAGTCACTTTCCACAAAGGTCTGACTCGAAAGAGCAGGAAGGCTCACACCTATCAATTGTCGGAGGCAGAAAAGGTGGTTTAACCCTATTTCAAGAATAAAGGCAGTTTTTGCCATCTGGGGATGGATTAAAGAAGGGAAACGTAAAGTTGATGTATAAATACTACCTCTGACTGGAAAGCTTGCCTATTTGCAGAAGGCATAATGTGAATTAACCGAGGCATAATGGTTTAGAGCTTTCTTAAACCATTTTCAATTTCCAAAGAATGAGGTAACAGACTCGAGTTCCTCCAACTGGAGAGTTTCCAATTATAAATTATGTGGCCATCAAAGCCCAGCTTTCTTTCAACAAGGAGGAGAATTTCTGTGAAACGTAGTTGCGTTGATTGCTTCCCAGAGCTATGTCGCCTACCCAAGATGGGGCTGCACCCTTTCTAAGCGCATATATACAACTGACTTTATTGAGACTTCAAATTTCCAAATTTGGGAATTGAGGGCCTGATCTGTTACTCATGTGCTTATTTAGGAATTGTTCTAGGCTTGTCGAGTCTTTTGAACTAGCTCTTTGACTATGAGCGGGAAAGAGGGCTTCGTGGTTCAGGTAGCCCAGCACCTGAAAAGCCTTCAGGTTGAACAAAGAGGGCAGAACTTTTCCTAGGCTGTCACATCTTTGACCTATGAAAGTGGACTCTTCGCAAGTCTGTTCATGATGATTCATAAAAATGCACGAGGACTTCAGAGAAAACTTCACATGCCAATTCCATCAGAAGAACAATTGTCGTAATGAGACGAAAAAGGCTCAAATTTTTAAGTAAGCAAGAATGTACATGTTACAGTCTAGCCATAAACCTCTGTCCCGAAAGAAACAGCAAGATCTCCTCTGTAATTGAAAACCAGCAGAGTAGAAAGGGTCTCACCTGAAACAGTGGGCTCACAGAATGCATTGGGTTGCAGCAAGGTGCCTAAATGATGGAGTAAAGTAAGGGCAGAGTAAAGTGTTGATATGTGCAGCTTCAGTGTGTGTGACCACTGAGTTCTGTAGGCAACCAAGTCGAAGAAAATGATCTCATTTGCAGCCATCAGAGATTGCAGGAAGATCATACAGTAATTGCATGGTGAATAATAGTTGAGTAGTCTCCAAGTTGTTACCAAGACGTGCATCATTATCAGCACAAAATGGATGCCCCATCCAAGAGTTTACCAGCCATCTAGATTGACCAAGTAATGAGGCTAAAACAAAGGTCAAGCCCTCTCCTACTTCAGCAAACTTATAAATGAGGGAGTATTTATATCCAAATCAGTACAAATGAGGAGGTTTTATCATGTTCTCCTATTTAGTAAACAAGCATGTAGGTGTTTTTTAAGAAACAAGCGTGCAGGTGTTGTCGGCACAATGGGAAACCACAAAACAGAAGAAAAGTCACCCTCTGAATTTATACCAAGAATGGATGAAAGAAAGGGGATATTAGCTAGCCTCTTCTTGGTGGTTGTCTGGGTTGAAGATTCCAAAACAGAGTAAATGGAAGATCGGTATTCCTTGCAGCTTGGAATCTCTCTGGGACTAGCAGACTGATGGCATTAGTTGTTTTCGACATCCGAATAACAGCACCTCAGTGGAGAAACAACCTCACTTGTCAAATTGGTCATGTATAAGGAAGCAGGTTTAAAAATCATCCAAGCAAAGAGGAACCTCCGAGCATACAAGACAAGTCTTCCAAGTCAAAAGTAATTTTTTATTTTCAATTGACCAGTATTATATGTTTTGCTTCCAAGAGAAACAATTATCCAGCCAGCAGGCGGGCACAGTAGTCACCTTATTTATTGAGTCGGTAAGTTGAACTGTGTTTTACATACATTGCATGATATTCTTCACAGTTTATTTGTCAAAGCTGATGGTTTTGCTAAAAGATCATTCACGTGAACCTGCTTGAAAAATCAAGTTATTTTTTAGCATTACAAGTCCAATTTACTGCATCAAATAATGATTCAGATGTGATTTTTAATCTGTAAAATTTACTCCTATTCTAACTGCCGCAAAAACCACCCATCAGAATAATCAATAGAATGTGAAATCTACTTGGGAAAAAGGTGGTTGGTCTACCTGTTTACCACCGAATTCATGGATTTTCCCCTCAGCCATTATCTCATCCACAGTTTCCTCATTCTCAAAGGTGATAAAACCAAATCCTCGTGAACGTCCTGTACTATGATCTAGCATGATCTGGTGTTCAACCACTACACCATAAAATGTGAAGTAGTCCTTGAATTCAGCTGAAATAGATAAAAGAGAGTTATTTGGATCAGAAACTTACAGTACATGTGTGCAAAATAAGACACTCTACCTTCAGATAAATGAGGTGGCAATCCACCAACGAAAATTTTCTTTGTTTTGGAACCAACTTTAGAAGGAAGGGTGGGAGAATTCCTAGGGACCGTTCTCTTGACTTCCACCTGCAATTAATAGCAATGCTTTCCTTTACCTCATGTGAAAATGTATAATTCATTCAATAAATAATTTTATATTACAGAAAACGCACTGTTTTCCCGTCGATGACATGTTCAACTTTTAAAACAGCTTCAACAACAGCTGGATCTGCAAATGTAACAAAACCAAACCCTCTGGGGTTTTGTGTATGCTTATCCCTCATTATCACAGAATCAATAATCTCCCCGTATTTTTTAAAATGTTTGGCAAAGGTTTCTGTAAAAAGAATGAAAATGGTAAATGTATGACAATTAAAATTTAACTTGCATTCCGATTATGACAACGAAACAGTGCATAGAGTGCCAGAAAAATCAAAGATCTCACAAATTAAAAATAATACTAAATCTCCACAAGCCTCTGGATATGATACGTGCATTCCAAATATTTAAAAAAAACAGTCTAAAACTTGTCGTTATGAATCAATGCCACAAAAGAGGAAGGGAAACAAGGGTAACTAGAAAAAATATCAAATCTTATATGCAAATGAACTATATATCTCCTGACAGAAACTATCTATTCGAGTTTTAATGAAAAGAAGAATACCAACTCCATCCTGTCTGTAAAAAAAGATGAAGCTAACCACACTTCTACTATTGAAATGACAAATTATCCCAAGTCCAACAAATAAAGAACAAATCAACAAATACATCAGCGAACAGAGACTAAATATTTAAAAGATGAAAAAACTTTGCAAGAGCCTAATGCACACCAACGAGAAACTTATACTTAAGCTCAAGCAGCATCAGATCACACTAGTCCACGTAAAAAGAAATGTCCCAATGAAATTCGTGAGAATTAAGTAACCACCACCACCATGTGGCAAGGGATAAGGCGGAAGGTTTCTTCTAGCATTTGTTTTTTTTTTGAGGCTCTTCTTCTAGCATTTGTGAATCACAACAAGAATGTCCGACAATGTAATCAGTGTTTGTTAAAATAGCCACCGTGTTAATAGAATGCATACGTAAGCTTGAGACATTAGGTTGCCTTTGAGTCTGGAGACATTGAGATCTACCAGAAAAACATTTACATATGTTCAATAATCAATTGAAAGGTTTAAAATTTGTGGATAACTTTAAAATGGATTTTCACAACCAAGACCTTGTAGATTTTTGCAATTACACAGTAACCCTCACAATCTTTGTGATTATGACAAGAAACCATGTAAACTTACTAACTCATAAACAGTAACCATTATGGGTTAACATCCATCTATATTGATGTTAGAGTCTAAGGGTTAACCTCCATCTATATCAATGTTAACTCTAATAGAATTCGTCAAAAACTTCCATTATTGCCTATCAAAGGATATCAAATCTGCAAATATTTTCATCTTCATTTTTCCTCATCTTCCTCCTCAAGGATCCACCACCACCCTGCCTGTCCAGAAGCTTCACTTCCTTTTATCCCCCATCGCAAACCTCCCACCGCCTCATATGTGCAGACCAAGAATCCTGTAAACTTTTTTTGAAAGAAAGAACCATGTAAACTTACTAGCTCTGACACATTAACGGGCGTGGGTTAACATCCATCCATATCAATGTCTTTTCCAAGTGAGAGAGGGAAACACTCACCCAGTATCCACCCCGAGATTTGAACCCTGGTCTTGGTTTTTTTGGGTAGTAGGCACGCAGCGCGCTACCAACAGACCATTGAGGGGGGGTTCCATCCATATCAACGGTAACTCTAAAGGAACTCATCAAAAACTTCCATAATTTCCTTTCAAAGGAAATCAAATCTGCAAATAATGACATCTTCATTTTTCACCATTATCTTCCTCCTCAAGGATCAATAACCACCCTGCCTTTCCAGAAGATTCACCTCCTCTGAAACTACCACCCCCAAATTGCAACCCTCCCAACCCCCTAATGTGTGTAGATCCCAGCTTCTCGCAACCTGCAGCATCTAATCCAATAACCTCTTCTCTCATTCCCTCAAGTCCTAGGTGTGAGCTTCAATAACCCATTGTACATCAACAAGCTCCTCAATCGCAGCCAAGAATAATGAATGAATTTTGCATGAGCCACAACTTGGCAAATGAAAAAAACCAAAAAAATCAATGATAGTAACCGTTACTATGACAATATCGACCAAAGGTGGGCCAAAAGAATTAAATATTTAAGTTTGTCGTATAGACAGTTAGGACCTATACCTAAAAACCAAGCCACGAGATTTCTTCCATCTTCCAGTCAAAACCACACCCGTTCCAACCATACATGCAGGGTGCTTTAGTCGGTCCATGACTTGACTACTTATCCACTTACTCCAGAAAAAACTACGAAGTGATTACATATCACATCAGTAATGAGCTTTGCAGATTTGTTTGTTCATCATCATAGTCATCCCAGTTATCTCATAAATACGGCTTTCAATCTTATGTACCTGCATTCCAAATACCATGCCATCTTCTCCATGCCTACAGATTTGTTTGATCATACTTCATTTTCCCACACTCGCACAAATCTTTCTCTGCAAACACGCACACACAGACAAGCTGCCATTTAATATGGTTGGAGAGTTGGGTCTCATTTCAGGTAGACGAGGAGGTCGCAGACGTGCTCCTTATGTCCATTGCAATCAATCTAAACATTTTAGGGGGGAAGCTCGATAGGCCTCTTGCAGCCAACCTTGCTTCCGCCGGAGCTGATGGCTCATCCACTACAAATCAGCCAACAAATACTTATAAATATGAACCAAATCGGACAATTCATTTAACGTTAGCAAGTTAATCGCATTTGATGCATCTTCTTCAGAGTACTGCTTCTGAGCATATACCTTCTGCAACTCTTATGGCCTACACTGCTTCCACTAGCGTTGCTACATGGATTATTGATTCCGGTGCTTCTGCCAACCTGACTGATGATGAAGGTAGAATTATGTCCTCTTCTCAGCCATCTACCGTTGTAAATCAGTTAGATTGGCAAAAGGTGTTGTTTTTCCTATTATTTCAGTTGGTAGTATGATTTTTCATCTATTTTAGACTCTCTGGGTTTTTGTGCATCACATTTTCCTTTAAGTTTACTATTTATATATAGATTGAGCTTGAGATCAATAGGGAGATATTTGATGAGCGTTCTTGTTATTTTCATGATATATGTACGACGCTGACTTTGGTAGGGGGTCATGAGAAGGGTGGTCTCTACTACATTGATGTTCCGACTGACTCCATCTTTCTTGAGGCTACCTCGATCTCTACCGATCCATTCTTATTGACATTTGCATCTTCATCATTCATATGCTAATGCTCTCTCGCATGTTTCCTGAATCAACTACATTGAAACCTTTCAAGTGAAGCTCGTCGGTTTAAACATAGCAGATCATCTTTTCCGCAAATAACTAAACTTATTCGTAGTCCATTGTGATGTTTAAGGACCTTGTGCAATTTGTAATATGAGTGGTCATAAGTATTTTATTGCTGTTATTGTTGATTTTAGTCAATCTTCTTAGGTAAACCTAATAACTGAACAGTAAGATATTAACAAATTTGGCATGCCTTTCATTGCTCTTATATAGATATCTTTTTTCCAGTATTTCTACAACTATTAAAACTTTTATACATGGAACGAAACAATGCTGACTATTGACAATATATTGGTATCGCACGTGTAGGAGGTTTGATAAAACCCTGTATATCAAATTCGAGGACATCGACTAATATCTTGCGAGATATCGACGACATATCAGTGTATCATTTCGTGACAGGCAAAAATGGGGGATTTATGTGCTATTTTCCCCTTTCTGATCAATATGGGCAATATTGGTCCCATATCGCCCAAAATTCTGTTGTTGATGTTGCTTCGTAATGTTCATTCATTTTGTATCATTGTTAATGGTATATTTCTTAAGGTTTTATATATCTTGGCAACCTATTGTTTATTCTTGGTTTTTTGGCAATTTCTTCTATTTATCGAGATCCTCGAAATGCTCTTTTAAGTTTTTTATGAATTTTTTTGTCTACCTATTCTACTCTAGTTTAACATAGATTTCTCTTAAAGTAACCTAACGCCCAAGCTTAAAAGTCATTTTAAACGCTACGATTCCATAATTTTTAGGCATTTTGTTTATTCTGGTATCTATTAATGTAATAAATCTAACAATTACAATTAGCTTAGTAGATTGATAGTAATAAATAGATACTAGTACTACCATGGCCTCAAAATGTAGGTTTCAACAACATATAGCCACACTCTAAAGCATACATGTCGCTAGCATCACCGAATGTGGTGGAAATGGCTAAAATTTGATTATTTTTCTACAGGTTAAGGTATTTGATATTTTTAATCAATAATTATGATGGAAATATATATTTATTTGCTAAAATATAGGCCTAAATATATAGTATCAATACCATACTACACTGCACGTGTTTCTTTTTTTTTTAGGCTCCTACACTGCACGTGTTGATATGCAGAAGGTATGCAATTAGAATTTAGAAGTTTAATCATGTATAAAAAAGTAAAAATAACAAATATAAATCCATATTCATAACGTATACAAAACACAAATACTCATATTTTCTTGTATTCACCATGTAAATTAGTCAACGACAGAATACCTAGAGAACTTGCAAGATTGGTCTTTTCATATACTCCGTTTAATTCGCAAACATACATAACATAAAATCTTCCACATACAACATATTTACAGTTTCTTCATAAAACATATTTACAAGATCAGTACTATCAGGCCATATCAGATATGTCTATCAACCACCATCGAACCCCACCCCCCCCCCCAAAAAAAACCATATTCTTGTTTTTTTGGCAATTTCTTCTATTTATTGAAATCTTCGAAAGGTTCGTTTAAGGGTTTTATGGACTTTTTTGTCTACCTATTCTACTCTAGTTTAACATAAATTTCTCTTAAAGTAATTTAACGCCCAAGCTTAAAGGTCATATTAAATGCTACCGATTCCATAATTTAATTGATGTAACAAATCTAACCATTACAATTAACTTAGTAGATTGATGCTAATAAATAGGTACTGGTACTACCATGGCCTCAAAATGTAGGTTTCAACAATATATAGCCACACTCTAAAACAGCCATGTTGTTAGCATCACCAAATGTGATGGAAATGGCTATAATTTGATTATCCATCTACAGGTAAGGTATTCAGTGTATTTTAATCAATAAATATGATAGAAATATATACTTATTTGCTAAAATATAGGCCTAAATATATATAGTATCAATAGCATACTACACTGCACATGTTGATATGCAGAACTATGTAAGGTATGCAATTAGAATTTAGAAGTTTAATCATGTATAAAAAAATGTAAAAATAACAAATATAAATCCATATTCATAGCGTGTACAAAAAACAAATACTCGTATATTTTCTTGTATTCACCATGTAAATTAGTCAATGGCAGAATACCTAGAGAACTTGCAAGATTGGTCTTTTCATACACTCCGTTTAATTTGCAAACATACATAACATAAAAACTTCCACAGACAACATATTCACAGTTTCTTTATAAAACATATTTACAGGTCAGTCCTATCAGGCCATATCAGATATGTCTATTAACCACCCCTCCCCCCCAAAAAAAAACCGTTTCTTTCCCCCACAACACAACAGATAAATAGTCTAACCACATTCCCACCCCAACCTCTGTCATGTTCAACATCACATCAGTGGCTTTATGTACCTTGGCAGGATTCTATGTAGCCTACCTACTGATGGAGGGAATTCTTCTAATCCCAAAGTAATCAACAGTTCAATGGTCTTCAATTATTGAAGAGATGATTAGCTCCATTGGTTGTTTACGAAATGTAAAGAAAGGCATGGTACTGAATATCGTGATATATCGATATCAATGGCTTTGGTGTGTCAATATTCCAAAGTATACAGATTACCCAGATATCGGCGACATATCGATTTGTATCGATCAAAATTTGGAGTTTTCATCATAGCTTTTCCCTGATATCAACCAATATGAACTGATACCGTTCATATTAGCCATATATTACTCGATATTACCCATTTTTATACTTTTAGTGGTCGACTTCTTCGAGATTTTGTTTTCTTACTTAATCCGGTACTAAAAATACATTATGATTTATATATTTTGTTTCGAGTCAGGGGTGTTGCCCCCAATACCCCTGCAGGAGGAGCGCACCTACCCCTCCTAGACCCTCCCAGGCTCACTGACCGAGATGCGAGACCTCTGTTTTGAACATGAAGCTTCGCCCCCCTTTGGCAATGGAGATAAAACAACGCAAAAGTTGATAAAATTAGAATTACAAATCCTTAATATACTCCAATTGATACTAGTAACTATAAGTAATATAATGATCGGAAATCATAAACTCGTGACATATTCCAATCGGTTTGGATTTTCTTTAATTTAGTTAGAAAAGTTTTGTTACAATATATTTTAATTCATCTTCTTTCATTCAATTCAAAAATATGATTATTATGAATGTTGTTCTTTAAGAACTATATGTTATTGTGCCCATTTCCTTATTTGTTTGATTTCTGTTATATCTCAACAGTTTGTTTATGCATAATATGAGATGTTATGTAAATATAATGTGCTAAATTCACCTCTTTATATTAAGTTGTTATTGTTTAAATTTCATCATTTCCTTTTCAATACTAGTTAACAGTTAGCAAATAGCATTGACATCAACAATATGTGTGATATATTGGTGGGTGCTAAATACAGCTCGTTCTTGCATACAAGTGTCTATTTGTATATTGTTTATTAATTTAAGAACTAGGATGATCTTGATTTTCAAAAAAAAATCACACTTTTGCATCATTTCCGAGATTTCTACCAATAATATCGATATATCCTAATATATCCCTTTTTAAGTTGACTGATACGCTATCGATATCGATATTTTGAACCTTGAAGAAAAGGACTGGTTGGTTTAAAAAATAACGCCTAAATAAACTAGTAGCAAAGCACCCTTGTGCATGTAGTGACCAATATACTGCTACAAAAATTATTTCAAAGGTGGAGAAAAAAAACCCAAGCACCTCAACTAATGTACTGCTTCGAAGATGTTTTAAAACAATTCCCTCCCTTCCAAAAAGGAAAAATTATAATTTCTATCTTCAATATGTGTCTAGTTTCAAAAATTATGTTGATTAACTTTTGACACTATATTAACTCTTCTGATCAACATCCTAAAAATATCAATAGGGTGAAATTAACTGCAAGCCATTTCAATAAACAAATAGATGACTCGTGAGTGCTTACGACATGATGCTTCAAGTCCTTCAACCATCTAGTTTTAAGTTGAAGTTTGCAATCAATGATTCTTATTGAGAAAGATGACCCTATGGCTCCTTATATAGATGGAGCCATAGGTCTAGGGTAACATAAAGGACAACTCGTAGATTGTGAGTCGTACGGAATACCCCTAAAATTAGGGTTAACAATTCAACTCTCAACACTCCAACATTTGTCGAATTACGTGAGCGTGCTGGTTTGGTGGACATATCTAGTGTCTGCAGTCTGTTCCGTAGAAGGTACGTTGTGAGTACAAATCAGCCCTCTCTGTATCAAATCTCGTGTAGTGACGGTCAACTTCCACATGTTTGGTGTGTTCATGAAGCATGGGGTTGTTGGCTATATGCATCGTTGTCCTGTTGTCACATCTAAGTTCCATGATATTACTGGGAGTGATATGAAGATCTCTGAGTACATATCGAATCCACACTAGTTCTGCAACAACCTGAGCCATGGCTATGTATTCACTCTCAAGACTTGAGCGGGACATCACAACTTGTTTCTTGCTCCTCCAAGTAGGGCTGTCAAAAAATTCTCAGGTTCGACATTCGCTCAGATTCGGCTCGGTAAAAGTTCGTTTTAGATTCGATTCGAAAATAAACGAACCGAGCCTGAACACGAGTTTGGGCTCGATTAAATAAACGAACCGAACCTCAAAAAGATAGGTTCGCTCAGGTTCGGTTCGTTAAAAGCTCGATTATATACACTATTACATACATATATAAAAATATATACATATATATTGTACATATAGAGAAAAATATACTCTCAAAACGTGAGGGCTTTCTCTTAAAATTTCCATACATATATTATATATATATAATCTCTCAAAATGAGGAGGCTCTTTATTAATTTTTCCAAATCCACCCACCCTAACCTAATTTGGTTTCCACGAACCCTCCCTCCTGCCATCCACGCACGCCGCCCACCCCCAAGACCCCATCCCCTGCGACTTGTGATTCGCACTCGGCCCCTCACGCTGTCGCGAGGCTGCGAACCTGCGAGGCCCTCTCGCGTCGTGCTGCCGCGAGGCCCTCACGCTGCCGCGACCGCGAGGCCCGCACGCTGCCGCGAGGTTGCCCTAAACCCTGACGCTACCGCGCTGCCCCTCGCGCCCTCACGCTGCCGCCCTTCTCAACCTCAACTGTCTGTCTCCCCTCTCCCATCTCGGCCTCACACTGCCGCGACGCCGCCTGCGAGTGCCGAGCATCCCCCTTCCCTCTTGCAGTCGCAGCACGTTGTCGGTCACCCCCTCCCCCCTCGGCTCTCACCCTCACAGTGCTGTCGTCCCTCTCCCATCTCTCCATCACGCAGTGACGAGCAGGCACGTCTCCAGCACACCGTTGGCCCGCATGCCGTTGGTGACACGCGCACCGCAGCACACAGGTATAAGCCTTAAATCTAAGATGTGTTATTTTACTATATATTATCATGACTTTGAATGAATGCTAAAGAATGTCTTAGTAAGTAAATCTAAGATGTGCTACTTTTATTATATGGATGTTGATAAGTTTGATACAACCGAACAAATATTAGGTTTCACATTAACTAATTATTTTTCCATGTTGTGTTTATTGAATATTGTTTAGCACTATAATAATATGTTATTTATATTTTTTTAGAAAATGGCTTCTACACCATCCTCCCAGCAGTCTATTGATCAAGTAATATTAGAGAGAAATGAGATGGATGATGGCGAGACTAATAATGAAGTGGTTGAATTAGGAGATGATCAGGTTGAAGTAAGTGAAACTGAATAAGATGCAGGAGAAGGTAAAAAAAGAGCGAGGAAAAAAATCCTTTGTGTGGTCTTTTTTTGAAGACATTTCTATCAAGATTGCTAAGAGTAATGTGAAAGAAGGTGAAGAGAAACAAGCCGTGATTAAAATCAAATGCAAGTGTTGTGGAAAGGTTTTGTCTAAACCTAAGAGTGGGACAACCAGTCGCATGAAGAGGCATTAGAAAAATGTGTGTCCATGTTACAAAAGATGTGATAAGAAAAACAAGCAATCGACCCTTTCTTTTACCTCTACCACTGAGGAAAAGGGTGAAATACTTGGATTTTCTGTGCCAACGTCATATGATTCGAAGAAGGTGAAAGATGCACTTGCAAGAATGATACTCATGCATGAGTACCCTTTTAAGATGGTCGAGCACCTTGGATTTAATATTTTTGCAAAATTATTGAATCCTAGATATGAGAAGATGTCTAGGAACACAATAAAAAATGAATGCATCAAGGTGTATGATTCTGAGAAAGAAAAATTAAAGGCAAGTTTCAAGAACGTAGATCGCATTTCACTTACATCTGATTGTTGGACATCCATACCAAACAATTGGATATATGTGTTTGACTGCTCATTTCATTGATCTAAAGTGGAAATTGCGAAAGTGTATCATTAGCTTCTGCGATATAGAACCACCTCACACAGGGGTTGTGATTGGTGATGCAATTGCTAGATGCTGAGAAAGAAAAATTAAAGGCAAGTTTCAAGAACGTGGATCGCATTTCACTTACATCTGATTGTTGGACATCCATACCAAACAATTGGATATATGTGTTTGACTGCTCATTTCATTGATCTAAAGTGGAAATTGCGAAAGTGTATCATTAGCTTCTGCGATTTAGAACCACCTCACACAGGGGTTGTGATTGGTGATGCAATTGCTAGATGCATACAAGATTGGGGGATTCAAGATAAAATTCAAACAATCACGTTGGATAATGCATCCAACAACACCGTTGTGGCTGAATTTTTAAGGGCCAATTTTGAGTCACGAAACAAGCTACACTTGAAAGGAAAGATCTTCCATGTTAGGTGCACCGCACACATCTTAAATCTTATGGTGCAGGACGGGCTCAAGCATATTGAAAACACAATTGTCTCAATAAGGGAGAGTGTCAAATATTTGAAGAAATCAACTTCTCGCTTGTTTAAGTTTGGAGAGATTGCAAAACAACTTGATATTCCTACAAGTAAGGGTTTGCGCATTGATTGCCCAACAAGATGGAATTCTACATATTTAATGTTAGAACATGCTTTGACATTCAAGTTGGCATTTAGCCAATATGCTCTTCGAGATGCTAATTACAAGTGGTTACCAAGTTCTTCTGAATGGATCAAGGTTGAAAAAATATGCAAGTTTTTGGAAGTATTTATGATGTCACTACAATCTTTTCTGGAGCAGCATACCCAACAGCTAACTTATTCTTTCTTGAAATGTGTAGAGTAAAATATTTATTACATTCTCAACTTAAAGCTGAAGATGCTTTCATGAAAGATATGGCTTCTGCAATGTGGGAGAAAATGAGCAAGTATTGGGGTGACTGCAATTTGTTGTTGGCAATTGCAACAATCTTAGATCCAAGAAATAAAATGCGCTTTGTTGAATTCGCCTTTCCTTTGTTGTATCCCGAACATGAGGTTGATTATAATTTGCATATGGTTAAAGATGCACTCTGTGAAATTTATCAATCTTATGTGAAACAACCTGCCAAAGATTTGTGTGCTCTACCTCCAAAATCTAATGACTTTTTGAAGAAACCAGGGTTCAAAGGAAGAGAAATGTTTGACATGGTGGTCAGAAATGATGCAAAGCAACCTTCAAAATCAGATCTTGCTATATACCTAGAGGAAGGTCTTTATGTAGGTGAAAATGATGTTCGGGAGCAAGAGTTTGATGTTTTGGAGTGGTGGAGATTGAATTCCATCAAGTATCGTTTTTTATCGAAGTTAGTCAGTGATATTTTAAGCATCCCCATAACAACTGTATCTTCAGAGTCTGCATTTAGTGCTGGAGGTCGAGTTCTCGATCCATATAGAAGCTCTTTATCACCAAAAACAGTCGAGGCACTAGTTTGTGCAAGAAATTGGATTAGAGAATGCACGAAGGACACGCCTAATCCAATTGTAAGTGTATTTAAATTTTAGTACTTTTATAGATTTAATAGTGGTATAATATTAATTTATTCTTTCTAATACTGTAGGGAGATTATTTGGAAGAAAAAAGAAGAAGAATTAGAAATTTCTCTTCCCACCAACTTTGGATCCATGTCATCTGTTTAAGGTATAATACAAATCTTTCAATGCACTTGGTTATGCAAGATAATAATTTATCATGCAATTTCTTATGGATGGCGTTCTCTATTTTATATTTCAGGAGATTTCATTTCTTATCCTCACGTCTATTACATATCTTCACAAGTTATGATCAAAGTATTCTCTGTTGTGTGTTGATTTTATTTATGTGGATGACTCCTTTCATTTTAATTTTTTCCAGGTTTTTGAGATGCAAGAAAGTGACGCAATCTCTTTGGAGTGTGGCTGCTTTTTTTAACTTTCTTTTATGTTAAACATTTAATTTGTGGGAACTTTATAGTTTACTTTCTGTGAACTGTTTTAATTTGCAGCATGCAAGGATAGTAATTTTGGGTTAGGAGTGGTCTTTTTTCTTGACATGGCAGTATGGTACATATCAATTTATATATTTTATTGTTGATTGTTCATAAGATTTAGATGTGGTTGAATTATTTTTTATTGATAAATTACAATGTAAGCGTGTAATACATTTTAACCTACAAGAATGGCAGCATATGTATTCGGGGACGCTCCTTCCTCATTCATCCGTAACGATATATATATCAAAGAAGTGTGTACCACATTCACGAATAGACAACACGGATGAATGAGGAAGGAGCGTCCCCGGATACATATGTTGTCATTCTTCTATGTCAAAATGTATTACACGCTTACATTGTAATTTATCAATAAAAAATAATTCAACCACATCTAAATCTTATGAACAATCAACAAGAAAATATATAAGTTGATATGTGACATACTGCCATGGTCAAGAAAAAAGACCACTCCTAACCCAAAATTACTATCCTTGCATGCTGCAAATTAAAACAGTTCACAGAAAGTTAACTTATAATTTCCCACAAATTAAATGTTTAACATAAAATGAAAGTTACAAAAAATCAGCCACACTCCAAAGAGATTGCGTCGCTTTCTTGCATCTCAAAAACCTGGAAAAAAATTAAAATGAAAGGAGTCATCCACATAAATAAAATCAACACACAAGAAAGAATACTTTGATCATACCTTGTGAAGATATGTAATAGACGTGAGGATAAGAAATGAAATCTCCTGAAATATAAAATAGAGAACGCCATCCATAAGAAATTGCAGGATAAATTATTATCTTGCATAACCAAGCGCATTGAAAGATTTGTACTATACCTTAACAGATGACATGGATCCAAAGTTGGTGGGAAGAGAAATTTCTAATTCTTCTTCTTCTTCCAAATAATCTTCCTACAGTATTAGAAAGAATAAATCAATATTTCTATCACTATTAAATCGATAAAAGTATTAAAATTTAAATACACTTACAATTGGATTAGGCGTGTCCTTCGTGCATTCTCTAATCCAATTTCCTGGCACAAACTAGTGCCTCGACTGTTTTTCGTGATAAAGAGCTTCTATATGGATCGAGAACTCGACCTCCAGCACTAAATGCAGACTCTGAAGATACAGTTGTTATGGGGATGCTTAAAATATCACTGACTAACTTCGATAAAAAACGATACTTGATGGAATTCAATCTCCACCACTCCAAAACATCAAACTCTTGCTCCCGAACATCATTTTCACCCACATAAAGACCTTCCTCTAGGTATATAGCAAGATCTGATTTTGAAGGTTGCTTTGCATCATTTCTGACCACCATGTCAAACATTTCTCTTCCTTTGAACCCTGGTTTCTTCAAAAAGTCATTAGATTTTGGAGGTAGAGCACACAAATCTTTGGCAGGTTGTTTCACATAAGATTGATAAATTTCATAGAGTGCATCTTTAACCATATGCAAATTATAATCAACCTCATGTTCGGGATACAACAAAGGAAAGGCGAATTCAACAAAGCGCATTTTATTTCTTGGATCTAAGATTGTTGCAATTGCCAACAACAAATTGCAGTCACCCCAATACTTGCTCATTTTCTCCCACATTGCAGAAGCCATATCTTTCATGAAAGCATCTTCAGCTTTAAGTTGAGAATGTAATAAACATTTTACTCTACACATTTCAAGAAAGAATAAGTTAGATGTTGGGTATGCTGCTCCAGAAAAGATTGTAGTGACATCATAAATACTTCCAAAAACTTGCATATTTTTTCAACCTTGATCCATTCAGAAGAACTTGGTAACCACTTGTAATTAGCATCTCGAAGAGCATATTGGCTAAATGCCAACTTGAATGTCAAAGCATGTTCTAACATTAAATATGTAGAATTCCATCTTGTTGGGCAATCAATGCGCAAACCCTTACTTGTAGGAATATCAAGTTGTTTTGCAATCTCTCCAAACTTAAACAAGCGAGAAGTTGATTTCTTCAAATATTTGACACTCTCCCTTATTGAGACAATTGTGTTTCAATATGCTTGAGCCCGTCCTGCACCATAAGATTTAAGATGTGCGCGGTGCACCTAACATGTATCTTTTCCTTTCAAGGTGTAGCTTGTTTCCGTGACTCAAAAATTGGCCCTTAAAAATTCAGCCACAACGGTGTTGTTGGATGCATTATCCAACGTGATTGTTTGAATTTTATCTTGAATCCCCAATCTTGTATGCATCTAGCAATTGCATCACCAATCACAACCCATGTGTGAGGTGGTTCTAAATCGCAGAAGCTAATGATACACTTTCGCAATTTCCACTTTAGATCAATGAAATGAGCAGTCAAACACATATATCCAATTGTTTGGTTGGATGTCCAACAATCAGATGTAAGTGAAAGGATGTCCAACAATCAGATGTAGGTGAAAGCGATCCACGTTCTTGAAACTTGCCTTTAATTTTTCTTTCTCAGAATCATACACCTTGATGCATTCATTTTTTATTGTGTTCCTAGACATCTTCTCATATCTAGGATTCAATAATTTTGCAAAAATATTAAATCCAAGGTGCTCGACCATCTTAAAAGGGTACTCATGCATGAGTATCATTCTTGCAAGTGCATCTTTCACCTTCTTCGAATCATATGACGTTGGCACAGAAAATCCAAGTATCTCACCCTTTTCCTCAGTGGTAGAGGTAAAAGAATCAGTGGTAGAGGTAAAAGAAAGGGTCGATTGCTTGTTTTTCTTATCACATCTTTTGTAATATGGACACACATTTTCCAAATGCCTCTTCATGTGACTGGTTGTCCCACTCTTAGGTTTAGACAAAACCTCTCCACAACACTTGCATTTGATTTTAATCACGGCTTGTTTCTCTTCACCTTCTTTCACATTACTCTTAGCAATCTTGATTGAAATGTCTTCAAAAAAAGACCACATAAAGGATTTTTTTCCTCGCTCTTTTTTTACCTTCTCCTGCATCTTCTTCAGTTTCACTTACTTCAACCTGATCATCTCCTAATTCAACCACTTCATTATTAGTCTCACCATCATCCATCTCATTTCTCTTTAATATTACTTGATCAATAGACTGTTGGGAGGATGGTGTAGAAGCCATTTTCCAAAAAAAAATATAAATAACAGATTATTATAGTGCTAAACAATATTCAATAAACACAACATGGAAAAAATAATTACTTAATGTGAAACCTAATATTTGTTCGGTTGTATCAAACTTATCAACATCCATATAATAAAAGTGGCACATCTTAGATTTACTTACTAAGACATTCTTTAGCATTCATTCAAAGTCACGATAATATATAGTAAAATAACACATCTTAGATTTAAGGCTTATACCTGTGTGTTGCGGTGCGCGTGTCACCAACGGCGTGCAGGCCAACGGTGTGCAGGAGATGTGCCTGCTCGTCACTGCGTGATGGAGAGATGGGAGAGGGACGACAGCACTATGAGGGCGAGAGCCGAGTGGGGAGGGGTGACCGACAACGTGCTGCGACTGGGAGAGGGAAGGGGGATGCCCGGCACTCGCAGGCGACGTCGCGGCAGTGTGAGGCCGAGATGGGAGAGGGGAGACAGACAGTTGAGGTTGAGAGGGGCGGCAGCGTGAGGGCGCGAGGGGCAGCGCGGCAGCGTCAGGGTTTAGGGCAGCCTCGCGGTAGCGTGAGGGCCTCGCGGTCGCGGCAGCTTGAGGGCCTCGCGGCAGCGCGGCGCGGCGCGAGAGGGCCTCGCAGGTTCGCAGCCTCGCGGCAGCATGAGAGGCCGAGGGCGAATCGCTAAGTCCCAGGGATGGGGTCTTGGGGCTGGGCAGCGTGCGTGGACAGCAGGAGGGAGGATTCCTGGAAACCAAATTAGGTTAGGGTGGATGGATTTGGAAAATTAAGAAAGAGCCCCCTCATTTTGAGAGATTTTATATATATATATATAATATATGTATGGAAATTTTAAGAGAAAGCCCTCACGTTTTGAGATAATATATTTTTCTTTATATGTACAATATATATGTATATATTTTTATATATGTATGTATGTATTAGTGTATATAATCGAGCTTTTAACGAACCGAACATGGGCGAACCTATGTTTTTGAGGTTCGGTTCATTTATTTAATCGAGCCCAAACTCGTGTTCAGGTTCAGTTCGTTTATTTTCGAATCGAATCTAAAACGAACTTTTACCGAGCCGGATCTGAGCGAATGTCGAACCTGAGATTTTTTGACAGCCCTACTCGTCGGGGCACGACGGTGTGGGTTCCTACGTTGCGGAGGGGCTTGGGGTGGTGGAGGAGAAAGGGGGCTCGAAGAGAGTGGCCAGCGGTGAGCTGGTTGGGGATCGACACGGGGATGTAGATAAGGGGAAGTGGGTGGTACGCTAAGAGGAGGATGGGAGGCGAGTCGGCGGTGGAGGCGCGGGGCATGGCGGTGGGATGAATGAGGCGTGGGGGCATGTCTCCCACAAGAAGCCGGAGAAGAGGTGTTTCCGTTGTGGGGTTAGGGGCCACATAAACTCGCTCTGCCCTCTCCTTCCGAGGAGTTTCTCCTGTGGGAGGGCTGGCCACCGGCAAGCCACGTGCGGGTTTGGCTCTGGGCCTCGTGACGTTGGTGCTACGATGCATGGTTCGGTTGGGAAATCCATACAACGTTTGTCTTCTGCGACTGTTTTCGCCCGGGAACGTCGAAGCTTCACGGAGGTGGTGGCGGGTATTTCTCAACTTGCGGGTGATGTGGAGGGTGGGGATGGTGCGAAGGCTGCCGAGCTTGTGATGGATGACGTGCAGGTTGCCGAGGCACATGCGTTGATCGGATACGCGATGCGAGGTAGCATCTCGGTGGAGACATTAAGGTCTCACCATGTTGGTTTCCTTGGTTCGCGTTTTTCGGGTGATTTGGTAGCTCTTGATACTCGGAAATGTTGTGTTCGTGGCCTCTCCGCGGTGCAGAGAGAACGCGTATTACGAAATGGCGGGGTGGGCGATGTTGTTTGGCGAGCTCTTCGCTTTGCGGATGGTTCGTGTTCGGGTGTGGAGGTTTACGTGGCAAAGCTGTGCGTTTGGTTGGGGGGTTACCCCCCACTTTGGGTGGGTAACCCCCCAAAACCCTCACTTTTAACCCACTAATGGGGCCCACTCCCTTCCCATCAAAAAAATTATATATTATACCATCATATCATCTAAAAATCATGAAATACTCAACTTCTACTCACTATTCCAAACTTCAATACAATCACATCACAACAACCACCCGCTTATTCAAATTTTAATACAATCATATCATAATAACTACCAACTTTTTCAAATTCCAATACAATCGCATCACACAAACCCTCCCAACCCTTAACCCACCAACCAAACACACAAACACAAAACCGAGTTATCCACCCCTGGATAACCCACGAACCAAATGCAACCCAAGGTGTTCCATTCTTGTCCCGGACGGTTCACTGCTTGGGGCGGGCCCTCCGGCGATGGGGTGTGGTCCTCGCGGTGCTTGAAGATGGCCTGACACCCGGCTCGGCTCCGGATGACACGCTTGTGCTGCTGGAACACAGCAAGGGCTTCTTGGATGATTTAGATGGCCAGGTCTTCTTCGCAAATTTGGAGGTTGGCCGCTTCAGCTTCAGAGTCGAGATGCAGATCGTCGAGCCTCCTCCGCCGCCGGAGGTTCCGAAGGTTCCTGATGTCGCTTTGCCTTCTGAGTTGGCGGTTGGATTTCCAAGGGGCGCCTTGTTTGGATCGTCGCACGAGGTTGATGCGGAGCGACCCTTGGGGGTCTCTTCTCGGGTCATGTGCATGGTCTCCCAAAAATTCTCTTTGTCCTCTGATGTGGAAGAAAGGATCCCGTCATTTCGGCATCGCCTCTCACTTTGCCTCAGGATTCGGGTCCCGGTATTCAGACAGCGCGCGGACCCTCTCGCGGGTCGGATCCCTTCTGCTGTTTTCTGCTCGGGCGAGATGGGCTTCTCAGAGTCTTTTTCTAATCGGTTATCTCAATCGCGTTGGGCCCCTCTGTTACGACGCCTTGCATGGCCCTTTCGTCATCGAGTGCTTGGTCGTTTCCTCGTGATGGGTCTTGGTGCTCGGCTGCAGTTACTCCTCCCGAGTCGCCGCATTTCCTTGGTGCCCCCATGGTTTCTAATAGGGGACCTTCGAGCTTGTCCGCTTCGCCCTCTGTTGATGCCCTTCTGACCCAGCCAGTTGCCTTGGATGGCCATTCTCGTGGAGATCTCTCTTCTGCTACTTCCCTGTTGCCACACCAGGACTTGGGTGGTGCTCATCCCACTGGGGGGAATACTGACGTGAGATCCGATAAGCGGTACAGGAGCAGGAATAGGTCCCGGCCTTCGCGCTCCAAGCAACAGCCATGCTCAGCCCTAAAGACTTCCATTGCAGAGGCCTCCGAGGTGATCCGCCTTCAGGGACAGCACGACGGTTCCAAATGAAGATTCTCTCCTGGAACGTTCGAGGGCTCGGGGAGCCGGACAAGAAGAGGACCCTGGGCTCGAGATTCATTGAATGGGCCTGCGATGTGGTAATGCAACAGGAAACAAAGCTTCAATCCGTTACGGATGTTCTGTGGAAGTCGTTTGGTGCTGGTGGTATTGATCAGTTCAGGGCTCTGGATGCGGTGGGCGCTTCTGGTGGGATGTTGGTGGCGTGGCGGACTTCGGCCCTGGCTTTCAGTTCGGTACTTCGCGGCAGGCATGTCCTCTCGGTTCTCTTGGTATGTATCGAATCCTCTACGCCAATAGTTGTCTCGTATGTTTACGGCCCTTGTTGTCATGTTTTGAGAAGAGAGTTGTGGGAGGATCTGCACGAGGCGAGTAGGTCTTTCGAGGGTATCTCTTGGCTCATTGGGGGATTTCAATGTTACTCTTCGAACTTCGGACAAGCCAGGTTTCATGGGTGGTCAAGACCCGGGTTCTGTCGATTTTGCTGACATTGTGGACTCTTTCGCCCTGGAGGTTTTGGATGCGGGGGATCTGGTATACACATGGAGGAGCTCCAACTCGCGCTCTCGTATCGATCGGTTTTTGGCTTCGCCTGAGCTTCTTGATTCTTTCGCGCTCTCCTCTGTGGGGGCTCGGCCGCGGGCCCTGTCCGATCACACGCCAATTGTATGGGACTCCGGTGATGCCCCTCCACAGAGGGGACTCTTTAGGTATGATGATGCGGAAATGAAAATATTGGCACGATGGGAAAAAATTATTTGAACGGTGGAATTTCGGTGGAGAAGATGGAGGGGTTGAGAGGAGAAGCTCGTCGGGAATACGAGGGGATGGAGAAGAGAAGGCGTGAAGACCACGACAAGGGAGAAGGAGAAGGGAGAGGAGAGAGAGAGATAAATCTCAAATTTTATAATAACTGAACCTACTAAAACAATAGCCCTTCATCCCTTTATATAGAAGGGATGAGGTTACAAAAATAGAAATCAAATTCAAATTCAAAACAAACTAATCCTAATTTGACTCTAACCGACTAATTACGAAATTCAAATCTCTAACTAATTAATTGAGATCACACGCGATCTATTTATTTAAAATAAAAATGCGACGACATAATTAAATAAAATGAGACTCTAATTATTGGATAAAAATTAAATAAATGAAGCCCTATATGTTCGATTCATGCTGCATCATATGAGAAGTGTTGGTTGTTGGAGGAAAATTTTAGGGAGTTGGTGGCCTCCCATTGGTCTAACGTGGAGGTTTCTGGCTCGGCTGCGTCAAGATTTGTTCAGAAGCTTGACTCCTTACGTACGAGGCTGTGTGCATTCAAGAGGGACTCCAGGGCTGCTAGATTCGCTACGAGATTGGAGGCTGAGGAGGTGGTTCTGAGACTTGATGCTCTGGAGGACTGAAGGGAACTCTCGGGGGACGAGTTGGCCACTCGGTCGGTTGCGCAAAAACTAATCGCGTCCGAGGACCTTAAGCGTGTCACTGAGTGGAGACAAAGATCAAGAAATGCTTGGCTCAGGGAGGGGGACGCTAACACGGCGTTCTTCCATCGCATTGCAAGCGGGCGCCGTCGTTCCAATGCCATTAGATCGATTACGAATTTACGATCAATGGTGTGCGCATGGATGGTAACAAAGAAATGGGGAAAGCTATTTTCGAACACTTTAAGGATTTCTCGGCGAGGACTATACCGAGAATCTGGAGGTGGTCGGGGCTCGGGGCTACATCCTTGATGCCCTCTATGTGTGATATGTTGACTCAGAGTGTTTCCTTGGAAGAGGCTAAGAGTGCGGTATGGGACTTGAATGCAGATGGATCGTCGGGCCCGGATGGCTTCCCGGTGGCTTTATACAGAGACTTTTGGGATCTAGTAGGCACTGATGTTCTGGAGGTCATCTCTGAATTTTGTTTGGGCAATGCTGGCTTTGAAAGGATAAACATATATCTGTTCGTTCTCCTTCCTAAATCCACGTCGGTCGAACGTATTGAGGACTTTCGCCCCATTGCTATTTCTAACGCGCTCTATCTGATTGTCGCGAAGGATTTCGCCTTACGGCTGAGCCGTGTTCTTGGAAGTGTTATTTCCCCGCTGCAATCTACATTTATTCAGGGTAGGCAAATCTCGGACTGCCTCACGCTTGCCTCGGAGATCATTGCGGACTGGAGGAGAAGGGATAAGCAAGGAGTGTTATGGAAAGTAGACTTTGCAAAGGCTTATGATAGCTTAGACTGGAAGTTCCTTTCGTCGGTTCTGCGGAGGAGAGGATTCCCGGAGAGGTGGATTTTGTGGATGAGGCGTTGTGTGACAACGTCTTCCTTCTCGGTCATGGTGAATGGCCGCGCAGAGGGCGGCTTCTACCAGCCGCGTAGGGGCGTTCGCCAGGGATGCCCCCTTGCTCCTCGTCTGTTTGTCCTCGCCGCGGATGTCTTGGCGCACATGGCTCTCCGTGTGGTTAATTGTGGTTTCTCGACTGGATACTCTAGGGCTGGATCGTTGATCCCACTTTTGCAATACGCGGACGATACTATCTTCTTTATTGAGGGGGGCGCTGCGGAGGCCACCGGCATGGCCGTGGCCTTGGATATTTTCAGTAAACTGTCCGGTCTGTTCAAGAATGTTGATAAATCAAATGTCATCCCGTTTGGCATTTCTGTGATGGAAGCTGACGCTTGTGGCCGGGCGTTAGGGTCGGATTGCGACTCCCTACCGATCGACTATCTGGGGATGCCTTTGACGGTGGGAAGAACGAGGCTGCGAGATTGGCTCAGGGTTGTGGAGAAGGTGGAGGCGAGGTTGGCAGGGTGGAAATCGACCATTCTTTCAAGAGGGGGAGATTGGTCCTCCTAAAGACGGTTCTCTCCTCCATACTTGTTTACCTATTATCCAATCGCCGCTTGCCGAAGGGGATTCGTAGTCGTCTTGAGAAGCTTATGCGTAGATTCTTATGGGGCAAGCAGGGGGAGGAGTCGGGGGGATTCACCTTGTTGAGTGGGATGAAGTTACACTCCACAAGAAGGCGGGGGGCTGGGGGTCAAGAGGCTCGATCAAATGAACGAGGCTTTGCTTCTTAAGTGGGCAAGCAGAATTTGGGGCCTTGGGGAGGATTTCTGTTGCTGTGTTCTACGCAAAATTTACGGTATCGGAGGGGAGCCGTCGGGGCCGGGTGCCCGCGTGGATTCTCCCACGCAGTTTTGGAAGGGGTGGTGAAGGTCTTCTCAAGGCATATCTCTCTGTTTAGGCCGATCCTTTGCAGTGGTGAATCCTCGCCTTCTGGTCTGATGATTGGACGGGGGGCCTTTGGGCGCGCGGTTCCCTCTCATGTTTGCTCTTGCGGCTGATAAAAATGCGATGGTTGCGTCTTGCTGGTCGGATGGTAACTGGTTCCCCGCCTTCTCCTCTGATTTCTCGGACCAGAGACTCGAGGACTTTCTCTCGTTGATGGATTCTATCAAGGATGTGGGGCGTCCAACGGTGGGGAGGGACCACTGGGATTGGCGTGAGGGTCCTTTCTCGGTTAAATAGGTGTTCGGGGTGATTTGCAGGCCTCCCCCATCATGCTCGGAGGTCTTGATTCGTGATTGCACCTTCTTATTCCGTAGACAAAGGTTGATGACGAGGGACCGGTGTGCTAGGCTTCTGGGCTCCATCTCTGATAGGTGCCTTCTGTGCGACGAGGCGGTTGAGTCCATTGAGCACTTATTCTTTAAATGCCCTAAGGTGATTCCGGTATGGGGGAGGCAAGATTGACTTGGTTGTGCACTTCGGATTTGGCCTCCTTCTGCGGCTCGATGGTTGCTAGCAAGTGCAGATCTCGGCGGGAGCTCATCTGTCCCGTCGCCATTCTGTGAACCATATGGCTGGGCAGGAATGCAGTACTCTTCTATGGGCAACGTTTCTACAAGGAAAGTGTGGGAATTCATGCCGCGAGATTGGTAGATGAGTGGGATCTGTAGCTGTTTGTTTCTGTACCTTTTTACTCTTGTCTGTCCCCCTTGTTTCGTTATTTAAATAAATTTTGGGGCGAACACCAATGAGTGTCTCCCCCTCTTTTTGGCTTCAAAAAAAATGAATCATGATAGAGTAATTTGCTCACTAGAAACCGGTATCGACAGTGTCTTCAATCTCTCCTGACTCGTAGATGCGTCCCTTAGGATATGTGGATATTTGTGCAAGCTTTGATCCTAGCATCCATGTTTCCTGAAGCATACCACTTGCATACTTTGGTAGTGATATGACTAAAATCTAGCTTGGACCTAGCAATTTCAATCCCCGAAAAGTATCGTAATGGCCCTGTCTTTGATTAAAAATTGCTCTACTAGTTGATTCTTAACTTCCAAAACACCTTCCAAATAATCTCATTTGTGGATGATATCATCCACATAAACAAGCATTGCCAATGTCCCCTTTTCATTCTTTCTTATGTGTAAAGAATGGTTTGTCGAAGATCTGATGAGACCCGAATCTCTAGTACTTCTGGTAATTTTTTATACCATGCGTGAGGGCTCTGTTTGAGTCCATAAATGGCCTTGCCTAAAAGGCTAAAAGGCACACCTTCTGACACAACCCTTGAGCCTCAACGTATAGAGGTTGTTGCATGTATACTATTTCCTGAAGGCCATCATACCAAGGTTGGCAATATCGTGATATAAGCTGATATATCGATATCGATGAGATGGGGTACCAAATATTCATATAGATATCTTTTCCAGTATATAGTATCGATATCTCATGAGATATCGATAATATATAGCCATATCGAGCCATATCGCTCAAAAATGATTGGTTTTGGTACAAAAATTCTCGGATATCAACCGATATCGGTGATATATCTGATATTTCGCCGATATCTATATATATACCAATGATATTACCATTGTAAGCTTGATTTCACTACTTATTTTGCTACTCCTAGTATTAAAACACATCGTGAATTATATATTTTATTTCGAGTCAAGGACGCTTCTCCTGCACCCCGCGGAGGGAGCGCACCTGCTCCCCCTTGACCCTGACCCCCCCAGGATCGATGACCAGGTACCAAGACCCCTGTCTGGTAGGGTATGGTGCGACAGATGGGTGCATACGATGATTCTTCAATTGGTGGACTTCACCCTCTGAAGAGAAATTGAATGATGATACAATTAGAATCACATGTCCGGAATATATCTCAACAGTCAGCATTAGCAACCAACAATATGTGTAATATGTATTAGTGTGATAAGCGATTTTTGGTTGCAGGGGGGGGGAAGTGGGATTGGTCTGGGAGGTTCGGGCGATTGGGAGGGGTGATTTGGTGCTGGGTAGCGGGAGGTTATTCAATGCGAATAGGGGCTGGGAGGCGAATTGGAACTGAAGGTAGCGGTAGCAGGAGGCGATTTGGGACTGGGGGTCAGGGACGATTGGGGCTGAGGTCAGGGGCGATTTGGGGTTGGGATCGGGGGCAACTGGGACTGGGAGGCAATTGGGAATGAGGCCAGGCTGGAGTGGCTGAGGTCTGGAGAGATTGGGTCGGGGGTCGAGGGCAATTGGGCTGGGAGGTCGGGGTCGAGGGGAATTGAAGCTGGAAATCTAGATGGTTGGCAGCGTTGTCGTTTTGAGAAGACAGCAGCATCGATGGTGGCGACGAAGGAGAACGGGTGAACGATGGAGTGGGGGAGCAAGGACCTGCTCAGATACCAAGTTGAAGTTTGCAATCAATACTTTTTATTGAGAAAGAGGACCCTATGGCTCCTTATATAAATGGAGTCCTAGGGTTAGAATTACATAGAGGACGACTCCTAGATTGTGAGTCATCTGAAATACCCCTAAAATTAAGGTTTACAGTTCGATTCTCAACATTTTATCTTGATGTCTTGACATTCTCATTAAACGAGGTAGCGAGGTTCCGCATGAGAAGCAACTTGAAATAGTGTTGCTGTACAGTCAATAACTCTTTGTCAAGTTCGGAAGCAATTGAAATTCTAGAATGATCAAAAAGGTTGAAGTGGGTGCGAGCACATTCAAGAACTCCAAACCAGCACTTGCGTGCTTAAATGCGAGTAATCGACCGCCAAGATTAGATTTGATAAGAATGAGAAGAAAAAGCACGCCAACAAACCTTCCGTCGTCTCCCATGTAATGCCGCCCACGAACAGCTTCCTGACAACCAGAAACACACCCATCAAGCCCTTCACCAAAAAAATAAGTAAAAATCTAAACTTTCTGCTCCAGAGCCGTCAAAAGCATCGTCAAGTGTAAAAATCGACAACTACCGACCCTTGAGTGGGCGACCCGTTCGCATCAGCCCCCGACCTGTCGCCACTGCTGTTCAACAGCTCCGCCTGTGCCGCGGCTCCACCATCCGGCCTTCCCTCATCCTTGTCCCCGTCCTCCTCCTCCTCCACTTCCTCTTCCTCTTCAACCTCCTCCTCCACTTCTATCTCCTCGTACTCGGCGTAGTCGTCTTCGCCAGGGGAGTTGCCCTCACCGGTGGCCATCGGAGGGAAGAGGCAATCGACGATCTACGCACCAATCCTGCGAAGGTCGGGAATATCGGGGAAGGCAATCTATCGCGACGAGAGAGGATAGCGAACCCTGGAATGGATTGGGAATGGGGATTGGAGTTGGGGTCGAAGCTTGCTGAAACGAGGGAGTGGGCAGCGGTGGTCGAGGGGGAGAGCTGAACCCTTCTGTCCCTTCGCGGTTGGGGACAAAACGAACGGGAGCTTTGCTTTTCTAGGGTTTGAGTTCTTGGGAAGAAAATAACTTTTTTGGTGAACGTGTTTTAATGGAGGGATAAATGTATTTTCCAAAGAGTACATGTATTTTGATCATGTAAGTGCTATTTGGTTGCGAATGAAAATTGAAATTTTCAAGTCTTTCAAAAATTTGAAAAAATGTAATATGATATCTGCTTTCTTGATATTTTAAATATAAATTTAAATTGATATTAATTATATTATTTTAACAATAGTCGAAATTTTCCCAAATATTTTGTAACCTGAAGTGGAATTCATTTTTTAGCTTTAAGTCATAGGTAGGAGTTGAGCTATGCTATGTAGTCAATTCGAAAAAGGAATTGTGTGTTAAACAATACGGTATATTAAGAATCTAAGATGGTACTTAAGCAATATTCTATCTACGAGTTTATTTAAAAACTAGATATTATCAAATTACATGCTAGCTTGATAAGTAATTATACTTATTTTAGTATTATTTTTAGTATGTGTTAGAATGTAAACATGTGCAATCGGTAGTATTTAAACATCTAATGAAAACATTTTATGATAAAATGCACGAACTTGCGTAAATGCAATGTATGTGAATGCATGCATTGACATTAAAGGTTGAGCATGTGAAGTGAGGCCGATAGTTTAATCAAGGTATTAAATAAGATAGTATATAATTCATCAAATACTCAATGCAACGGAATACAACTCGTAAAATCTATTTGTGTTGCATATTTTGTATTGATCTTTTACGACTTTTTATCAGTCTTACATGACCGCAGACATGCTACACATTATCAAGCATGGGAGAGACGATACGATAAGAACGTATTTCTATTGCGTCAAAGTGCAGATAACCCTCCAAAAATTATTCCATACAGCCACAACTCAAATGACTCCGTGATAATATATCCAGAACATCCCAAGTGACATGAAGCATTGGTGCCTATATATGGTGTGGTCGAGAAAGCATGGACATAACATTCCCGAGGGTTGATGAATCTCGATTATCGTCCTCAATCTGATTAGATGAGAAAAAAATGAACATTTTCATCTAACTCGAATGGGTGGATTATGTGGGTTTTTGATGGGTTGAATTGAATAATCGGATGGTCAAGAACATAAAAAGTTACATTTCTGATCACAAAGATAACATAGAAATAAACATATGACAATCGACACAATATTTAACATGGAACTGTCATAGCTAAAAATCGCAATCAGAGATTCCCGACTCGAGCTTGGTAGTTGATGAATTATGGGATTCATATACCTAAGAGTTATAAAATGAGCTCCAAATCAAGCAAAAGCACATTCATTCACATGTAATTCCATATTTTTACATTTTCATGTGCATTATTAAGATGGTGTAATTAACATAAAAAATCATACAAAAATCACCAAAAATATAAAAAATAAAAACTATAAAAACCTAAAAAGCGGTAAGGATATACTTGTACATCCTAACAAAAAGAATAAGGAATAGTGATTTGCAAGCTCAAGTAATTTGCATGCTCTCGAAGACTTGATCGGCACGATCGAATCGACAAACAAAAAGAACAAAGCCAGTGAAAATCCCAACAATATAAATTTGGCATGTGTATATGAACCCATATGTATGCAGCTGATTTTTTATGTTATCTCCGATTGATTGAAAATACTTATGTTGTGTACATATAACTTACCTTAATATGGAAACACCCCCATACTAACTTGTACATATATGGAATAAATCCAATGGAGTCTGAAAAGCTATAAAATTAAGTATCTCGATCATTCGAACTTCGATGAAACTGAGCCTTCTTTTGAAATGATGTTCATTGAATTCTCTTTGAAACAAGATAAATTTCAAAGAAATTGATTTTGTTTGCAAAAGTATAGTTTCGTGGGTGTATCGTATATAGTACAATTGCACATTAATGAACTTGTTATTTCATGTATAAAATCCCATCTTTTATTTTTATTTTGATTCTTTTGTAAAATAACTAACTCCAAAAAAACAAAATACAAAAAATGCAAAAACCGTAAAAACTAATTTAAAAAGCGGTTAATTTCACCTGTACATACCATATCCCTTATTTTATTTCAATATTTTCTTTATTTATAAATAATCTAAAAAATAGATAACGTGTAATTTTATTATTAATATATTAAAATATAACATGTATATATCAATAAAAAACAAAGGAAAAAAATACAAAATTACCAAAAAAATGATATTTTATACATATGTATGTTGATTACTTATTGTGATTTTGCCTTTTTTACTTTATTAGATTTCATATTTATTTTTCTTCTTTATCTCTTTTTCTAATGTCGACACATAGCTCATTGACCACGGTCAACAGAGCCACGTGCCCTCCTATCATTGACCTGCACCTCCTTCACCTTTCCCGATCATTAGAGCTTCGTTGATCTATGGTTAATGAAGCCCCAACTTCGCTTCACATTGGCTCATTTTTTGCTAACTCGGTCCCATTTATTGATCTTGCAGGTCAACTCACCCCATCTCACACGTGTGAACTTTATCCACCTTCCCATGTCACGTATCCCACCTCTCCATCATGACCTGGCATCCCTCTACCACTCATGTGCCACCACCGTTGCAATGCAATGCTGCTCCACCCCTCGCCTTCAACCTTAGGGCCCGTTCGGTTCGTGAATAAGCAGGAATAAGGATGGGGAATAAGGAGAATAAGGGCCTATTCTTTATTCGGCTGAAGGATAGGAATAAGACGAATAAGATGAAATAAAGATAGGTAAGGTTGGATAAAAAATAGGAATAAGAGTGAAATAAGATGGAATAATGAGGAATAGTCGTACCACTGGGAACCGTGTCGGGAGGAGAATTGGCCCCTTATTCCAGGGCTTATTCTCCTACCAAACAGGCCCTTAGAGTCTCTCCATGTCAAAACCCTACAAGAACCACATAAAAACTTCTTGTGCTAAAGCCAAGCCCAAGACCAACCATTTTGCATATCCCTTCATTCCAGCTCCCAGACCAAGAAGGTGACAGCATCTTCGTCTCCAAGAACGCTACGATGAGTTAAGGAGTCGACCTATAGTGACATCCAAGGCTTCACTGAGCCTCGTTGCAAAGCTTCATCTGAAGCTTGGCTGAGCTTTGCGGATGTGTTGCCCGGACACTGAGGCGACAACCAGGTTGCTCATATGAGCACCTAGCTCCATGTCACTTTTTTCTTTTATTCGTTCTTCTTTATCTATTTTCTTTCATTGCATTCCTTGTGTGCCCTTCTACCACCTCATCTTCGTATTATATTCCTTTTCACCAATCTCTATTCTCCCACCACTTCCACTTATTCTTCTTGCGTGGAATCCATCACTGCACATCGACCAACACACTTCATCTCTGTGAGAATATGAGACACATATACATGTTAAAATACAAATTTCAGCCCATGTGAATCTGATCTCGATACAACTAGAGATATGGATTTCGGTCCAACTTTCATATGCATGCGTTCACTTCTTTCTACATTTCAAACATGATCTCATATCCAAATGAATCTTATGATTAGTATATTGTGTAGTACTCGATGAGACCTTTCCAACGGTACTAAAAACGTTGAAATCAGACATTGGTCGAAGAAGATACTACCATTTTACGAACATGAGTCGTTAAATAAACTCAGACCCAAACCGATCCATGTCCGGATCTATTTAACTGACCCCAAGTACAAAAGAGGCTTGGCCACGGGCCTGATGCACCAGACTCCACTGCCTAAGCTTGTTTCATCGGAGCTCCACTCCAAAGCTCGCTCGAGAGCCATCGAGTCGCCGCCGGAGTCGCTAGAATGGTCCGGTCACAAAGCTGAGGACGACAATACGTAGATCTCGTTGCGGGGAGATCGTTTCTCATGGTTGCGAGGTACGAATCTCCCTTCCTTTATGTCATTTTTGTATTTTAATTCCTACATATCGGATTATCAATGGATGGTTAGATTATGTTGTTTTCACAATGTTCGGCACATGTGGGTTGCTTGGAATAGTATAAATGTCACATATAAGTTTTGGATCATGCATATACACGGAGGAGATGCGAGTGTCGGCTAGAATCATGGATTGTGAGTGAACTATAGTTGATTGCGTGTTAATTAGGGTGAAGTATTGGGATGGGTCTGCCCAGACCTAACTCACAAAAGCCCATTCCTGATCTAAATTCGATGTACAAATGGGTCGGGCCCGGGCCCTCATAATTCAAATATGCTCGAGCTGAACCGGATCCGAATCCGAAGTACTAATGGACCGAGCTCGGGCCCTCATATTTCAAAGTATCACATCAGAATCAAATTAGGGGACATGCATTTATAGTCACAATATATCCAATATTTCCTTCATCCATGAATAGTAATATTATATCATAACAATACATCTAATATTTATGTGTTATGGATGAATTATATCCATAACAATAAATTAGAATCAAAGTGCAACTTAATAGAATCAAAATGGGTGTAGACTGAGCTTGGCCCGAACCCAAGCCCACCTGAACTCGCGCCCGATTCTACGAGCCTTGGGTCG
Organism: Ottelia alismoides; assembly: GCA_037367405.1. Taxonomy (NCBI): domain Eukaryota; kingdom Viridiplantae; phylum Streptophyta; class Magnoliopsida; order Alismatales; family Hydrocharitaceae; genus Ottelia; species Ottelia alismoides. The sequence continues at coordinate 240,799 of JAZKJV010003529.1, forward strand.
GACCCAGGGCCTCAATTTGCTAAAAAAAAAGCGAGCCTCAACTCGGCCCAAGGTCCACGAAAATTTGACGGGTCGAGTCAAGCTTTCCGGGGTTGGGTCTCCACCCTAGTTGTAGACTGAGCTAGTGTTGATGGGCTAATGTCGGGTGTGAGCGCGAAATGAAGCTGTGTGCGTTTACTGTTGCCGGATCCGTGGTGGTGCGTTGGTGTTGCTGAAGGAAATGGATTGTCTGCTATAGACCCATTACAACAGACTCTATTGAAATGGCATCAAACCCATTACAACAGAGTATGCTACAATGGGTCTACAACAGACGATCCCTTTCCGTCGTGGAATACATGGGTGGTGATGCCGGATCCATGAGTGGTGTGTTGGCACTGTTGGATCCATGGGTGATGTTGCCGGATCTGTAGGCATTACCGGATTCGTGGGTGGTGTCCATGTGTTGCCGATTTCGTGAGCAGTCACGGATCCATGCATGTGTGTACATGCACAGGCGCATGCGAAGGAAAAGTCGTAGTTGGATGATTGCAGCAGACTCTGTTGCACCCTTCATGACAATTGCTCGATCGTGATCGAGTGGCCCCAAAGGGTGCAGCAGAGTCTGCTGCACCCCTCCCTACAACAGACAATCCGCTCCCCCACTTTGCCACATCGCCTAAGTAGGGTTTTTACACGCATACCCCTTTGGGGTCGCGTTGTCGATGGTGCGGTGGGTCCGAGAAGGAGCCAAGGGGTGCAACCACATCAAGTCTGCGAGGTAGTTGGGGTTCGACTCATTCGAGATGGGGCAAACAACACATGTCTGCCCATGCAAATTAGGCCCTAGTTCACATAGTCCATGTTTACTGTAGACTTAAACTATTTAAAAGTCATATCGAACTCTCATTAAGTAGGATTATGTGCTCATTTATTTATATACATAGTATGCTCTTATTTCAATGTGAAATAAATCATTTAGCATATGAATGATGCATTAACGGTAGAATTAAATTTTAAAGACCAATCCATTTTTTTAGCATTTAATTCAAGAATTTTGTGTGTGTGAGTTTCATTTAGTCTCACATTGTATTTTACTCATTCTGTTGCATTATATTGTGCATATAAAAAGATAAAATGCATACATTGCATTAAATTCAATAATATAGATATTTAACCTTATTTAAATGATTTAATCGCGTATGTCTCTAAGTTCGACATGGACTTGTTCCGGATAAATTTAAGTCACTCTCTTCATCGTGACTAAATTAAGTGTTGTTCTGATCGATAGCTTTAGACCCCTATTACAATGATTCGATTTTAACATAGTCGAATAGTGATTAATCAATTACACCGTAGAAATGCTAAAATTTTGCAATTAGTTCATACTAGATCATATAAGCCTCTATAGAAACATCTTTATTCAACAATCATAAATCAAATACTATTGTTGAATTCCTACAATATTTTCAACGTTTTCTTAAAACAAGAACTTGAACAAATATCTCAGTCATAGCTACCCATATCAATCAATCCTCTAATTTAGGAATCAAAAATCACTTAAAACGACCCTCTAAGAGATCATTGGTTTTAATATTCTATCGTTTTGTATCCGATGGATCTCGTTGATGGCTTCCCATAGTAATAGCAAGACCTCAGTTCATTTGAAGGGTCTCATACATGCATGCATTCGTAAATACATACATATACCCACCCACCCATACATACATACGTCCACACATAATACACATACATATGCATGCACACATGCATGCATGCATCCATCTGTACATCCTTCCATACATACACATATACACACATCTCTCGTTATGTTTATGTGGAAAATTCCAAATGCAGTGGTGCCTTTCCATGTCAGCTATTGAATTCTCTAAATTAGGAAACAAAATTCAATTAAAAGCACATTCTAAGAGATATATGATTTTATTCATCTCTCTCTTTCTTGTCTACAATGGATTTATTGTTGGCTTCCCCTGCTAATGTTAAAACCCCACCTCATTCGAAGGGGTCCATACATACAAGTATACATGCATACATATATCCGTATATAGGTACATGCATGCATGCACACATAACAACATACACACATACATATGTATGCATCCATCTATCCAAATACATACATGTGCGTACGTGTCTCTCAAAAGAACATCAAATTAAGTTGTGTGTTTCTAAGTTTGCGAAACGCCTTTCCTCAAAGCATGTAGAAAGTCTCTTTTTCTCCTTAGATGGAAACCCATTTTTGTCATTTTAAAATTTATAAGTATGGAGTCTAACAATGCTAAATTTCTTCCAATACATTCTCATCTCTCTCTATACCATCTTAACTATCTTGTCCACGTCAAGAGCATCATCTTAATACACGAATTTTTAATAAAAATATGTATTTCAAAAACATACTTCGTTAGTATTTACATAATTATTTGCTGATTTTACGAAATTATTTTACTTTTTATGTCAATTTTTTATTATGAATGATACAGTGTTAATCTACTTTTTATTTGCATATTAACACAAAAAATTCACAAAAAGAGAATCCATTTTACAGAGAAAGTTGGAATTCACGCATGATATTGCTAAAACCAAACAATGTTGGTCGAAAACGAAACAATAATCAGCATACTAATCTAATATTAAACATGCCGAATGCCATACAAAATTTACAAAAAAAGAGTACCAATCTTACATAGAATCATTTTAATTTACAAAACATCTAACCTGAATCATGTTGGTTGAGATATAACGAAGCATGGCATTAGTATCAACATATTTAGACGAGATGAAGATATCAAGATGAAATAATTGAATGAAATTCAAACAAAAAATGAATGAAAAGGCCATTTGGATAATGAAAAATGATGACACCATGTGATCGAGAAATGATAACAATTATGCGATTTTCTACCATAAAAAGGCATCATCTCCTACTGAATGGTCCATATATATAATATAATACGTTTGATTCATTGCCATGTTCATTTTTCATGAATTTTGACTTCCGAAATCGTACTTGTTTTTTTTGAAAAAACATTTTGATATATGTAAATACACGCATCCATATCCTTATGTATGATTTCATAAATAGAGACAATGGCATGTTTATTTATAACAATATGAAATGAAAGTTTATACGTTCTTTCATTGCATTAGATAAAAACGTCATAAAATAACCACAAACCACATTTACTAAATTTATTTCACATATAAGCAGTCCAATACATTTATTTAATCTAAACTATAAATTATTTAAGTTATTATTTGCATCTTATATTCATCTGCTTTTTAAGCCACAATAACCGACATTTCATACATGTACATTCATATTCCTATTTCAAATCAGATTAGATACGAAAATCCCTATATCAATATATGCATCAAATAGTTTGCAATTGCATCCCTAGTTACCGGAGTTGTATATTGCAAATTATCTGAAATCTGAGGAGTGGTATGATGATAGCGTAGTGTGCCTCCGCCTTAAAAGATCCGGATTCAACATAGAGGACGCTTCAGATCTTCGAAATTACCGGACCTACTATAAAAAAATATCTGAGTTGCATAGAAAATACAAATGAAGATTTTTTTACTCCAACTTCCAACGGTCCCTTTTCTCACAACATTCCTTCCTTTCCTTTTCCTCAACTTCCTACAGTCCCTTCCGATCGACCCCCACCTCCCTCCGATCGCCCTCAGCTCGCCGCAAAACCACCTCCACTTCTCTCCTCGCGCTGCTGTCGCTGCAGTGTGTCTGTGTGTGTACGCGAGGCAACGACGATCGGACATGCCTTCATCTCCTCCATGTTCTTCCCTCAACGGTGAAGCGATGACTCTCTTCGCATACACTAGGGTTTCCATAGACGGGCGTGGCGATTTTGGAAGCCCCTTCAAGGGCACCATTTCACTGCCTTTTTTGTGAGGTTCAAAGGCACATCTGAGGCAAAACGAATCCTCTGCTGTAAATGGAAATTACAGCTGATGATATAATCCAGGTGGTCCCTCAGATGAGAATCAGACGATCTGCAGAGGGGGTCGGAGATAATGGGCTCGCATCTCGAGGCCGTCCATTTGTGATCGGACAACTCTACCATTTACAGTCGCACAACAGACAATGCTTTCTAGTTTAATGTTCATTCTCTCGTAGAATGCACTGTGTCCATATCAGGTTATTGTTCCTGATGACTCCTACTTCTATTTGTTTTTGTTCTTCGATTAATTAATACTAGTGTATGAACCCGTGGGTTGCACGAGGAAATATATAAAATATAATAGAATAATATATTTCTTTGAAGATCATTGAGATTAAAGAAAAACTTATATTTATACTTCTACCATACTCCTAGTTATTTTTTATCTGAAGATAATTCACTTTTAGCATTAAAGAGAGTATTCAATTCCACCTTATATATGTAGAATATAATCACATTTTTAAATTACCGTGAGGGCTATGCCATTTAAAAATACGTGAGTTTATATGCATCCTTTATGAAAGAAATAACTCGGAAATCTCCACGTAAAGTATATGTTAAAAATAATATATATATATATATGATTTTAATACTTAGTAAGACAACATAATTCCACCTTAATAAGAAATAATTTTAATACTTAATAAGACATCATAATTCGACCTTGATAAGCCCGACGAGGTGAAACCTCTAGGTGATCTGGTCTTTAATAACTATCGTGAGGGCTATGTCATATCCTAAACTTTCCTCGTATTCTCCATTTCCAATTCCATCAATTATCTCCAATATCAAAAACAAAGATACATTTTTCCTTCCTTGCTCTCTCTTTTATTCTCGTCATCCCAAATGAAAGCTTGGTTCTATCCCTATCAATCCCAACCCAAAATGCCATGTTTCCGACCCATCTCGTGATTCAGATTCTTGCATCAGCGAGAAAATCATAGTTTTTTTAGAAATTTGGCATATTATTTTCGATCCTTTTCTTCTTGTGAGGAACTAAACTTCAAAGATAAAAAGTGCATGAGTTGGGTTAAAGCCACAACCATTCAAATCATGACCATGTCGTGGAAAGAGATCTCAAGAAATCATTGGATTGTCCATTAGCAAAACATGATATTCATTGCATATTATAAGAATTATTTTTGAAGGAATAATGTTCGTCGTCATAAGTTTAACACTGAATGATATTATACATATAAAGTCAAAACCGTGCATACAAAACTTATATGTCTACGATATCCAACCATTGAGCTATATCAATTAAATTTGAGTATACAAATTCACAAGATATTTTGAGATTAAACCATTATTTTATTAACTATTGCTATCAAAAAAGTCAACATTTATGATTTATTTCTTTACATAAAAAGGAAATTAATAATAGGGGAAAATGAGGCTGCCCCACACCATTTTCACATTTTTTTTCTTATTTTGAAAAATATGACCATGTATATTTATTTATATATCCCTCCAATATGTCATTCGAATTTCATCAGAAACAGAGACTTCTGTGCCCTCCATCTACGACGAGTAATTTTAGTGGTCTACCTATTCTAGATGGAGGGCATATGAGTCTTCCTTTCTGACGGAATTCGAATGACATGTTGGAGGGCTATATAGATTAATATATATGGTGATGTTTTTCAAAAAAAATAAAAAAATTACAGAAAATAGCGCGAAGACAATCCCATCAAACCCTTAATAATATAATCCTAAATATATTCAAATAGTTGGCAAACCTCCTTTGTGTATTTTTAATATAAAATTAAAATTTACTCAAATGAGTCTCGACATGTCAACCTAAGATTGAAGCAAACATTGCAGAATCGACGTGCCATTTTCCAATTATGTAATAAATAAACCGTTATTTTAATATAACATTTGTACTGTAGCTACAGTAACTACTACAGTGCCTATTCACGACGCTTAATATATTGTAAGATATGGGTAGAATAAGTACATACTTTCTTACTATGGATTGTAATGATTAAGATTTCATAACCTGTAGATTGGCTCTGCTAAGCATATGTTTAAAATTTTAAACATCTTCACGCAATCTGTATTACGTGTGACATATAAAGAAAGTGTGACATATAAAGAAAGATTGGCAGTTCTTGCTATTCTGATTAACGACGACACTGTCATTTGAGTATCATCATTCGTTCTCTTTGTTCCTACCTACCAGTTGGATTCCTCCAAGTAACTCTATTTTATACTCTGATATTACTTTCGGGAGCATATTGTCTGCTGGCCAGCAGACTCTGCTGTAGTGTCTGAGCCGCTCGATCAAGATCGAGCGGTTCACATGAATTCGCACGGTCGGGCCCACAAAAAGGTGTGAATTCATGTGAACCGCTCAATCTTAATCAAGCGGCTCCGGACACTGTAGCAGAGTCTGCTGGCCAGTAGACGATCCACGCTCATTACTTTCTTGTTGTTGCAACCAACCTCCGACTACTTACTGCCTAGAAGTTTGACCATCACAAGTATCTCCATGTAGCTCCTTGTAACGACGCATAAAACAATTCACCTTGTTTCACGACATCCTCAATCTCAGCCTGAAATGTTTGATATATGTCCTCGAAAACGATAAATACAAGAACAACTACTACAAAACTGAATCTTAGCATCATATATTTTTTTTCAAATGGGAAAAATAATTCTTGCTATCTCTCTTAGTTTTACCCATCATCAGATCCGTTGCATCAATCAGCTTCTCACCGCTCATGGGTTGTTCATCATGAGTGGTTTCCATTTTCTCACCGCCAACTGGCTGTTCATCTTGAATGGTTCCCATTTGGTGTGGATGTACACATAACGCCGCTTTTCAGTGACCGATCTCATATGAGGAGAACACTTTCCCCTTTCAGTGATTCAAAAGCACAACATCGGTACCCCTTTCAGTGATTCAAAAGCACGTCATTGACCCACCATCGTAAACAGCAACCTTCAATGTGAGATCTTTCTCGCTAGTCATCTGACCTCGTCTTTTTAGCCTCAATTCTCATTCTAGCATTTCGTTCATTTCTTGTTCTTTCAAATGTAAGCTTTCTATAAATGCTTAAATTCATTACCATTAGTGTTCAATTCAATCATTCTTTTTTTAGAGGCGCTCTATCATCTGTAAAGAGGACCACAACATTCTTTTGTGGGGAAAATCATGAGGTAACACATTTTAGCAAAAGGGTTGGCCTATTTTCAAATGCATTCTTTCTTTCCTACCTGTTGACTTCTACCGTTGTCATCAGTACTCATTCTCGTCCACTCGTTCTTTTCCAAGAAAGTGCTCATGCATTCGTGTTGATTTTATTCCCATCCTCATATAGCTTATTGCATTCATAAATTGTTTGTGAATCTTTGTCGAGGTTATTATTCCCTTCATCAGGTGCGGCATCCATCTAAATGCACCACTCGAATCTCATCCTGTAGAAATCTCAATCCTACCAACTATCATTGATTACAACCTCATATTCCATTGCAGCAGTGTAAGATCTCTCATGCAAATGACTCAAAGTTACAACCATGGTCTTGTAGTAAAGGGAGGGCAAAATCCGACCTTCCCAATTCGAAACCTACATGCCACATCACGAAATCCTCAAAATAGAGCACCGACCCACTTCAAAACTCCTACTCGGTTATGCTTGGCCTTCGACCATCCACCAACATCAACCACCCTCACTGTAGTACCGCTCAACTTGCAGCTTCAGCTTGCACGACACCATTGTGACAATCCCATTATGTTTTGATGCATGGTCGAGCAGTTATGTTACTCGACCACATCTTCGCTAGAATAGCCGTGCAATCCCCTGGGTGGGCACTACATCATGGCGGAAGAGGTAAGTACAACTGGTAGCAGAGGTAAGGGCACTACATCATGGCAGAAGAGGTAAGTACAATTGGTAGCAGAGGTAAGGCATGATATATATTTTTCTAACTATACTAAAGAAAAGTTCCGGACCTGAAAAAGTTAAGTTCAAGCAGGACTAACTGACGATGTTGCTAAACATGGACATTGGTCCATGCTCATCAACCTCTATACCTATTTGATGTAGGGAGAGTCCGTCTCTGAGTGGCGTCAACTGTGGAGGGCACGATCGACAGAATGACGATGGAGGCGGCAACATCGCAAACTGGGTCGGTGGCGGAGGCACGTGGAAGGGGAGTCGATTTGGAATCTAACGATGCGAACGCAAGATAGAGTCGCCCCGCATGGAGGCATAAGGTACAGAGAATGAGGAAGGAATGGATGCTATATAGTGGAAGTCGGGAAATATAGGTTGTGTCATGTGTTGCTTGGTGACAAAGGAATCAATGTACGCGTATGGGTGAGTGAGGTCGACATAATCGCCTGGCGTGTGGCATTTCACACCGCCTTAAATGCAAACCATCGAGATAGGAAAGACATGTGTTAATCTTTGAGTGATGCCTGGTGTCTTTGACGATTGCCACGTCCATCTTGCTTCAAAAGCAAATAAAAAACATGATGGACAAGCCATACGTATTCAAACACATGATTAAATCAAATTAAAATAAATGATAAACAATAAATTGTGTACCACTGAGCTTAATATATAGTGCGAATTTTATTGAGCAATATCCGTGGATATAGGCCATGAACAGTGCCTACTCCACGGGCTTTTATATATTGTAAGATTGTTGATGTATTTAGGGCTGCTAATCGAACCGAACTGTAACGAACATACCTATGTTCGAGTTCGGTTCGATAAGGAAGTTCGAAAGTTCGAGTTCGAGTTCGGTTCGATAAATGTTCGATTAGGATATGTTCGAGTTCGAGTTCGTTTAGAAAACGAACGTTCGAGTTCGGTTCGATAACAGTTCGTTAACAATTTAACTTAACTAAAACTTGTTTATATGAACAAGTTCGAAACGGGAGTTCGATAACAAGGTTTGATAAGCAGTAAAAATAAGAAATTATTCGAATTAAAGTGGTACAAGTCCAATAAATACCACAATTTCTTTAACCTCAAATTTTATTAGGTGTATAAATACTAAGTTACACATACAAATACGCACACATATATACATATATCGAACTCGAACTTTTATCGAACGAACATATGTTATGTTCATGTTCGGTTCGTTAAGCTATCGAACTAAAATTTGAAGTTCGTGTTCAGTTTATTTAGAAACGAACGAACATTTTTTGAACTATTATCGAACGAACTCTAATCGAATACGAACATGTTCAGTTCGATTAGCAGCCCTAGATGTATTCGCACTTGGTTGTGTTTTTTAAATATCCTTTCACGCTTTGATGGGATTTTTATTATCTGTTTTGCTCCCACACTTGAAGACTACTCCCACTGCTTTTTATGTACTTTCTTATAAATGGTTTTTTTTTGTTTATGCACCTATTGTGTTGCATGTCAAATGCTTCTTTCGACCATGTTTGTGTACTATCCATATTGATCTTTGCATCATTTAACACAAATGTCAGTGATATTTAAACCATTTATATCCAATCATTTGTTTTTTTTTTGAAAAAACTATGAATATGCAATTATGCATGCCTGGCATATACGCTGGATTAATTGCTTGCATACTGCATAATTGTTTTGGACTATTTTGCAGGACATGGAATTTCTTCTGAATCAGTCAATAATGTTAAGCATCATCTTGCAGTGCAATGCAAAGCAAGATTAAGCTTAACAACTTGTTGTTCTTCCCTTAATGGCAAGGCCATTGAGGTTTTGTTGCTGTTTGCAGCCATCCAGGTTAGAGAGAGAGAGAGCTGGTGACTTAGTCAACTTATCAACAACGACTCAAATTACATCATGGCCACCTAATGTCCTCGACAGTCCAATAACAAAATTCATAGAAATATTCTTCCACTTCCACTTAACAATGGGGAGATTAATATCAATTTGGTGTGGCAATTTCGGAAGCCTTTCTAGAGGCAACATCTCGTAGCTGTTTCTGCCCATTCTTGTGTAGTATATGCTTGTTCAGACTCAGATTTGATCATGGCTTCACCTTCCTTCTTAATCTTTTTCTGTAACTTGGTTCATCGTTAATCTTATATGCACTTTGTTTTTATTTATATGCCTATTATTTTGCATATCAAATGCTTCTTTCAATCTTATTAGCTGACGATGATAGGTAAATGGAGCTCCTGATGACATTTATTTCTCTTGGATCTTGTTCTTTGAGTAATTAATATTATTGGTGCCTTCTTACTTAGATTGGTTCGTTTTTCTTCTTTCGATTTGCATCTTTTCTATGTTTATTAATGTTGCTCCTCAACACGATGGGGTTTTCATTCTCTGTTTGGCCCAACATTTGCTCTGTGCACTTGTATTTGTTTATTAATTTCGCTCACAATTAATTTTAGATATGATTTCCTTTTTATTGTTGCACACGCCGCTGTTTATTTTGTTTGTGTACGATATGGGTATTTGACCAAGTTATATGTTGCTAGCATCCATCTTAAAATCATGTTAGTGATAATGATCGTAACCGATGCTTTTTTTTGCATATTTCTTTGAAAATAGGCTTTATTTGCATTTTAGGACTTTTTTTAATAAACATGAATTTAATCATGATTAATTAAATAACCATGAAAACTGTAAATAATAATTTAGGTATATATTGACATCTGAGGTACCGATTTGGAGAGGAGGCTTGAAACGACACTTAAGTTGCTGATTTGGGATGGAGCTTTTGCACATGTATCTAAAAATTTTACACGCATATCCTTTTAGAAAATTTACTACAGATAACCTTCTTTTACATTATCAAACAATAATATATTTCCATTTTGTAATTTCTTTCTTGATGCGTTTATCTTCATAATCATAATGGAAAAAAAATACCTGATTACTAATTTTACGATTACGATTAGTGAAATTAATGTTTTACCGTCTTAACTTTAGGATTATACAGGTTAGCGCCTATCATTGGGATGCGATCGAGTATAGATATAGCAATATCCGTACATTATCGTATCTATTTTTTGTGGATATGGATTTTTTTGGCGGATAGAGGACGAAGTTTGTTAGTTTGCAATCACGTTCAAATAACCGGGCTTTATTTTGTACATTTTGGTCTATATCTGTCCAGTAATGATGATAGAGATGATAACCTTATTTTTTTTACTAAGATTTGCAATTTTATTTGGTGATCATTTTTGCTCATGCTACATGAGTACATAGTTCACGGATCTTTGTATACTTTCTAATGATTTTCCTTGCAGGTCAAATTCAAATGGGCATCTTAGAGGTATGCTACCAGAGCTGCGTACCTTCTCCCCATCCATGGTGGAATGCTCCCCCACCTTCTTCATCAACTTCCGCCCTCAACCTCAGCTTGCAATGTAAAACGCCCTCCAAAGTCTAACCAACCGGGTATCCGAACTGGGCATCTTGCTCTTACATTGGCGAGTCGAGCAGTTCCCCAGCCATCAGGGTTTCCAAGGAAATGGACTGTCCTGGCCTAGAAGGATCAAGAAAGGTTTAAGGTTTATGCTCAGATACTGAGAGGCTAATGACCGCCTCGGCTTGAGGGAGACAACCATGTACTCCAACTTTATAGTTACATGCAAATCGATGAATCTGCGACCCTCAGAAGCCCAGAGTGTTAGGAATCCATCAAACTAAGCAGTGACGGAGACAAGGGGGGGCGGGTGGGTGCTTAGCCCCCCCAAGTCTCAAATAAATGTTTTATTACATATGTGTTTTATTGAAAAAATGTATCCATTAAAATGTTGTATATAATAGATCTTATTGATTTTTAAAATACAATTAATTTCAACATATATCTATAAAGTAAGATTATTAAAATAATAAATACAATATATTATATAGAGAGTAATTGCACTCCACAAATAAGGCATTCAAATGGTTCAAAATAGGGATGTAAACGGACAGATACAAATGCAAGTGTTACAATATCCTTATCCGTTTTTAAATATGAATATGGATGAGGATATGGATATTGACGAATAATAAAACTATATCTCCATGGGTAAAAAGGGTTGCCCCTAAGGGAAGCTAACTTGGCCCCCTGCCCTATTTTTCCCATTTTTTATTTTTTGTTGAAAAATGCTTCCATAGATTTTCATACTATATCAACATATTATGTCATTCAAATTTCGTGCGAAACAGAAACTCATACGACCTCCATCCAGAAGGTGTCGATTCAATTATTATGTGACCCGTTAAAAAAGGACTTCCTAGATGGAGGTCGTAGGGTCATTGTTTTGCACGAAACTTGAATGACATAATATTGAGATATAGTGATGAATATCTACGTATTTATTTTTCAAAAAGTAGGAAAATAGGGTGGGGGAGCCAAGTTAGCTCCCATCAAGGGTGGCCCCATTTTCCATATCCTTAACTTACAAAACAGATATAAATGGATAATTCGCATATGAGTAAGATTAGAAATACTTCATCGATTAGCTTAAATATAGGATGTACTGAATGGAGTACACGTTGTATGAATATAAAAAATGCACTAAAATCATTAAAATGATACCAAATATAATGACAGAAGGTACGAAATGATGTTATACGTGATTAAAAAATATTACAACTACATTTACATATGAAAACAGATATACTGATATCTATATTTATATTTGTGATATTTATGTAATATTCATATTCATATCCAATGTAAAAAAGTTAGATATGATGGTGTTACTTAACGACATACTATATGAAGGGCATTCGTATAAAATGAATAATTTTATAGAGATATTATTTTTAATATATTTTTTCAAGAACAGTGGTGTAAAATCTCAATTTTATAAGTGTTTTAATGAAAAATTCCTTTAAAAAGTCTTTGTACTATAATATTTGTCATTCTTCCTGACATGTTATACAATCTTTATAATCCAACGAAAGAACTACATAAATAATATCTCAGCCCCCCCGAATAGATATTTCTGGCTTCGTCTCTGAAACTAAGTCTACTCAAAGATCAAAATCAGAACAAATAGGAATCCATCAGCATTGTTGCTGAAATAGAAGAGGAGAGGGATGGTAGAAAATGTTGCAGGGAATTTCCTATTGCTCTGTGATCGCACTCGCAGACGCGTCAACTGATTTCTTGAACTTGATTTGTATGTGTGCAATGTTCAGAAAGCCAGCGATACAGTCAAGGAAGAATGCATGCAAGGAAGAGGAGACTATAGAAGAAAACCATTCTAGATAACCATATTGAACTACATGTTCATGTGATGGCATTCTTTGATTGAGCATGTTAAAGGAGAAACTTGTTTCTGTTGTTCTGTATTACATATGCTTGGTTATGAGCTAGATTGAAGTATAGATGTTATGTACATTGGTACACCAAATGGATATATGAAATTTATATTTATTTGTCTACTTAGAATAAGGATAAAATGTGCTTATTTGCTCTATAAAGACCTCGGGTTCTTAGCTGACATGTTCGCGATATATTTTCATTCTGTTATGCTAGTGTTGTATATATAATTGTGATACACCATCACTTTGTTCAACATGTTTCACACTGTATCGAGCGTCTTGATTCATAATTCTACATGTAACCTAATTTAGGGAACGACAAGGCGATCGGGGGGACTTTAGTGACATACATGGGTGCAAGAGACTGTTATTTTTAGTTTCATTCGCATCTGATGTCGATGTGTACGTTTGTTCGCCTTTTCTAGTTTTAATGACTAAGTCTTATTTTACATTGATGTTTAACGCTTTTCTCTATCAATGGATTTTGTTTCTTTATTTGTGTACATTTTGTAGTAATATGAAACATGTGCTTGCCCATGCTTTCGTCGGATGATATGTGATCTTGGCTAATTTAAAGTCAACACTATTAGGAGGTGTTCGGTTTGGAAATAAACATGAACAAGGATGATGAACAAGGAGAATAATGATCTATTCTTTGTTCGGCTGGAAAGAAGCGATGGAGGAAATAGAAGGTTGTTGTGGTGGGTGTTTAGATGTGGAGAAAGATAAAGAGGAAGAGAGTCAAAGATTGGCTTGGTTTGGAACTTCGTAAAAATTAGAGTAAATTACACGAAAGTCCCTAAATTTCATACTTATTTCCAAAATGGTACTCAAACTTTTATGAAACAACAATATAGTAACCGATCTCCGGTCTCAATGTGATTTTGGACCAATGTAGAGAGAAAAAATCAAATAAATTGTAGCGTTTCTATATCACGTTGAAATAAAATTTAAAGATAGGATACTGCATATATTTTTTTGAAGTTTAAGTGCAACCGTTTGTGTATTTTTTAGATGCATTTTGTGTAAATTACTCTAAAACTCAAATTGTACAGCAGTTGTGTTATATTGGTCATGGAAATCACGTTATAAGAGGTAGAGAGTTTGTAAAATTTAGATTTATAATGGGTAGGAATTAAAATGTAATACACTATGCTACATGAGCACACATGTAAATACTCTTTAAAATAAATCGCCACTCAGTTGGACAAGGTTGTATATAGAAAGTATGAAAATCGCATGTCCAGATCTCTTATAGAAACGAAGCCAGAAATTTTACATTGAAGGATCAAATATAAACAAAAAAAAGTCAATGAAATTCTTCAAAAACACTGTTTTGACCTTATTTAATAACTTTATTTTTAAATTATAATATACAAAGTTTAATGGAGAAATGCCTTCAATGCCAAGAGAGACAAATTGATAAATTAGAAGGGGTAATTATAAGTCATTTGATAAAAGTGGCGTTACACTTATTGTATATTATTTCTATTCTTGTTCAAATGAATTATGGGATTTTACACCACGAACCCTGAATTTTTTGCAAATTATCTTCTTGATATTGTATTCATCGTAATTATCACCTAAATCCTACAAACTTGCTAACTCTTACATTACATACCCCAATAGACCATGTGGTTAACTTCGGGAAACGTTGTCATGTAACATCTTAGCAAGTATATGGGGTTTCCGTGATAATAACAAAGAATACATGGTCGAGAAGTATTTACAATGTTTTTAGGATTTGTGGTGTAAAAATCTCATGAATGAAACTAACATCTATTTATATTTATTATATTTACTTCTTACAATATAAATTTAGCCGAATAAAAATTCGAGGACATTAATAACGAATGTTTTGAGATGTCTTTAATAGCATATATATAAATCCTATATATTTTCCCCAAATTTCTTAGTCAATGTATTTAGACGTTGGAAAAAATAGACTTCTCAGGGGGAAGAAGAAAATATATTTTAAGGAAAAAGAAATACGAAGAATGATACATCAACAAATAGGAGGGTTCTCTACGGTGCATGCATTTAAAACTATCTAAAAATGTATTTTCGTCATATCTTCTATCTTGATCTTTTCTTATAGTCCAACCCTAACTATTGCTTAGTAAAGCAAATTATAATGTCTCTAAATTATGTAATCAATTTCAACGTTGATAAAACTTTAAAAAGTAACGTGGTATTTAGTTATTAATTTTTGTTTTGAACTATTATGATTAAGGCTAGCATGATAAAGCATGCAACTTAAATACTTCAATCCTAACCAACAGTGAAACAATTCTTAACGAATGATGTGTCACATCGTCAAAATTCAAAGTTTGGGTGCATCATCGAAATTGGGTATACAATTCAAGGACTTTATTGCTCAAATACACGTATAATTGCTTGTATCTTTCTTTTTTTAAATATGGGATCATGTAATGCCATCTTTTATAATTTGAATTACAAGTGCATGAAATGTACAAAATTTAGAGATGCATTTTTTTGTTATGACGATGATGTTATATTCGATTTAAGTGATTTCAGTAACGTTTATACTTGAAATATTTTATAATTCATTTTGTAAGTTTATTTTGAATTGTAAAAAAAAAAGGGATTTTATCACTTGTGCCCCTCCGAGATATCGCAATATCAGTTATGCCCCTATCTTTTTGATAATATCAGTTGTGCCCCTCACTTCTTGCTCCGTCATCAGTTGTGCCCTTCCGTCAGATTGACCGTCAAAAAATTAAAATAACCATGGTTTATTCAAACCATGGTGTGGTTAATAAGGATATTGTGGTCCATACATCTTCTTCATCTTCTTCCTCCTCCATTTGCTCTTCTTCCTTCTCGTCATAATTTCTCTCTCTTACTAACACCTTCATGCATCCATCGAATCTCTTACTAACACCTTCCATGGAATCTGTCTGCACTAAAATATTCAAACATGACCTTATTACAACCCTAAATCCAAACTACAATGACTGATTCCATAGTAATGGAAGACATCTATATTCTATATACTACTGAAAACACGCGAATTTATTCTGATAAAATCCCAGCACACATCAGAAAAGGAAGGGAACGAGGGCCTTTAGCCCTACGGGGAAGTTCTCAAACTTGGAGAGGTACCACTTCCTTGTAGCAATGCTCCTTCCCGCGAGGTAGAAGGTGGTGGACACGGCAAACGCCACCGAGGTCCACGTATGGGAGATGAAGGCCATGCCGACGAAGCCGAGGATCTCGAAGAGGTAATGAGGGCAGAATACCGGTCCGAAGAGGCCGCCCTTCGGGATCTTGTATTCCTTCTCATCCTTCTTCCTCAGTTTGGAGAGGATGAAGTGGTGATAGAAGTTGCCAAGTATCCCAACCAAGAACAAAGCAACTCCTATGTATTTCAGATCGATCGCGGGATCAGACATGCCCACAGTTACGTGTTGAGCGTAGATCATCAAGACAGTGAGGAAGAAGTAATGCAATGAGATCCCAATGACTGAGTCGACGACCATGTGCCCGCTGTACTTGTGGACAAACATGACCTGAAAGATCCAACATGCTTTAGATATCAAATCATATCTTACAAGGGAATATATATATATATATATATTTATCAACAGAAGATGTTTAAGTGAGAACATTCAAGTAATCATTTCTTTCATGA